>JAWNLP010000619.1:0-180790 GCA_035042265.1 Drosophila imparisetae | reverse complement strand
ATGTCTGCATGATGATTTATAAAGTGATGAAACCGCTGCAGCCGCAAGAGATGTAGCGGCATTCCAAGAATGCTTTGCAACATGTGTGGCACAATGGGAACTGGAGTGGGCTTCTTTATCAGAGATGTACATACATATATATATTTTATGCATTTACGGTTGTAGACAAATCGTAAAAAGAACACTTGTTTTCATTAATTCTTAGACAGAAAAGATAAGTTAGCTATGGTCATATAAAGAAATGATTTTTGTGAATTTGAAATTGGAAATGTAGTTGACTGTCAAAAAAGATTTAGCAGAAAGAAAATTATTATACAATTTTATTTTGTGGACGAATCTAGGTAGAAAGGCGGCTTATAAATAATAGCTGATAGTAAAAGCCAAGTAATAGCTTAAAATGCCGATAAAAAATAGTTTTGGCTAACTTCAAATAACATAAACATGAAAAGCTGATGAAATTCGTTTATAAGAAATATCAATTTTGTTATGCTTGTATCTCTTCTGATTACGTAAATAGCTGAAATAAATGGGCTTATAAAATTACCACATATATATATATATATATATATACATATATGTATATATAACTACCTCCTCTCAGACAATTGTTTTGCTAATAAAGTCATCGAGTTGACTTCAAATGGAAGCGAGCTCTTTGCCAATTGGCTGTGAGGATTTATGTTGCCATTTTGCTGGAAAAGAGCTTGTGAAAATTTATATTGAAAGCAACAATAAATTCTGGCGACTTTTGCAGCCAACGAAAATTAGAAATGGCTAAACTTGGCAAAGGAAGATGAAAAGCAATTTTATAGCGACAATAAGCAAAAGTTGTGCAATTGAAAGTGCTGAAATTTATTCTCGACTTTAGCCACACAAGAGTAGCTTGGCTGCTGCTGCTGCTGTTGCAGCTGCAACTGTTGCTAATGAGTGCCAGCGGCAAATGGAAAGCATGCCAAATGCCAAACAAGTAAATGGAATGTTTAATAAAAACAAAGAAAATACTTTGCAGCATGATATGCGGGTGAGTGTCAACAGGACCAGCAGCAGCAGCAACAGCAGCAGCAGCAGCAACTGCCATGCAACAAGGTAGCGTAGCAGCAACACGCCAAGCGACAACAGCAGCAACATGCCACATGCAACAGCAAGCAAAAATAATCAATAGCCACAAGAGCGCAACTGCAATGAAGCAGTTAAACACAGCAGCAACAGCAGCAGCAGCAGCAACATGCAACACGCAAGAGCAGCAGCTGACAGCAAGAATCAAATTAGAGTCAAAATTTAAAATAAAAATAAATAAATGAGAAAATGAGAAAATGCCTGCTTGTTTTTTAAAGCTGAATTTTAACTAGTTTTGACAAAGTTATTGAATTAAAGAAGAGCTCAAATCGTGACCAAAAAACCACTAATCGGCTCAGTTTTTGCTAATGTTACGGCTGTTGAGAGTCTTAACTTGTCAAGCTTTTACTTTAATCTTGGAATGAAAACCAATTCAAGTTTAAATGTATTATTATTCTAGAAGAAAACGGACGGAATTGTTGCAATCAAACATTTTTAGCCATCCTCGTGCATTTTCCACGGAGATTTACACAACTTGATGATTGCTTTCTTAAGCGATAACAATGTGTGTTGCATAAAGCTGTTGAAGTCGTGTTGTTGTCAGCGTGGCCTGCTGCTGTGCAGCACAGCTCAACGTCAAGGTCAAAGCAATTGTTGTTGTTGCTGCTGTTGCTGCTGGTGTTGCTTAGCGGCTTTGTTTGCCACTTTTGTGGTTAGTTTTCATTTCACTGTGAGCCGCTTTTGCCAATTGAAGTGCGGACTAAGCGCAATTTGGCCATCAGCTTTTGCTGCTGTTGCTGTTGCTGTTGACTCTGTTGCAAACACACATTTGCTAAAAGGCAAACAGAATACCAGAAAGGGAAATAACATTGGAGATAAGGAGGGGAGAAGTGGGATGCGAAGGGAAGCTGCTCAGCAGGGAAGTTGCCATAGCAATTGAGAGTGACAAGAGATAGGGGAAGAGGGGGAAGATCGCACACAAAGGCTGTTAAAAGCTTATGAACACAGCAAGATACGAGTTGCAACTACAAATGCCAGAGACGATAAAGCGACAGCAGCAGCAACAGCAACAGCAACAACAGCGGCAGCAGCAGCAATCAAATCTGTAGCTAAACTGACAGCACAACGTGGGCGTGCCACATGCTGTGGGCGAAGGGGGCGTGCCAGCTTGCTGCTGCTGTATAAAAGTATTTGTGGGGTGTGCGCGAGTGTGTGTGCGAGTGTGTGTGTGAGTGTGAGTGTGAGTGTGTGTGTTTGCAAATGAAGAGCTTCATTGAAACAGCTCAAAAAGGTCAAAGAAGAGCAACAGTAGCAACACCAGAAAAAAACAAGCAGCCGCAGCAACAACAACAACAGCGTACACTTAGAAAAAATCGCCATGTAAACTAGAAAAATATCTGAGGAAAGAAATAAGCTGGATCTTAAAAACACACTTTATGAATAATTGCAATTGGAGCTTTCTTTTATGAGTGCAGCTTACAAGACAACAAGCAGCAGCAACAGCAGCAGCAGCAGCAGTAGCAAAAACAGCTAACAACTAAAAACCAACAACTTACAGCAAACAACAACATTTGAACAGCAATTGAAAGCATTGCAAATTGCACAAAAAAACAAAGAAAATGTTGGCAAATATTTTGGACTGCGTACGATTTTTGTGCAACACCCATTTTGGCCCAAAACGCAAAAGCCCAGCAAAAAAAAGGTTAACCGCAAAAATATCCATTCGAATGCAAACATTTTACTTTTGGTCAAATATTGCCGTCGATTTATTTGCCATTTATTTTTGCTGCTGTTAGTTGATATGTAGATCTTTGCTCCAAAAGCTGTTTAAGGGATTAGCCAAGCGATTTAAATGCAGCAAGCATCATGCAACAAATGCAGCTTAAATTGCTCGTAATCATGCCCCTTAAATAAGAGGGATTTGATCATAAATTGGCCATGCAAAATGTGCAGCTTATTGAAAATTGAGCTTGAAGTGAATATATACACTTTCTGCCTGAGCAGAACTGCAATGAAGTCAGCTACTTCCAAGGCAAAGCTGTTAGTTACAGAGTGAGAAAAAAGTGAGCCAAAATCTGTGTCCAAGTTCAAAAACAAGTGAAATTAAATCAAAAATGTATAAAAGACGATCGACATTATTATTAGTTATAATCTTAAAAGTTGTTAGTTGAATATTCTGGCTTTCAAAAAAACCGTCTCTGCCCAATTTTTGGTCATAGATTTACACTTTCAATCTTTTCTCACTCTTTCGAATACCGTATTTACTTCAAAAAATATTCAAAAATCCAGATTTAAGTTTTAAAGAAAAAAATGTATTTTCCGTTTGAGTGCTAACAATACAGTGTTGATTGTTCATAGCAATCAGCACAATTTGCACTTGTGTTTATTTTGGTTATGGGAAAATATTGAATTTCCATTGGGACAATTAATTGCCAAACAAATTTAATTTCCTTTGCAATTGTAATTAAAAGAAACAATTTTAATTTAATGCACATTTTAGCCTGATTAACACCCTACATTAAATGAGTACTGCATGTTGCGCATACGCCCGGGTTAACCACACTTGAAGCCTTAATTAACAACACAACAGAGATTGCTACAAATGCAGCTAGCAGCTAGCAATGGTCTTGAGTGAGACAGTGGAAGAGGGAGGCAGGTAGCGGAGGAGAGAGATGGAGTTAGAGAGATGACTTACGAATTTCCTGTACATTAATTGAATATTCTTGTCACAACTTTGAATTGCCAGATGTAAATAAATCCACAATAAATCAGCAAAATCAAATGAACATGTTTATGGAATTGCATCTTAATCTGTGAACTTATAGAAATGTATCCCAAAGGAGGATTATATGTTTCAGATTAGTTGAGGGTATTCAAATCGGAAATCAGAAATGAATCTTGAGTTATGAAACCCAAACTAAGCTTCGCAATCTCAATCATAATTGTGTTCCTCACATACCCCTTATCAAGCATTTCAAGGGTATTAATAAATGTTTAAAAAAATGTTTAACCAACATTGCAATTAAGTGCAACAGCAGCAAGCAAACAGCAAGCACAACAACATCAACAGCAATGAGTGCAACATGCAAATAATGCATTATGCAAACATTGAGATACATTTTGCGAGTGACTGAGCACAAAGAGGATGCGGGGGGATGTGGCATGCGGAGTTGGGGCAAAAAGGAAGGAAACAAAAGCGCCACGGCGTCATCCGCAGACAACTGTAAATATGTATATTAATTTGATGGGCAGCAGAGGGGCAGAGGGGCAGAGGCGCCTCATCTGTCATCTCAATGGCAGTACGCCAATTTCACCTGTCGCATTCTTTTTTTGTTGTTCGTATTTGTTGCCCCATACAACAACCCCCAGCCCCAACCTAAACCCCCACCCGAATACCTCCCTTTGTTGTTGTTATTGTTGCAGCTGTTTGTCTTCATTCCAGCAGCTGCTGTTTTTCTTGTTTTTGTTGTTATTTTCTCTCGTGTCTGTTTATTTTGATATTTACAATATTTTCGAGCGATATTTTTTTGTCTTTTTTTATCTTTCTGCGCGTCGATTTTTTATGGCACGCTTCAGTTTTTTGTTGTTTGTTATTTTTATTTCACTTGCGGCACTCGGCAAAAATGCAATAATAATTATGCGATAATTGTGAAGGCAATTGTTCTTACCAATTAAATATGTATGCATGTGGCAAGCGGCATGTGGCAAGTGGCAAGTGGCAATTGGCAGCGAAGAGGAAGCCATTTGTCTAGCCACGAAGCAGCAAAAGTCGAGAAATGATTTTCTTTTCATGTTCACATTAATCTTTACAAGCTATTAATAAATCTTTAAGCAAACAGCAGACAAATATTGTGTAAATTGGATTAAAATGCCGATTTCATTAAAAAACAATATTTCGAAAAACTCAACCACAAAAAAAATGGAAAACTTTACAGCAAACTGCATTTTAAAAAGATTTGCAAAGGCAAGGTTTAAATCTTTTAATATTACAAAGTTTAACTTCAGTTTTTGTTTTGCTTATAAAATAAAAGACTTGTTTCAAGATTTTCTCATAAAGTTTCAACTAAACTCAAATGTGTGATAAACTTTCTCTCCTTGTGTGTATCCATTTTAAATCTTTGATTGTGAGTCCTTAAATCTCCATTCAAGTCTGTTTATTCGCCTTGCGAATCTCCTTTTCAACACTTGAACCATTTTAATTGCTCAAAGAACTACAAAATTGCTCAAGTCGTAAAAATGGCGAGTTGATAAAACAAAGCAAAGAAAATTTCGTTTTTTCTTTGGTTTGTCAGCCATTTATCCAGTTTTTCCGGGTTTGTTCCACTTTGCTACTTGATGCGGGTAGTCCGCCACGCCCCCATCCCAAACGCCACCTTGTTGGCAAAACAATTGTTTGCATTTGGGCTAATTAAATTTGTCCTTTTCAATTAGGCGAAGGTATGGGTGTGGGTGTGTGTGTGTGTGTGTGTGGGTGTGCAAAGCAACAGCAACTCGAGAAAAACGGAAAAGTAAAACGCATCAAATGGAAAATGGCAAAGGAAACACAGAAAATGAAATTTGAACGAAATGCAATTAAAAGCTGACAACAACGTACAGCTTGGCAAAAAGCGCAAATTAAATGCAACAAATTGTTGCAAGTGCGCGGCTGCCTCTGGTTGCTGCTGTTGGCTTCAATTAGCCAGCCGCAAAAGGGGCAACAACAGCAACAAAAACAACAACCAAATAACTGAACTGAACTGGCCAAACAATTGGACAGCAGCTGCTGTTCACAAAATCAGCGTTTGCCTCTTTAACGAAATGTCAGTTAAATATTTAACAATCCAACAACACACTGAACAAAACACGAGGCAAGTTATTGTTGTTGTTGCTGTGGCTGTTGTCGTTGCTGTTGCTGTTGCTGTTGCTGCTGCTGACAGCCAAAATGCAAACGAAATTAGCGCTGGTCAGTGCGTGTATTGTATACCAGTTAGTATATATTATGCACATCTAACTTATCAGCAGTGTGCACTGCGAGAAATTAAGTAAAAATTAAATTTAGCAAATAATCATATAAGGTGATGTTATGTGTCTCCCAACTCGAAATAAAATATTACTCATCTCTTATCTAAGCATTTTGAGATTGGAGGGATTAAACAATCTTTGCAAATGTTTACTCTGATTAATATATATATATATATATATAATTAGTCATTTCTTATCTAAACAGTTAAATTAACGCTTGAAGGTGTTTTTAGGTCTCTCACAACTCTCAATAAAACATTATACATCTTAGATCTAAGAAGTTTGTGTTTGGAATTCCAAAGATATCTTTGGGCTTTTCACATATTTAATATGCACAACTGTGCCTGAGCCAAACCCATCCAAAAATATATAGGCACCTAATCGCACAGGGGGCAAAGTGTAAAAACGCTGAGAATAAATAAATATTTCAAATTTAAATAATTTGAATTTGAATTTGAATTTCTTTTCTTTCCTTTTCTTGCCTGGGACTCTAAGTAGACCGCTCACTAATCAAAATATGGCTCACATTTCGAAATGTTGCACAATTTCATATTTCAAAAAACACACATTTTGAAATTTAAATAATCAAGAAAAATTATACATTTGTTGCTTGTTGTTAAATAGAACATCAAAAAACAAAATTTGATCATGTTTGCCGGAATTGAAATAAATCAAGTTTAGAATGAGAACTTGTATTCCGAATTGGCCAAGTGGCTACATCGACTCTGCAAGACTCAAGAGTATAATCTATGGGATCGGAGATGCTTTCTTCTGCTAGTAAAATACTTTTAAAATATTTTATTTATCTTCTTTTTATTCTTTTTTTCCATTTTTAAAGGCTCAGCGCATAAAAACATGTTTCACATTTCCAAAATATTTCCCAATTATTAAAAGCACAAAAAGCGTATTTAATAAATTTAATTTCAAAATATTTTATACATTTTCTGCTAGTAATACATAAATCTGCAAGAATGCAAATACAAATATGATTGAAATAAAAAACTCTTCAAAAAGAGAGTCTTTTACAGCCAAGACCAATAATCTATTTCAAAACTGTACAATATGAATACAATAGTGATTGAAAAATCTCACAAAAACTCATCATTTTTGTTACTTAAAAAAAGTACTTCTTAAAATGTTGGCCTTGCATAACGACTTTTGTTGTATTCCAATTAATTCACTCATAAAACTATGAATATTTCTGATTAAGCAATCACATTAATCAATTTTTATTAATTCATTTTGTTACTTTATTTATTTTATTTTATTGGCATATATTAATTCGTTTATTTATTATTTCCTTTTCCCATTGGGCTCAGATTTCACAAAATGCACATTTAATAAATTTAATTTCCAGAAACTTGAGACATTTTTTGCTCATCTTAAATTAATACACAAGAAGAAAAAAAAAATACAACTTATGAAAATGGAAATTGATTTATTTACATTTATTTTATTTATTTGATTTTTTAATTAATGTTTTTATTTATATTAATAATCTTATATGTTCATTTTATTTTGTATATACATATATATTTATATTATTTTTTGTATTAATTTATTATTTTTGAATTAATATTTGTATTTATTTATTTGATTTTTCAGAACACTGGCATGCTACTTTCGCTTTCGCACAGTGTATATGTTTAATGTCTGTTTGTCTGCCTGTCTGTTTGCCTATCTGTGGGTTAGTTTGTTTATCTGTTTGCGTATCAATCTAACTGCTTGACCAGTCAGCCATAAACCCATCCAATTTGTGGCCTATTTTATGGCACACATTTTCTGTTTCAGTTTCAGTTTCAGTTTGCGTTTGAGTTTCGATTGTGAATGCAAATGATCAACTTTAATCAGCTGTGCGTATATTTCCAACAATAACCGATGACATCATCATCATCATCAACAACAACATCATTATCATTATCATTATCATTATCATCATAGCTACAGCTGTTGCTAATGGGCGCAATGCCAAACAGCGAAACACTTACCTCATTATCAATGTTGCCGCGTGCCAATGCCACATTTCTTATCAGTGGCACATTTCGATTCCGGCTGCTGTCGCGCAACGCTTGCAACTCCTTCTGGTGCTGCTGCTTCATCAAATGATGCTCGTGCTCAATTTTATTCCACTGCTCATTGGAGAAGCCATTGTTGGGCGACGCATCCAGCGGAACCTTCTGCTCCTGCCCCTCCTGCATTTTGGGTCTCTCCGTCGTGGTGTGCTTCACCTTCTCCTTGTTGCCCTTGAAGAGCCAATCGAAAATGTTTCGCTTGGCGGCGGCTTTAGTATGTCCCGCCGAGATGCTGGGATGCCGATTGGTTGCCCTCTTGTGGTTACCCACCTGCTCCACGTCTGAGTCATCATCCTCTTCGGTGGAACTGATCTGTGGCAACTTTTGGCTGAAGAACGAGTAGCGTGGCATCTGTTTGGCCAACTCGGCGGCGGCGCGCAAGCTTTCCTCATTCTCAGCGGCATCATCATAGGCCTCCTCATCATCCTCATCCTCCTCGTCCTCATCCGCATCATCATCCTCATCAATATCATCCTGATCCTCATCGCTATCGATCAGCTGCTGTTGCCAGTTGGGTGCTCGTGTGGCATGTTGTGGTTGCATCCAAGCGGCCGGATAAATGCCGTCGCGATCAAAATAACGTGTGGAAATGTTGGGACTTTTATTATTAATATCATTATTGGTGAGCAGATTGGGTGCATCTGTGGTGATCAGTGGAGTAGTAGTTGTTGTCTGGCCGGGAAATACGCGCTGCTCCCAGGCAACATGATGCCGATTGTGATGACGCAAATGATGTTGCTGCCCCGGCCCAGTGCTCAACAGTTGCAACTGCTCCAATTCCATTTGGAATGGAGCTGGCTGTTGTTTGAGAGTTGCCACCGGTGGCTGCCTGTTGCTGAGCTCCTCGCGCAAATGCTGCTCGTGCCTCAAATGATGATGTTGATGATGATGAAGTTGGTGTTGCTCCAACTCAAAGCCCAAACCGTCCAATTGCTGCAAACGTTGCTGCTGATTATGCCGGTTGCTCCGAATCGGAGTAGGAGTCGGAGTCGGACTCATTGTTGTTGCATTGTGCGAGTGACGATGTGGATGCTCCTCGGCCGAGAAACTCAAATCGGCGAGGAGGAGGAGCAGCAGCAACATCAGCGGAAAGATGCCCTTGCTGCGGCTGCAGCTGCTCTGCCGGAAGGCAGCCATCTCTGCAAATATCTGCAACTCTGACCCGAAATGTATCTGTGTGCCTCTATTTGTATCTTTCCACTTTTTGCTTTGTTTTTTTTTTTAAATTTTATTACTATGTATCTCTCGAAGTATCTGCAACTCTAACCTGAAATGTATCTACGTATCGCTATCTGTTTATTTTCACTTTTATAATATATATATATATATTTTTAATATTTTATTAATATCTTTTTCTCTAAGTAACTGCTCGAAATTTAACTGTGCATATGTATCTTTTCCTCCGAGTATCTGCAACTCTAACCCGAAATGTGTCGCTATTTGTATCTTTTGCTTTGTTTTTTATTTACTTTTTTATTATGCGTAATTATTGCTCTGGTTGCATCTTTTTTAATTACGTATTTTCATTGTTGCTGCACCTATTTTTTATTTCTTGTTTCTTTGTTGTTGCACGTTCTACAGCCTGCCACTTATTAATGGCATTTGCCTTTTGTTGCATGCACTTTTATTTGTGGCCATAAATCACACTGAAAACGCCTCAATTGCGTTTTAGCAACTTGGAAATTTTATTTGCTTTAAATGCGTTTTTTTCTTTTTGTCAAATTTTTTTGGCACGCTTTCAACACTTTTCCAATTTCACAATTTTGTTTAAATATTTTTCAAATGAATGAATGACACATGAAAAATTGTTGTTGGATATTTATGACAAGCTGCTCGCGACTTTTTGGCGCGTTAATTTTTCGGACAAATTTGTCTGCCAAAAAAAATCAATTTTAATGACAATTTGTCGCTTTGGTTGACAGAATTATTTCAGACACACTTTTTATTTTTAGTGCACTAAATATTTTTTATGGATTTTTTTCACGACATTTTGTTGGATGTTTTTAAAAAATTGAACAGTACACTTTGTGGAAAAGTGGAAAATTGCTGCATTATCCGTACATATGACGACACGGGGCGACTTACAGATAACAACTGAATCTGACTGCCAGCAAATGAATCTGAAACTGATGCGCCGCAATGTTGAGAGCACAAGCACGATTACACTGAGCGAATCAAATGGGGATGAGCTAGTGCTACAGAAATGCAACTTGAGTGCACTAAAAACAAACACAAGTCAAGTTTGGCAAACAAATTAACTTAAGTATTATAATTAAATAGGTAATTTGTAGTTTTATTTTTAACTAGTTTTATAGCTGCATTGCAATATGAGAGCGCAACATGTCTAGGCAACATGCTGCGCGAGAGAGAGCGCGAGCGGAAGAGAGCGACGCAGCAACATTTGTTGTGTTGCCAGCAGTTACAAGAAGCGAACATGTTGGCTAGCGAACATGTTGCAAAGGCACAAACGTAGCCGGCTTTTCATCAGCTGCATCGAGCATGTGTTTGTGTGTGTGTGTGTGTGTGTGATTAATGTTGCTGGCACGTCTGCAACTTCTCTAGCGCCCACGTGTTAAGCAACAACCGCAACAGAATCTTCAACAAACGCCAACGACAACAACAAAAAAAAAACAGCTCAAAATCAACAGCAACAAAAACAACGCTTCCTTTTCCAATGGCCTGTCAATGAGTTTGTACACTGAGCAAAATGTTGATATCAATTTTAGTAAATCGCCATATCTATTCAAATATCTCTCCTAATAGTAGAAAATTAGAAGCAAGCCTTTCTAAGTTTTAGAAATTTGGTAACAAGAAATGGCAATATTATTGTACTATTTTTCTGAGTGTATCTGTTAAATGTGTCTGCCACCACTTGATGATGTTGCCACCGCGGATGTGGGCAGCAACTAAAATTACATAATCAAATTGTGGCAGTTGCGCTCAACTCAAGAACCCAAGAACAAGAACTAACCACAGACAATAAATGATTCTATTTCTTTTCTGTTTCTGATTTTTTTTTCAGGGTGTGATTTCAGTGGAAATAACTTGAGAGTAAATATATACATATATATATATATTTATATATATGCTATATAGTTTCGCCTAGATCAAGCGACCAGCACAGCAACATTTTCCAACTAATTGCCATTAAGCGGTGGCTGCTGCCGCAATGAGTCAGAGTATTTTTTTTAATAGAGGGACAAGGGACAGGCATGGGGCATGCCTCACAGGAAGCGCTGCACGCATCTTAGCAAGTCCATAAAAAAAAGAAACGAACCCAAGCAGTAAGTAAGCATGATCAATGATAAAAGGGTTGTTAGAACACAGCAGCAAGCATAATAATAATAAAAAATAAAAAAAAACCAAGGCAGTCGAATGAAGTTTTAAAAAGATTTTATGACGCAACAAGACGTAGAAGAAGAAGAGGAACAATGCGAAGAAAATTGATTTTCCTGCGAAGCGTGCAAATAGGATTTGTCAGGCGATCAAATTTTTCTTACTAATCTCGCCTGAGTAGATATTATAATGGGACATGATGTGGGATATGGATATCCTCACACTTTACATACATATGTATTTTCCTTTATATATACACTCAGCAAAAAGCTAACTGAATTGTAGGAATTGTATTCTTTTTTCATGGCAATAATTTATAAATTTCAGAAAAATAACTTATCTAAAAATTAAAAAAGCTAAAAAGTAGATATGCAAAATTATATTACAGTTTAGCTGAAAGTGAAATCTGAAAACACTAATGTTTACCAATAATGTAAGCAACAACAAAAGCTTTTGTTGGAGTTGCTTGTTGTCTTATACATATGAATAAACACCGTAAAAAATTAGACATAAATATTTTCTAAATTTTATATTTTGTACCCCGAAATTAAGAAGGTTTTCTGAATATTAAGCTGAGTTAGTCTGGGCCGCTAAAAACTATGAAGAATTTCTAAGAATTCAAGGTCGCTTTTTTTTCTGAGTGTATGTATATTTCTTAATGCTGCAACCTTTGTTCTTCGGTTCTTTGGCTCTGTAGTTTTCCCCTTCGCATGTTTGTTGAACGCTGTTTGCCAGTTGTAAGCTCAAAGGCAAACAAGTTACATTTAAAAGTGATTCTCGCAGATAGCAGCTACAAATGTGGGAAGGGGGGTAGCTGAGTGTGTGTGCGGTGTGTGTGTAGAACAAGCTATAAAGCTATGCGCTTGGGCCATAAAACGTGTATTATGTGTTAAATTTAACGCTTAATTTGAGACGCTGCATGACTTAAATGAGACAACAAATGGAACCAAATGGAAGACGACACAATGCGACACAGCCTGTGTTGAATATGAAATGAAATATGGTCCGTTATAGTTAGAGTGAAACGTGTTTACATCTGGCTGCCTTAATTAAATTAGCCATTCAAATAATAGAATATAATTCAAGTTTTTTTTTTTAGGTCGAAGCTCTTTAATATCTGTAAATTTTCCAATATTTTTTATTTTGATAAGTAAACCAAATAATTACTTCTCAACATTGCAGCAAAAACAGGCATTTAATTAATGGAATTTGCCTAGTTAGTTGTCTTAGATTAAACACTTAAGTTTCCATAAATTGCCAATTGTTTTAATGGATACTCAATATAAATCAATTTCAGTATTGCAATTAAAACAGGTCTTATAAAAGTACAACTTTTTGATTTCTATGAACTACTTTATTATTATAATTGGGGAAAAGTTAGCACTGCGACCTATAAGGTCTATTGTGCCCCCTTACTGAGCCTACAGCTCTTCCATCAATCCCAGCTCCTGCACGAATGCTGGAATCTTTGTTGGGTTGAGTGTTTCTATGTCCTTGGGCCTCATGATATGCTGCCCTAGGATGCTGCATCTCTTCCTGGTTAAGGCGACGCATTCTGTTAGGATGTGCGTCGAGGATTCCTCCTCGTATCCGCAAAACCTGCATACATTGCTGCTGTAAATACCTAATTTGGTTAGGTGACTTCTCAGTCTACAGTGTCCTGTCAATAGACCTGTGAGTATTCTGAGTCTATTCTTCCCCATGGATGTCATTTGCTTAAATCGCTTTTGATTACAGCCACCTAGGAGACTTCTGGTGTCTCAGCACAGCTCCGTTCCCGCATCAGTCTTTCTTCATCCCTGATTTGTAGCCGTATTGTGTGTCTTCCTACGCCGCAATACGGTTCAGGGCCTATCATGGGTATCTCTGCTAAGTTGTTTCTTTTAATTCGTACACTAAATTGTTTTCATAATAATTAATTCTCAAAAAAAAATGCACATTACAAGAATAAAATTGAATTAAGTTGAATGGAAATTCCTTGAACCATTTCCCTAGGAGATACTAAAAGCAAAATCGAAATTAAATCAATGCTTAATTTGACATCGAAATAGATCAAACAACTTTAACATTCATATCTTGAACAAATTTATCAGACACAAGTTGGCCTATGCAGTTTGTTTAGTTTGAATTGCATTAATTAACTTACTTCTCAATGACTGTCAAAGTATAAACTTTAATTACTTTAATCAATATTAATAGACTATACAGAAGTAAGCAAGGAAAATTATATCAACCGAATTGAATTGATTTGATTTAAATTCTGTAGCTGCACAAATTTAAGTAAAGAATATAACTCTAAACTATTTTTTAAGCTGTCAACTGTTTATGTTTTTTATAGAATCTTTAAAGCCATCATTTAAGCCATAATTAATAATAATACCACAAATTTAATTATGCACTTTGGTGAACCAAAACAGAATTTGTCAATATGCCTCGGTGCATTGACCTCATTTGCGGCATTTTCTCGTGCTCTGCCCCACAATTTGTGGATAGAAAATGCAAATTAACAGTTGCAAAGTGTCATCAAGAATTCAAATGGGTCAAAACGGCAGCCACTTTATATATATATATATATATATATATAAATTTATATATATATATGCGGGCCAACTAATTTGCAACGTTTACAAGCACTTTAACGACTCTCGGCCAAATATTGCACTTCGCATGCCGCAAAATACCCCTTCCCCCGCCTTTCCCCCACCCACGGCCAGCGTCTCGTCAAGCAACTTGTGGAAAGACTTTGCGGCAATTAAATAATCATAGCGCAATTTATGCTGCACTTGACAAACCAAAAATCCCATCAGCAATGTGGCAAAATTCTGAAGTGGGATGTTGGGGAGTGGAGGGTAGCCACTCCCAGTCCCACAGCCCCGCACACACAACCCCCCTTCCTCCTTCCCTCGACAGGCATCCATGTAATGAAATCATTTCCTGTGCTCGATTGGGCGTTAAAAATAATCAACGTGCTAATTAAGTTGACCAAACTTCTCAAACAAGCTGCAAAGCTGACTTTGCAACTAGGCGGCATCTCTTGCAGGCAGATGCTGAGATAGTCATAGAGGCAGAGCGAGAGAGAGAGAGGAAGAGCGGGAGAGAGAGAGAGTGAGCTGGAGAGAGAGAGCGCCATGTAATAAAAAGAAAACGAAACTTTTCAACAACTTTTTCATGTTTTTTAAACTATGCAAAAAGTTCCAAAAAACCATTTCAGTACAAGCCCTCTACCAAAAAAAAAAATACATGCCCACACACACACACACACCCACACACACACACACACAGCTAACAAATAGCAACATTTTTTAATTGCTTTAATGAGTTGACTGAAATATCAGCTAGGTAATTAAATATTTGAGCTGGCATTTAACACACAGCAAAAACAAAATGTATAGAAACCAAAAGTAGTGCAATTAATAATTGTATGAACGACTGCCAAATTCCCTGTAAATGTAAAAAATATATTAATAAGTAGAAGATGTGAGAAGAGCAGATGTGATATGATATGAAAGACAGCAAACCATAAACTTTTAAATATTTTTAAGTAATTTTAAAAAATGTTATTTTCAAAATCTACTTTGCTGTCAAAATAATAAATATATATATTTACATAGCTCCTTCTATAATCCCCTTTGATTCCTTTGACCATTTTATTTATCCATATATTCTTACTTATTCCTTTCGTTTTTCTTCTGTTTTTGGATGTTTTGGCTACTTATTCGAAATATTTTAAGCGAATCTGTTTTATGCCCGATTTGTCATTGAAGTGCATTTGAAATGCATACATCTGATTTTGAATCTCAACTTAGTTAAATATTAATTATTTCTTGTGCAAAGTCGAGTCTGACAAACAGACAGACAGTTGGACAAATGGACAGATTAGAGCCCAAAAAGTAGACATTAATTAGCATTTTTAATTGACTGTGCAAAACTTGGCCCACCGATACGAATCAATCAAAACAAATTGGCTGGCAACCCACAACAAACTTGAACTGGAAACAATGAGAAGGCGTTGCCAAAAAGTCAAGAGCGGTAAACAAGTTAAGATAGGTCAGAGTTGATGCAAACCATTATTGATCGTTTTCCCGATCGAATTCCCTTTTCTATTGTGTATCAATAGCTATGCAACGATAAGCCCGAGTAAGAATAAATAAAACACTTCATGTAAAAAAAGCTATTTCTGATAAACAATGCAAAATACTTATATATCAGGCAGAAGCTGTGTGTCTTTTAGCCTATTTAAAGTAGTGGTAGCATCTTTTCAGGATGACATTAAATGTGAGAACAGAAACTAAAAGCTGTTGTTCTTCACAGACAAGCAACATGCGCTTAGGAAGTCTGCAAAATTTATTTCTTTCTATTTTCCTTTTTATTTTGTTTTTTGTCTTTTTTTTTGTTGTACCTGGCACACTTTGTAGCCACTTTTATGACAAATAGGAGCGACAGTTAACATCACACAGCAATGTAGCTGCACAATGTTGCCACACTCTGTGCCACTGACACGCCCTCAATTCTGACCAACTCTGGCGTAGAAGCAGCTGAAGCCACCAACAATCTAACAATGCCAAAGGACTGGCCGGAGAAAAATGCTTCCAGCTTGTCTCTACTTGCCCCACACCACATATCACATACACATACAAAAATTCAGCAAGTTTTTCCTTAAGGTAGAGTAAAAAGTTGAGTTACGCTTGGAGAATTTCTATCTATGGTCCATCTTTTTTCTCTTAGTGCAATACATAGATGGCTATCCTTAGTCGTAGTAGTAGTAGTAGTGGTAGTCCTTTGCCACACAGCCTCGTTAAAATCTGAAAAATATGTCTGTGCTTCCATTATACGCGTCTCGCTATCTGTCGGGTTACAATTTCCTTGTTTAGGAGCCATCCTTGCTGCCTTTGCCTTTGCCTTGTTAACAGCAATGCTTACCACCCCGACCCGCCAACCTTCTCCTCATCCACAATCTCCTGGGACACTAAAGTTTAACGCGTTTCTTCGCATGTCTTGCCTCAGTCCTTGCCCCAACTGCTAGTTGTGTTTTATGTTTTTGTGTTTTGTGTTGTTTTTTTTTTGTTGTATTTTTTGTTCGCTCTGTCTGGTTCGTAGTAGTAAAGAACGCATCGCTTTGTGTCGACTATAATGCTTTTTTGAAGATGCATTTTAACAGCTCCCTGTTTGCCTCATGTGGCAAACAGCAACAGCGCCATACACTATATATCGACAATGCGACCCATTCATGCAAATGCCTCAAGACGGAAGTGTTGGGCGTGCTGGGCCAAACTGGCAAACAGGTTGAAACTGTGCAGAGTTTAGGGGCCAACACTCAACTTGTTACACACACACACACAGACACGTATATACACACACTCAGACACACACTCAAGCACACACCTACTCCAAAGTCATGGGAAAGTTTTTGGCCAAAGTGTTCGCAAGTGCATTCACTTGACTTGAGTCCAAACTAAAATTCAATTTGCCTACTTAGCCAAACGGTTCAAAGAAGAAATAGTCTACATTTAAGACTAACAGTAAATGAGTTTGCGAAAAAGGAGGTGAATTTATCTTAGTTAAACAAACTAAATATAAAATATAATTAAGACACTAAGCTGGAGAACTTAAGCTGCTAAGTATTGCCAACTTATTTGACTCAATTAAGTTAAGCTCAAAGTTGGAAAAAAGAAAATAATTCACTTAAAATATAAGCAAATTTAATTAAGTTGGATAACTCTAGCTGCAAAGAAGTGCGTAGTTACTAGATTTAGGTACTTCGAAGCAGAAACAGTCAAAATTAAAAACTAAACTCAATTTAATCATATTAAATGGTATATTTATTGATATGATCTGATATGTATTTTAGTATAACTAAAATAGCAAAATTCTTTTACGGATTGAATTAATAAATATATATACTTATTTATAGAGTTGTCAAAATACAAATTGATATAAACAAATCTGCAAACGCAGCAGCAACTCATCAAAGCTGTGCCTGCTCCCTGATTAAATATTTCCTTCACAAACTTCAACTTTCGGAAACCCAAAAGAATTTTGTTTTGGAGCTTATCAAAATTGAGTTGATTTATTGAAATTTAAATTTAATTATATATAAGCACATTTCATCAAAGCTGTGCCTGCTCGTCAATGAACTGTTTCCTCCACAAACTTCAGGCTAAGTAAACCCAAAAGGCAACTTCTTAGATGCTGTCAAGTTGTGCCTTAAAGTAAGCGACTTACAACTTGAAATTGGATGAAGTGATTTTGACATGGGCTGTGATCTGCTCAGTGCTCGGTGAAACACGTTTGACTATTAAAAGTCAACACGGACATTTAGAAAGTTGGCCCAGAAGGGACAACAAATCCTAAGAATCCGCCCACGAGTTGCCACCCAGTCAGTCAGTCAGTCAGTCAGTCAGTCAGTGTGTCCAAAGTTTAGTTTTGCCTTTGTCAATTTTGATGGTATTAAGCCTAAAACTTGTAAACTTAAAATGTGTGGCCTTAAAAGTGAATGCCAAGGCAACTGCTGCAGCTAAGCGAGGCGTGGTACGGCCACACTATGTAGCAATGCCGCAGAGTCCACATCAAAGTCTGTGGCAGCCAGCCAGCAGCCAGCAGTCAGCGATTGGCAGTCACGTAGGTGGCAGCAAATAACTGCCAGCAATAAAACGGAAAGGCCAGCCAAACTCTTAAGGAAACAGGGGCACATAAAAGGCATTGGTGAAGCAGGGCAAGGGGCACGAACACAGACCTGGACAGATGAAAAACTGCTACCACTGGCAACAACAATCGTCACACTCAGAAAAACAAACGCTCGGAAAATTTACAAATCGTTTTGAAAATTAGAAAGTTTTCTTCTTGTCTTTATAGATATTTTAGAAAAATCCACTTCGACATTAAGAAAATATAGAAATGATTTTATAAACATAGGCGAATTTATGAAATTCAATGGGATTTTTTTCTGAGTGCATGCAGAGCAGAGAGCCTTATGCTTTTAAAGGAATATTAAAACAGTCGCACAAAACTAAGCCCCTACGCCCCACCTGGACAGCCACTGCTGAATGGGCTCTCTCACGTAGCTCAAGGTCAGAAAATAACACACACCGACACACACACCCACACACACACCCACACACACACACCCTCACACATTCACTGAACAAAGTGAACTGTTCTGGCAGAAGCGAATCGGAATTCAAAATTGTAATCCCAAAGCAACTCTTCATTTATATCTGAACTGTTTGTCTGCCTGAGTTGTTGTGTGTGTGTGCGTGTGTGTGTGTGTGCGTGTGTGCATGCAAATAAATATACAATTTTTATGAATGAACACGTATGATGAAAGAGCAATGTGCCAGCAGAGACCGACCGACCACAATGCGACAATGGGCATCAAATATTGAAAAGCAGCCATTAACAAAAAATATGCATGTCCAACAATTGGATTGACAAACAAAAGAAATTAAGCAAAGATCGAAGAATAGTTTGAAAACTATGTGGAAATTATTTTAGCCTTGGCTCCATTCAGTGGAATATCAAAAAAATAAAGTTTTTTATATGTTTCTTAAATTGTTTATAGAAATGATTTGCCAAGCGCTTCAAAACAAAATATTTATTTTCTTTATTTTCTTTTCTTTCTCTATTTGACTATATATATATATAGATATATATAGATATATATATATATATAGATATATATATATATATAGATATATATATATATATATCTTAATGATATATCTATTATATTTTGTTATATATCTTTATTAATTATATTATCATTATTTATATTTATCTTTCTCTCTCTTTGAATCTGTCTAAGTATCTCACTCTCTCTATCAGTATATATATCTCTTTCTATATCTTTATCTTCATCTCTCTCTCTTTCACTCTCTCTCTGTCTCTGTCTCTCGCTCTATCTCTCTCTCTCTCCCTCTCTCTTGTCTTTCCCTCTCTCTGAGTCTGTCTAAGTATCTCACTCTCTATATCAGTATATATACCTCCTTCTATCTCTTTATCTTCATTTCTCTCCGTCTCTCTCCCTCTCTCTCTCTCTCTCTCTCTCTGTCTCCCTCTCTCTCTAGCGATCCACTGATTCGATTATATATTATTATACATTTTTGTCTTTAAATATCCAAGGTTTAATTTACACATTTAAATTTTCAGCCACATTTATCATATGCTTACCACTGTGAGCTGTGGCTGCTACCTGCTGCTGTTGCCAACATTGTTGTAGTTTGTTCTTCTTGTTGTAGTTGTTTTGTAGTTGTTGTTGTTCTTGTTGTTGTTGGCCATGGTCTGACATGGTTGCGTTTAAGCGTGGTCAAAACACAAAAAATCAGTTAAAGGCATTTCGAAAGGCTCCTGCGACATTGTTGCCCATGTTCTATGTGGTTGCATCTCTCTCTCTTACTCCCCTCTCTCTCTCTCTTTCACTCTCTCTCTCTGTCGTGGCGATGTTGTTTTCATTTTTATCAACATTACGAATTTGGAACTGCGTTGCATTTGCATGTGAAACAAGCAGATAAATTCAGGCGTGCAAGCGCCATAAATTTCTACGAGTTGCAGCAACCGAAGCAGGAACGGCAACAGAGGCATCAGCTGTGCTCCAAAATGTGGCAACAACAACTGCCACAATAGCAGCCGAGGCAGAGGCAGCAGCAGCAGCAGCAGCAGCAGTGGCATCGTCTAGAATCGAAAATTGCACATATTTTTGCATGAAATTTGCATCCGAATCGCGGCGCTCGGTTTAAACGGCATCGAGGTTAGTGCGGAGTGAGGAGAGTGGAGCAGGGGTAGTCAGGGGTAGAAGCCACATAGCTACACTCAAAAAAAACCTCTGTGGATTTTAGAAATTGGACATACTTTTTTGCTTATTTCTAAAAATGATTTCTGCAAGCAAGAAAAACTTTATTTTTTATCTGAGTTCAGTTTGATGGATCGAGGGGTTGGACGAGTGAGGGGGCATGGTAGGGTAGGTGTATTCAGAGTTAGGTGTAGAGGGCAGGCTTTGTGGCGTAGCTACACTCAAAAAAACTACCATGAGTTTTAGATACTTTTTTGCTTCTTTCATTAAAATTATTTGTGCAAACAAGAAACACTTTCTTTTTCCCAGAGTGCAATTTGATAGATCGAGGGGCGTGAGGAGTGAGGGGGAGGGGGAGCCATAGGGGGTAAGTGCCGAAGAAAGGCCGTGTGTCATACCTATGCGTGTCCACAATGCGCTACTGCTGCAACTGATACATATTCATCTATGTATGTATGTTTGCATATAGAGCAAACATTATGTGGAGAACCACCCACTAGCTCCCCACCCACCCACACACACACACACATAGATGCACACACACAACCACACACACACTTTTGGAGTTGTTCGCCTGGCTGCCATTTCACTTAAACTTTAAAACTCTAACAAACAGAAGTTGGCTAAGAGGCAGCATTGTTTAATGCTGCTGCTAATTGGATACTGTGTAAAAATGAGCATATCAATGGGGTATACATATAAATATATATATATATACTCTTGCTCTCTCTTTCTTTATGATTCTCCAGACATACCCGTTTATTACACAATATTTAATCGATTTACATATTTGAATAAATATCATATCAAAAACATCTTGTAGAACTTCGCTATTTTAGATTCGCAAAATATAAATAATAAAAACAATTTTATTGTTTGATAACTATGTTATTAGCAAGTATATCAATACATTATTAATTATTGATTAACTACATAAATAACACTTAAATTCAGCTGCCAGATGACTTCAATACGATTAAATTTAAATAGATAATTCCTTAACTATATTAATTACGCTTAAAATCTATTTCAAAGTCGAGCAATTTGAATGTCAAGTTGACATTGCGGAAGGTTATTGCTGTTGTTGTTGTTGTTAGTGTCATCTGAATCATGTGGCATGTGTGGCAACTGTGTGTTGCCGACTGTGAGAGGCCGTTGATGCCAGTGATTAGATGCCAGACACGTTTTGGGTTTTGAGTTTAGCATTTTCCGTTTTGGGCCCGCCAACGTTGACAGGCAGGCGGAAAACAGGCAACTTGTAGCTTGCAACATGCAGCAGGCAGTGAATGCAACCAACAACTGGCAGCTGATTTATGAGCACCTTCCGAGTCCAGTTATTAGAAATGGTGCATCGAGTATTCAGTTTGCTGCTTGCAGTTTGCAATTTGCTGTTAGCAAATTGCTGTTTGCAATTTGCTGTTTGAAGTTTGCAGTTGCATAAATCAAAATCAAACAGATTTCTTGAGACCGTGCTGCACCACTGGCAGCACCACTTGCACCACCACCTGCAGCACCGGCACTTGCAATGTCAACAGCTGCTTCGCAAATGGAGCAGTCAAGTGATTAGCAGATGAAGACATCAGTTGCGGACAGACAGACAGACAGCCAAACAGCTCTCTGATTGAAATGGCCAATTGGCCAAGCAGTTGTTGACTGCTTTCCCAGCAGACGCTTTCGATTTGGGGCCACCATCAATCAGCAGATGAGAATTCGTTGTCTGACAGTCTTTGACAAATATCTCTTTAAATTGGCAACTAGTAGATTAATTTCTGTCCACCTCTTGAAAATGAAAGACAATTAGTTTAATTATGTTTTGCATTTGTTTATTAATTACAATTGCCTGGTAGTTGATTGACTGATTGATGGGTGCTTGATGACCAGAACATATGCTAATTGAAGTAAGCTGGAACTTGAACAAGAAGCTTTCTTTTAGCAGAAACTCATCAATATTTATATAGATGCCAATTTATCTATATCATCTATATCTATATATATTATCCATATTAATATTCCAATTTATAATTCATGTACAATAATGATTGAAATATATCATTATAAAATATCTACCATCTTATGTGCATTTAACATTGCAATTTATCATAATTTATGCATAATTTATACATGCAAATTATTTATTACAATTAACATTTGTATCTGCTAGATGAATGTATAAATCAAACATAAAAATGATTTATATATCTCTAAAATAAATCTAACATGTTAACTATATTTATATCCCGATAAGATTTAATCAATTCACACATAAGCACTGTGAATTTCCTTTAAATTAAACTACCTATTTATCAATGTTTATATCGTGATTTATTTATTGTTGAATACATACTTAACAAGGGGGAACGAAGAGGCTGACAAGCAAACAAGAATGTGGACAGAGAGACCCATGATAGGCCCTGAACCGTATTGTGGCGTAGGAAGACACACAATACGGCTACAAATCAGGAACGAAGACAGACAGATGCGGGAACGGAGCTGGGCAGAGACACCAGAAGTCTCCTAGGTGGCTATAATCAAAAGCGATTTAAGCAAATGATGTCCATGGGGAAGAATAGACTCGGAATACTCACAGGTCTATTGACAGGACACTGTAGACTGCGAAGTCAACTAACCAAATTAGGTATTTATAGCAGCAGGAGGTATCCTCGACGCACATCCTAATAGAATGCGTCGCCTTAACCAGGAAAAGATGCAGCATCCTAGGGCAGCATATCATGAGGCCCAAGGACATAGAAACCCTCAACCCAACAAAGATCCTGGCATTCGTGCAAAATGTATTGATTTATTGAGTGTAAACCAAAGTCAGTCAAGGCAAACAAAAAGTAAAAAATCAATTCAATTAAATTAAATTAAAAATTAAATTTAATATTAAATTAAATAAAGAAAACATTTATAAAATTTATAAGATTTCTGCTGAATTTAATATGCATTATACTCCGATTTATATTCATCTATGAGTTGCATATATATATTTCATATTATCTAATTTTATTTTCAAAGCAAATCGTTTAGTGATGGAGATCTGATAACAGTAAAGCCAAGCTATGGTGCACACTCACAGTAGAAACGAATGGAATTACAGCTGGGCAAATGTATAGATGAAAGAAAATAACATTTGCATTTCGCTTTGCATTTAGAATGCCGGCCAACAACAAATTGAGTGCTCGAGAGCAGGTCACTTTCGATTGGACATCTGACCCGTGAATACATTCATCGAGCGGTTCGAATGCCACCACGTAACAGGCTTGAATATCTGAATATCCATTAGACGCCATTTGTGCCGAGTTTTATGTTACATGCCGAGAGCAAAGAAACGCTAAGAGGCAAACTAGAATCACGGAAAAAAAAACCCAGATAAATGCAAATTGTGGCTGGAGTGGCAAAGAGGGGTAGTCGCTACGGGGTAGATGTGGTTGTGGGGGGGGGGGGGATTTATGGGCAACTCTGTGGTTTGCTTCATGTTGCTCGAAGCTTTTGAATAATTGAAGCGTGGGCATATCATGCAAGATATCACAACAGACACCAGAAAGCTACACAATTGTGGGGCAACAAGTTTCCGGCAAATTGTCGGGGCGTCGATGACTTTGACATTGCGACGACTTTTCCCAGACGAGGATGGGAAAGGGTGGGAGCAGTGGCTGAGGGGGAAAAACGTGACAAATGGCAACCAAATCGAATTGAATCAATTCGAATCGTAACGAATCTTCTCGACTGGCAACAGGAGAGACAAAACGTTTGGACAGCTCATAAATTTGGGTGCCACAAATTTTTGTAGTGGTCTTAGCCATTGCCAATTGAATTAGACCAAAGTCCCCATTGGCCAAAACAAAAAGAAAGAAAAAAGTGAAAACCAAAGTCAACCGATTGGAAATTGAATTTCACTTGCAATGCGGCAAACTTACGTAACCGAAGAACCGTAAAAGTTTTACGGGGGCGCACTTGCCACAGCGGATTCACTTTTTGGCCCTAATAAGCTAAATAAACAAGAAACTGGCTGGCAAGTGTTAAAGATGCAGCTGCACGTGTTGCATCTTGTATCTTTTATCTTGTATCGACACTTTAACGTTCGCTTCCTCATTGCAGCCACTTCTTCCATTCACTCATTCATTCATTTACTCATCTGCTGTTTGCCGTTTGCTGTTGGCTTTTGCTGTTGGCTTTTGCTTAAGGTTACCTTAAATACCTGCCTGCCGGCCAACAATGAGGTGAGAATTTTGTGCAGCCACCAAATATTGTTGTCGAGTTGGTCGAAACTTGTGCTTTGTATCTGTCAGTTGCACTTCAGAACTATTGTGCCACCTGTGTCGCACTCCATTTTTAAAGAATGCAAGAAGTGAACGCAACAAATAAAAAGGAAAGTGATTGGGCTACAAACGAAGTCTTGATACTCTGCAAAAAGAGATGACTTAAGAACGAAAAGCAGGCGGAGTTAAGCAATAAATATATTTAAATCAGAGAACTTTACAGATGAAATACATATATATATATTGCACTAAAGTAATAGACAACTTCGCAGATTATTTGTCAATATATATATTTAAAGTAATAAATATATTGTCAAGGAAATTTACAGATTATATAAATATATATTCAACTAAAGCAATACCTATATTAAAATCATTAACTTAAATCATAATTATATATAAATCAGAGAAATTTACCCATTAGTCATGTTTTAATGAACCAGTTACAGAAGCCGCCATAATAAGTTCATCCATTCACACAACGGAACCAATTTCAAATCAGTTCTAAAGTTTTGCAGGAAACTTTGCATTTTACGTACCGGAACCGGAACTACAATTCAGCTTCACAACCTGCAAAAATATCTCAATTTAAAAAAAATTCAAAATCATTGAATGTCTGATTATATTATGAACTCAATTATTTTATATATATTATATGTTATAGCCATATTAATATTTTTGTCTGGTTCATTTTAAATGTTAAGTTAGTTATTCACTTTTCGTTTTTTTGCTCACATTAAATAAATAAATAAAAATGACTGACTGTATCTATTGGGTGCACAGATAAGCCATGCCCAACATTCCCAATTGAAATTCCCAGCACACACACATACCGGAATGCATTACAAACGCCTAAAAGTAGTCCAACTACCCAAAATATTCACATATCAACAACTTGTTTCATGGCACATAAAAAAAACACAACAAAATAAAAATAAAAATAAAAAAACGGCAGCTAATAAATCAAACAAATATTTGGGTCACGCTTCCGTGGCTGCCTCTTGTTGTTGGGTGGCATGGTTAGAGTTAGGGGGAGGCAGGGATGGGAGTGGACAACGACAATGGCTAGTAAAAAAAATATTTGCTCGAAAATTGCCTGTTGTTGCAAGCACATTGGAGACTCGAGATTCGAGTTGATTTATGCGACCAGAGCGGTCAGCAACACTTGAACCCCAAAATTCCCCCCCCCCCCCCCCAAACCAGAAAGCCCAAAATATGTGTTAGATGTTAGACACCGCGCTTAGAGTGTGTGTCAAGGCATATATTTCATATCAAAACATTATTCAATGAAAGCGTCAATAAAAACAAAGCCGGAAAAAACCGAAACTAACTCAATCAATTTTGGGCTGCTTGAATGCGTCTCGATAGATAAACATAATAAACAATTTCCAAAAGCAAAACAAAAACAATTTCTCCTATATATATATCTATATGCATACATACTTTTTTTTTGTCGTATAAGCACGTCTGTTAAGTAGATATATGGGCAAGTTGTGGCTTTGAGCTCGTGGGACTTTAATTCGACAAATGGCGTCAGAGTTTTTCAAGTTGCAAGTTGTGCAAGTTGCAAGTTGGCTTTGTGGCCATGGACAATCGAAACGTCAGCTGGAAAAGACCACTTCCTGTCGGCCATTTGTCGAAATGAGCTGCCAGGCTTACAGCAATGTCACGACCAGTAACAACGACAACAACAACAACAACAACAACGATAAGCAACCAGGACGAGAAACAGCTTTAAAAGACATTTGGACATGTGCAAGAACGCAAACCAAATCTCCGCATGCCATAAAAGTAAATGGAACTGCAATGTGCAATGTGCACATATGTGCAACCCTCTCTCTCTCTCTAACCCACTCTGCCTCTCTCTTCCACACACAATAACTGGCAACTGCTAACTTTAAAAAGCAAAATGTTTATAGAAAACTCGTTACACAAATCGAATAGAAATTTGCCAAACGCTTGACATTGTCCCCTTTGGGCCAAAAAGGGCTTCAGTAGCAGGCGTGGCACTCTTCAACACAATATCCTGTTGGCTTGGCAACCCTGGCAATATTTTGTTCATCTGTATTTATAGCTGCAAGCTGATGCATTTACCAAATCTGCTTTGGAAAATCACTTGGTTTTTAATTGATTTTTAATGAAGAAGCTCAGTGCTCAATGTTCACAGCTTGTTGCCATAAATGAAGAATAATATTTGTTATAGCTTCCCAAGTGGATCAAAAAAAAAAAGGGAAAATAAATTGTTTTTGCTTCTAGCCAAAAAGGAGCTTGTAAGTTAGCAACATGCGTTTTCTGTCGTGTTTCCATTATTATCATGTGCTTGGTTCTCAAATTTTGTAACGAATACTTTGAAAGGGGCAGCAAAGTGAAGGTGAACTCTGACTCTGACAGATGGGTGATTTGCCGTGACTAAAGATAGTCAGCACAACTAAAGATAGTTGACAGAGTGGATGGCAAGCAACCAGATGGTATAGTCGAATAATATATTTATGATGGAAAACCAAGGGTAAAGCACACCAAAATGTCTAATATTTTTCAATGCCTTTAACCTTAATTACTTTTTAACTATTTAATTATTACGCTAGTCACAAAATAGTTGAATTTTTAATGCCGAAAACTAATTAAGTTTTTTAATGGCTTTTCTTTCTTTTTTATTATGAACAATTTGATATCAGTTGCGTATAATATTATTAATTTTCTGCTGCTTGTTAGTATTCGAAATGATTTCAATCGATTTTTATTTTGATTTTATATTCAAATAATTATTTATTAACTTCAACTAGTTTTTAATTAAAATTTTATATCTCTACAAAATATTGAAGGCTTCACACACAACACGAAAATTCAAAATATTCAAAAATATAAAATTCAATTGCTAAATTTGCACAAAAACTTAAACAAGCCAAAAAAAAAAATCCAACAAAACGCAGCCATGCATGGGAAAATTCTCGATGTGTGTAAATCAACTGCCAATTAAGTATTATTAATATTTTGTTATGCATCGAAATTTCCATTTTTCAGCAACATTAAAAATATTCACATGGTTTGCGCCATTTATTCTGAATATATTTGCCATGTTTAACTGGTGGCAGCAACATGAAAATGATTTCCTCTCGAAATTATTTGAAAGCGCAACTTTGGCCATAACTACGACTGATTAGATTTTTGCTGGTTCAAGAGCTCTGCTCGGAAATGTAAAATGGGCTAAAAATAACAATGTGAGAGGAAAACAAAATTCAACTAAATGAGTGAAACTAGAAATCTATTATAACTTTTTTGGCTCACCCCCCCCATCCATCGAAGTTGGCTGGCACAAGTTGGCTGGCACGTGAAAGTTGTTGCAACTAAGTTGAGCGGGGGCCAAAAACAACGCGGCGTATACGGAATGTGCTGCTGCCAATTAGAAGTTTATGTCGAAAAGGAGCACAGTCGAAAATTAATTTCAAATCCCCACCCCAATCAAAAAAGTTAAGCTAAATTTGTGTGCGAATGTTAATCAAGTAGACAGCAGCAAGTAACTAGGGGGTGGCGGTGGGGGTGTGGCAAGGACATTGTAATAGAGTTTATTTTGGGTAACTGCTTAGGCTTAGATATTTTTGGTTTGGTTTGCGTTTGCGTTTGCCTTTTGGCTGGCTGGTGATAAGCGCCGCAAAGATTTGTCAGCTTATAATAATTAGCTGAGTGGGTTGGGTGATGTCTGCCCACTCATAAAGCGGCAAGGGTTAACAGCCATTGCTTAACTTTTGCCAGCCACTGTTGCGAAGCTGTTGAGCAGCAACAATAAGCTGCACATCGAGAGCGACCCAATTACTAATAGATTAATGTTTAGATATGTGTACAAATGTATATAAAAAAACAACAACTTTAAATGTTCAAGTCGAGAGAGCTCGACTGGGACATACTCTGCAGACAGCTACTGCATCGATAGTATATTTGCTGATAATAGTTTTCTCGATATGGAATAAGTTTAAAAGTTTAATATTAAATATAAATTATTAATATTAGCAAAACTAAACTTATAATTCACAGACTTCTAAGTCAACTCTGCTGCTAATCAAGAATAAAGATATATATTTAGATGAAGTCGTAGCTGCTCTCTGCTGCCTGTTAGCTATTTTTTGTTACCCCTTTTTAATGGCTTTAGGGTTGTTAAAAGGGTACCTGGCTCATTATATCTAAATTACTATCTAAAAAACCGGAGAAAAGGTTGCTGTTCATTTTATGCTGGGTCTAGTTGAGTTCAAGGACTTTAGGAATTTGAGAACAATCTCCAGGCTTCTACTGCACATTGTTTTGTGTATGTTAGAGCAATTCCTTGACCATGCCCACAAGCACTTTTGTAATTGCAACATGCACTTGCCACTGAAATATGCACACAGTTGGGCAAATGCAATGCAAACAACTCAGGAAGACTATCAAGCAACCCCATTAAATGCCACTTACAAGCTCTAATAGTTTACAGTCGCAACAATATGTTGACTACATGGCCTACCCCCCCACCCCCACCCACTCACTCCCTCTTGCAACCCGTCAACACACCCCTCAACCCAACCGAGTTTTAGCTACAAGTCTCGACAGCATTTACCACATTAACCTCGTGTTTTACGAGTTGCCAGGCCGCATAAGAAATTTATATACATTTCATGACCCGGGCAACATGTTGCACTGACGATGCCACAACCAACAATATATGTATATGTATGCGTGTGTGTGTGTGCTTGTGTGTATCTTTTGACACAAGTCCAAGTGGAAAAGCCGGCATAAGGCAGCGATTACTCAAAGTGCAGGCTAACAGCTGCCAGTTCAAGGCAAAAGCCAAAATTCACCAGCCAACTGGGAGTCGGGCGTATGAGGCAATCTGTGGGGATGAGGGGCGAGGTGGCAGGCAGCAGGAGACACAGCCGTGCAGTAACTGATAATGGTAAGACTCGCTTAAGGGCGAGGGTCGCCTTAACGGATTGCAACCAAAATGAGAATTTTGTCTAAATATTAATATTAATAACGTCGGATTTTGCTTATAGATTATTGATAAAGAAATATTAGAAAATTACTACATAACCAATTGATAATATAAGTGGACTATATAAGAAATATATTTGCCATCTTAGTCCATTGTAGCAAGCTTATCTGATTTATTTGATTTTAATTCATTTTAAAATGAGAGCAGCTCTATCTTATCTCTTATAGTCATATCGTGCACCGTTATTTCTATTTGTATCAAATGGGAAATTCTGCTCACATATATAATTGTAATAGTCAAAGTTGCCTTAACAATATGCCAGCAACTGGTGTGGCTACCCTCGCGGCAGCCCCACAATCCTAGCACTAAAAAAACTTGCACTTTAACGAGTGCCTTTTTTCGGGGAGGTTGTACATACATATATACACATACATATATTGCAACGCAAAGAGAATGAGAATCTCATGTGACCTCACCCCGCCAGTCCCACATAATATTTGTCGAGTTTTTGTGGCGGTTGTCGCGTTTGAGGCGCCACCAGGCGGCAGCTACATTTAAATTTTCATACGCGCCGCTTGGCAATAAATGCGCTGCTATAAATTTTGCATCGATGCGAGCGCGACTACTATGTGTGTGTGTGTGTGTGTGTGTATGCTGCCACGCCCACAAGCTAGGCTGCCAGCAGAGCTCCTCCCTCCATTTTCACATGGCTTGTGCAAATTTTTAATTGCACCATAAATCAAATCTAGGATAAATGGCCGGCAGTTAAAGGGCTGCTAACCAAATGGCAGCCATAAGCTGATAACAAAATTCAAGATGGGGTGGACAGTCAGAGGGGGTGGGCGAATGGGGGGGGGGGCAGTAGATAGACGTGCAGACGATAAGACTCGGCTTTAAAATGTCAAAGTGCAGACCGTGTCCTGTTGCCTGCCTGCCTGCCTCCTGTCTTCATTCTGACCGCAATCTGCGCTGCCCCACATTTAATTTTAATGGCTGCCATTCGCAATTTTTGAGATGAGCAGCGTCGCCAACGTAATCAAGCCTCTAATTAAGTTGATAAACTTTGCCGTGACACGCCCACACCACCAGCTTCAAGGCAGTCTCCTGCTGCTGCCAAAAAACGACAACAGAAAAAAGAAGTAAAAAACAGGAAATAGAGATTTCGCTGGGCAGACAAAAACGTCGGCTATTTTACGCCACAGTAAACACTCTAAGCACACTGATGAGCCCAGCAGCAGATCCTCCTCTCAACTTACACGACCACCGAGCAGCTGTCATGGCTCCTCGTGCCCCACCTCCTCCTCCTCCTCCACCATAATCCAAAGTTTTGGCATTAGTTTTGCTGATTTCCGGCGACTTCGACTGTAACGTCTACTTTTCAATATACCCTTTTCAAGTCAAGCAGCTATCAAGTTGGCAATATATATGATAATAATAATAATAATTATAACAATTTAAATAAAATATATAGTGTCATTTATTCATTAATTTTGATACTTCAAAAGAAATATATAGTATCGATTATTTATTTAACCAGATATAACATAATATAGCAATATTAATAGTTAATTGATTTAATTCACTTATGCCTTGTCCTTGTATATAGTATCATGTCTTGGCTATTCTGATGGGTACATGTTATAAGGAATTAAAATATTTTAGTTATAGAATAATTTATTCTCAAATAGTAGACAATTTCCTCGACATTTACTATAAACAAAAAACAATCTTTTATTTAATAATGTTATATTAATTTTTCTCTTTCTCAATTGACTCTGCTTAAAGCACAGCTTTCATAAAAATATGACTACATCTAGCAATTAATTATTATAAATGTTCTTTTCAGAGTTTCCAACACTCATAAATTGTTCATTGTATTTAATAAATAGTAAAATAAAAATAAAATATTTATCATCATATATATTATTTATTTTACATATATTTATTTACTTTAGTTCTTCGATCTTGTCAGTGTATTCCACAATCTACTTTGAGCTTATCTCAGTTATCGAAAGTAGGTTGTTATTGGTTGGCGTCACTTTTTGGCTACTTTCGCATTGGTTCCACTGTGCGCACTGTGGGTGCTTTCTAATTTAATTAAGTGCGGCGACGCGATGCCTGCTTGTTGGTTTGTTTGTGCCAAAAACTTTGCGCAAACGGCAGCTAACAACCAGAAAAAAAAATTACGAAAAACTTTCTCCACAGTTGGCGCGTTTAATTTGCTGGTTTTATACTTTTTAATTACTAGACAAATAGACGAAAACTCCACTCAATGGGGCTTTATTTGGCTAGGGATGTTTTTCTGGCGGGGGATTAGGTGTACGCATTAAGTTTGGCGCTTAGTCTACAAATTGTATTAATTTGTTTGTTGATGATGCCAAATATTGGCATGGACTTCTTAGGCTGTCAAGTGTTTACAAATATACCCAAAAGAAAGTTTGGGCAATGAAAAAGTTTTCATTATTTAACTCAAATGAAAACAATTGATGGGCTGCGAGAAATTAAATGTTTGAGTTGTCGTACGCCGATTTTCTGACTAAATTAAATACAATTAACCGAATTTTATTTTGGTTCCGGTTTCTGCATTTTACTTGTAAAGGTTTTCAGCTACTTTCAGTGAATTGGTTTCAAACTCTTTTTGGTATTCGATCCGCTTGATGAGTCCATCATTAAATATTCTTAAAAATGGTTGTATATCGATTCTGGATTGAGATTTCAATCAAGTGAGCAAGCCAATGGGTTAACATGGTTATGTAACCGGTCATTGGAGCGACTTGTATGGCGGTTTATTTGACTGATGACTGTCGGTACACAGAAGTCGTTGTGCAGCGTCATATTGCTCACATAGGGTGGAGCACCAGAGATGTCTCTTAGCACCTTGTTCTGCAGAACTTGAATGTGGTTAACCCAAGATTTTGGTGCTTTCCGAACGAGAGCGCAGATTATAGCGGAGTTCGCTGGTCTGTCTGGTAAGAGAAGGCGAGCACCAGGAACCGCAGCTGCTGTGTCAGGCGAGACGCCGGGAGTAGCGGGGGTGTTGCACATATTGGTGCAAAATTTGCGCGCACCAAGCACACACACTCAACCAGAGCGTCGATAGTTTCAAATTGCGAGAGAGAGTAACGCGTAACACTCACACACGCACAATTGCCGATGCTCTGCAGCAAGCAGCAAGCGGACCGAGCTGCGCGCGTCGTTCGTGACTGCCCTATAGAACGACCAGCAGGCCGCTAACGGAAAGTGAATGGGGTGCGATAAGAAAATTTTAGCTTGAATTGAACTCTCAAAGGTTTTGAATGCCATGGAATTAGGCATATGTTCATATATTATAATTAATGTTGCCACTAACTGGAGTGGAGTCACCAAAATACGCATTCGCGCTCGACAAAGCCAAAATGATAACTGATTAATAAAAATTTAACATTACAATTAATTAATTGTGTGTTTTTCTTTTTAAACTAATTTCTATTTTTCTCCATTCATATCACTTCAACGAGTATGTCAGTCTGGCTTCCTCAGAATAAATTCCCAAATGTTTATACCTTCTATATTTAAATTTTAATTTTGTTGTTCGCTGTAATAAAGAATGTAACATTTCCCTTGAATTATTTTTCATATTTTTCATTGCTGAATTCAAAAGAGTTCTGTATCTTTAAACTAAATTATATTTAAGAAAGAGTATAGAAATAGTTTTTGCAGATTAAACATTCATTCGTATAGCGCATGCTGATAATAGTTTAAGAAACGCGCAAATAGCAACAATAGTGTGTTTCAGCACAGTGAACAATTATCGAGTCCAATCAATTATTTAGTATACTCCAGGGAATAATATTGCTATTCTGATTGGAGCTCGACATAATGCGGGTGAATTTGACATTCCTTATTTCTTTGCTTTTAAATCGGTCGCATTTGCTTGATCCACAAATCTCGATCACATTCGAGTTTCAAGAGTGCTCCGCTGCGGTTGCTTTTAAATCAAACTTAAAATGCTTAAACAAAAGCTAAACATAATTATTTTAATATTGAGCTGTGTCTGCATTTCAGTTGAATCGCGTGAACTACCCGATTGTGATTATATTGATACGGTGAATTTGACATACAGCAAACGACATCCAAATGGATCTTACGAATACGAAGGGGTTTTGATACCTCCAGAGCAAACTGGGAACTATAGCTACAAGATCTTTAAAGAAGGCACACCTACTTCAGTCCGGGAACACACACGAGGATGTGTGTGTAAATTGAAGCCCTGCATTCGATACTGTTGTGATCGCCATCGACTCGATTTGGATGATGAGGGCAAGTGTGCCAGGGAAGTAAATATCACACTGGTCAATGGTACTCAAATCGAGGCGAATCTTCGGGTTGTTGTAGTGCAAGCAATACTCATGGAAAGTAATACATCAAATCAATTCGTGTTCCATATAAAAGATGATAGCTGGAATGTGTTTGAGGTGATTATTTAGATACATAGATTATGGATTGGAAGTCACTTAACAATTTCTCAATTCAACTAGAATGGAACTTTGCATCGCTCTGCTGACGAAGATGATAAATACATTTCAAATCGGTATTATTGCATACAGCCAGAGATGTTGGAATCTCGGGAACAAACCAAAACGCTGTTTGAAATTATTTGCTTTTGCGTTGATAAGCCGAGTAAAGTTGATGAATTAAATTATTTGGGGCACTACTTAAATTATTACTATTACAGTTGCTTGGACATGTATCTTCGTGTTGGTGATGACCATGTTGGTTTATATATTTGTGCTGAGAGTTCGGCATATTCACGACAAATGCTATTTGTGCTACTTGATTTGCATGTTGGTAGATTTTTTGATATCAAGCCCAATTATGCCAGAAATTATGTCATTTGGTATCAACCGTTATCTTGTGGGTAGGTTTCAAAATGATCTGGAAATATTTGAAGAGGTATCTCAACTGTTTTCGTCAGCCTTTATTAACTACTTTTTCAGCATTTCCGTTTATCTCTGGATGGCTTTAATGGCATTTGATTTATGGAAAAATGTGGTTCTTCACAAGTATGAGTCCGCCCCAAGTAGTAATAAAGGACAGTTTCGGACTTACAATCTTTATGTTTGGGGCTCTGCCTTTGCGCTTCTATTGATCAAGAGTCCGGCATATTATCCGCTCAACGATTGCAACATGGAATGTGAGTTGACTACACATTGAAATTAAAGATTATACTTATAAATATATTACTCAATAGATGATTGGAATGTGACCATATTTTTTTCTGCGCCTGCTTTAGTGATACAGGTTTGTAATTCAATATTGGTCATCATAACTGCCAAGCATATTTACCAGGAGAATAAGAAAAATCGCCAACAGCTTCAGCACTTCGGGCAACAGAATGTGAAGAACAACATAAGGTACAATTTTAATTGGATTCTTATACATTTTAATTATTTCTCAACATTTATTATCAGATTTAGAATTTACATGCGACTTTTCATAATTGAAATAATGGAGTGGCTACTCAGCATATTGGGATTGGCACATTATCGTCCCGACGATCCTCATTACTTTGTGTGTGAGCTGCGCTTCATAGGACTGATACAATGCGTTCTCACATTTCTTGTAACTGTCTCTCGCGCTGATGTTATTAAATTGCTGAAAAACTGGCGACAATTATATTAATCTTGGAATAAATGTTGACATATTTATAATTAAGTTTGAGCAACGATAACAATAACATAAAAACTAAAAGCAGAAATTAAAAAAAATAAATAAATATAAAAAATTAACTCCTTTTGTTGTAAGTTTTAAAATAAATATAAAAAAGCGAAAAATAAATATATTACTAAATATATGAATGTGGTTAACCCAAGATTTTGCCAGCAGCTTGTTGCTCAAGCTGAGTTTGCTGGATGGCTTCAGCAACCAGTTGAGTTTCGCTCTTTTGGATCTACACGCTGCTGCCGTGATCCAGATACATACCCAGGTAGCGAACATGGTTCTCCTGAGGTATGATCGTGTTGTTGAGTCGGACGGTTGGACAGTTACCACCCCTGAGCGCAAACGTTCAGTGCTGAGACTTGTTCTCATTGATGCAGATGTTCCACCGGTTGGCCCAGGTACTAAAACCATCCAAGAACCTTTCCGTAACCGCTGTTGCTCTCCAAGCAGTGGAGGAGTTAGTAAGGAACACAGTGTCATCTACGTATGTGGCAAGCAGCGTATTTCTGGCTACCGGAATTGGCAAGTCCGCGTTGTACAACGTGTTCAGGACAGGTCCAAGGATACTACCATGCGGTACACCCGCTCTGATGCGGCGGATGTTTGATCGCTCGCCCCTAACTTCAACCATAAAAGAGCGGCCAAGCAGGTAAGACCTGAGCAGTAAATACTGCGCCGGTGGTAGTAGGGACATAAGCTTAACAAGCAGGCCACCATGCCATAGGCGATCAAACGCTTGCTGGATATCCAGGAAGACGGCAGAGATGTCCTGCTTATTTTCCAAGGCCTCGAGGACATGCTGTACTACTCGATGAACTTGGTCTGGAGTACCATGGTGATGCCCACAGCCAAACTGATGATCAGGAATGGCACTCCGGAAGCCACTTACTGCCGACAATCTTCCAATAAATATTTTTTCAAATATTTTGGAGAGTGGAGTGGACAACAAGATTATCGGTCAATATGACTTGACAAGATTATCCGGCTTGCCAGGTTTCGGAATCATCGCAATCACAGTACACCTCTCACGGAGTGGGGAAGTGGTGGATGCGAACCATGGAGTTAAAGAGTAGCACTAAGAACATCAATCCCCTCTCGGGGAGGGCCTTAGCAACTATACCGTCGACGCCATCATAGCCAGGGGCTTTAGTGGTCTTAAGCCTGCGAATCTGCAAGGTAAAAAATATACAAACAGTTTTATATAAAAACTGAACTTAAACTGATGAATAAAATTTGAAAATAAAATCGTAGAAAAAAAATAGACGTAATTAAAATTTGAAAATATATATTTATATTTCTAAGATTTATGACTTATTAGTTATTTTGATAACATAAATAATTCAACTATTTATTTTGTTTATTTGCTAGTCACTCCCAGCTTATCCGAGTGTTTCTACCGTGTGTACAATGTCATTTACTTGGAGTATGATTAATGTTGGAATTATTATATTCATACTCTAGTCTTATACTGATTCCTTGGCATTATTTCACAATAGAGCGCTGTGATATTTTATGCACTCACTTAGCGTAATCCTGCGGTGAAATGTGTTCCACTTCCGTGCAAATTTATTTAAGTACGCACGGAAAGTCATATTTATGTCCAAGTCGACTTATCGGGCAACGCATCGCGTGGCAAGTTAGTTGCTTAAAAGCTCTCTCGCTCTCTCCCTCTCTCTGCGTCTCTGTGTCTGTGTGCGTGCGTGTGTACGTGCTTATACACTCGGAAAAAAAGTTGACCTGTATTTTAGAAATTCGCCTTACTTTTAGCGTAAAGTTTAAATCACCTTATATATAATAATTGTTCGATTTTTTAATTTTTAATTTATTATTAGAAATTATTTTGAAAAACCAGCAAAACTTTCCAGTTTTTAGCGCGTTTTATTTTTGTGAGTGTTTGAGCAGATCCTGCTGGATGAAAACTTTGTTTTCTATGCCAAAGTTTTCTTTGGCTGGCGTCACGCTGTCTCTGCCTCAGTTGCTGCTTGTGGCGAGTTTATGGTCAGCGTTTTGGTTCATATATCTTTAATTTTTATGCACCCCGCTTATGTCAGCGTATCCCAGTCAAAGCATACTTTTCAGCACCCATCCCCCCCCCACCCCATTGTTGAGCAGCTGTCATTAGCGAGGCATTCCAAGCATATTTGGAGTCTTTTCGCCGCATTCTCCCAGGCGCTCTTTATTTGTTTCGAGGAGTGTCTTGTGGCTCATAACTGGGTCAACAATGCGAACTCCCATTCTGTGCCATTTTCTTCTACGACTTCTGCTTCTACTTCTACTTTTCCTTTTGTTTTTGTTATGGTTTTGGTTTTGTTTTTACGGTTGTTTTGCTGTCTGTTTTGACTGTGTGTGTGTGTGTGTGTGTGTGTGAAACCATTGCCCATTTACAAGTCAAGTGGCGCGCATAACACCAAAAAATTGTGTAGCGAAAACAATTTATTTAGCTCTGTGAAACTTGTTACAATCCCCACTCAACAACCCCCCCCCCCCCCTCCGTTTTCACTGTTCCCTTTTGCACTTCTACCCCCCCCTTTGGCTGTCATTGTCAGCGCGCCAGATTTGACAGCGTCTGCCAATGCTTTTTGGCTTGGGCTTGGACTGGGATTTGGCTTGTTTTTGTCCTGTCAACTTTGACTGGCACTCTTGTTAGTTTTGCTGTTATTGTTGTTGTTGTTGTTATTATGCTAGTTTTATTTACGCATTTAAACATATTTTCCCTTTCTCTCTCACACACTCATTTTCTTTCTCTTTCCATCTCTATTTTTTCTCTCTGTCTCTTGTGTACTTTCTGATTGTTCAATTTTTGTTTGCTTGTTTATTTTACACATTTCTGCTTAATACATTCAGGCAATTTTGTACCCTTTAACAAAGTTAAGTGAAGGGTATACTAAATAGTTGATAATTTATGCAACACACAAAAGTTGAAGACTTTAAAAAATACATATATAAAGTATATAAATTGATGGGCTGTTAGGCAAAAAGTTTCTTCAAGAAATTTGTTTATGTGGGATATGTTAAGTCAGGCTTTATCAGCTGGCTTAACATAGCCTACGATCCACATCCTCTCTTGCAATACAACCTGCTCTCAGCGCACTCAGCGCTGTTAGCAGCCTCCACACAGCGCACTCAGCGCTGTTATCTATAACAAAATGTTAATATGTTGGCATTCAAAAATCTGTAATCTCGCAATACAGCCAGCCAACGCAAGAAGTTGAGCTAATACTTTCGAAGTGAAATAAATATGTAAAAACACCCCGCTGCCTTTTATTGAAGGAAGATAGAAGATTAGGAAAAAGACGCCCCCCACATTTTCAAAATTAAAAGTAAAGTTGAATATTTATAGTAAGGACTTCTTACAGGATATCTACTCGGCGAGCACTCCTCACTTTAATATTACCAGTTGTTAGCTGTCAAGCTGTGAAGCACTCTTAACCAGGCCAGTTCAATGAACAAATGGCAATTGACATTTATTTTAACTCGGTTTATTTTCCTTTAAATGTGATGTGTGAAATTGCATTTCGATTTTCTCGTTTTCCATTTTCCATATTTCCCCAGCTCCAGAGCTCTCTTCTCTGCAACTTGCATGAAAATTTCATCAAATTTATTTTGATTGCAGCAAATATTTTCTATATTCTGTCCAAAATACATTTCAATGAAAATGAAAATTTAAATTTATGCATGACAGTTAGCTTGGCATTCGGGCTAATATCATTTTCATGCATTTATCATGTTGAATTATGGATTATAATTTAATATATATTTCTGTATGCCGCGTGTGCATTGCTAATGTTGCATGAAACAAGTTCTATCATAATAAATATCAACATGAAAATAGTTAGACTAAAGTTTAAATCATAATAAACTAAAAGATGAACGAGAGAGAGAGAGAGAAACATATATAGAGGAAAGAATAAATTATGGGAAAAAGTTTATAATTTTAATTTTGCATGATTTATAGGTGATAAGGTTATAATCGAGTTGAGCAAAAGTAAAACAAGCGGAAATAATCATCTTCTCCCCCATAATATATACACATATATTTTATTTTTTATCAGCATTAACAGTTATTTCGATGCAGTTATGTCTCTCTGTCTGTCTGACGATCTCAGAGACTATAAGACATATAGACTTCAAATTTGTAATATAACTTCTCGATTATAATACTCAGATCAAGTTTATTTAATTTGTTTGCTATTATCGATATAAATCGATTAGCGATAGCAATAAAAGACACAATTGTAAAGGTAGAGCGCTTCAACTAATATTAAATATACGCAGCCATATTTTTCGTCAACTGCATAAGTTTTATTAAGATATAATAAGACTCATTTGCTTATTGAAAAAACTTCTATCTTCTATCTATTATTAACTATTATTATTATTCAACTTATTTATAAATGCCATATTCCAGCTTGAACTAAATTTCTTATCTCTTTTCAACTTTGGATATCTTTTTGCAAGTCATTTTATTTATTTTGATCTAAATGTGCATATCTTGCACCTTGGCCAACTGGGCCAAAATCCGACAGCAGCTTTGCTGACCAAATCATTTCAATTTGGCCAAAAACAAACGCAAAGGCAGCCAAAGCAAACATTCGAGTCGCATTCGAGCACTTTGCACATGTTAAGCAGCTGCTCAGTATTTAAATTTTTTTGTTGCCACGGCTTAACTTGGTTTACTTCAAGTCTTCTGCTGCTGCTGCTGCTGTTGCCTCGAGTGACCGACGTCTAGCATGTGGCAAATATGCAATGTAAATAGGAAAAACTAGCTGCCACAAAATCGAAAGAGAGACAAACACAAATAAAAAACTGCAACTGACTAACGATGACATCAGCCACAAGCTGCAAGCAGCAACTTGATAGAGTGATGACTACAAGAGAAAAAGAGAGAAGAGTGTGTGGCATGTGTGTGTGTTTGTGTGTATGTGGGAGTGGCATGAGAATAGGCAGGGGTAAGCTGTAGATGTGGCGAGTGGCAGCTGTGAGTGTCAAGTGGAGCCCACTCCAGTGTCTACAATGTTTCAATTGTCACATTACATAATACTCAACAATTGCCAATTGCAATTAAAATCAAATTAACAGCATGCTGGAGCTGGCTGACGGACTAGCAGATACCCTGGATGGTGGAGTAACTGATCCTTAACATTTTGTGGAGCATTATAAGTATATATATATATATATGATTGATAATGATGAATATGAATATGATGAATATATAAATTGAATTTCGATTTAGGCTTCGATTTTAAATTTCAAGACCCAACTTCTCAGTGAGTTCACACAGCATGTGTAATTACTTTGAACTAATATACCCCATCATTTTGATCGATTTCAGGGTATGCAAATCACACAGCGGAAATGACCGAAGTATGTTATGGCCTGGTCAGATCGTGGCCCGAGGTCTTACCAATTCAGACTATGCAAACGACAATCGCTTTTGATTTCTGCCCGTCGGGTTGCGGTCCATATGAAAGGCTGCCATTTGGCAAAAAATGCAAAATGCAACAAGCAACAGGCAACAAGCAACAGGCAACAGGCAAAAAGCAAAAGCCAAAATGAAAATGCAAAAGATAAACAAATAATGAAGATTGCCAGTGCTGGTTGGCTTGTTGTGATTAGAGTCTGCTCAAAGCAGCCAGAAACGAGCTGCAATTAAAGCTGAAATTTTGCCAAGCACATGCGATAAGCGCTTTTGATAAAAACTTCGTTTGAAGTCGTTGACCAAATCCAAAGAGAAACGGTATAATTGCATAAATGGCCCAAAGCAATGAAGCCATCGAGTGCCCAATGGTCCATTTACAAATAGGCCAAATCAGCGGCCAATTTAGTCTGCAAATGCTTTCCATTGATCAGGCATAGGTGAAACTCTAATGCTGAGTGTACTTAAGTGTTATCAAATGTGATTGAAGATGCCTTAAGGCATTAATCCCATAGTCCAGTCAAAAGTGATCCGACGAATCGAATTCTATATTGAATTTATACTCACAGAAAAAGCTTGGGTCGAAACTTTCCACAGCCATAACTCTGACACAACTGAACCGATTCTCAAAAGCTAATGACTGCTAATTTAAATGAATATCTGAGAGTACAACAACAACAACAACAAAAAAGATTTGTGACATTATTTTGACAACAGCTGCCAAAACAACACAACTTAAGACAAAGCACAAAAAAGAGACGCCAACAACGGAAAAGAAAGAGAAAAAATGACATGCACAAACATCTATGGACATGCGTATGGCCCGCATCTTGATAAATTGATAAGGCTTACAAATTACTACCACAACGCAGCTACCCAATTATAATGATCGGCATCTCAAAGAAAACTCGTCGCTGCTGCCTATACTTTGTTGTTGTGCATCTCATGAATGGGACTCGTCATGGATGGGGCCATGGAACAATAAAAAACAACAAAAAGATTTCAATGTCAACCGCAGAGCAACTGTAGAAAAATGTGGAAAAAAAGAAGCAATTTCAAACTGGTTGCAGTTCGAGCGTTTATATATAGCCCGATCCGTTGGAGGGGGAGTAGGTGTCAATAGGGCCGATGAGTCAGAGCGAGTCTCCGACCAACCTGAAGGTCAACATTCATGCATTCGTGCCAGCTGACAAATTGAGTTAATTTAAATATCTAGAGCATTCTTCAAAACTCATTCTTCTTCAGCGTGGGCCACGCTTCATTTTTTTTTTGGCTCGTTTGCATGGCAATCATTTAATTGGTGGTAAACATTTATGCTTGAATGACCCTTGAAAAGTCATCTTGAACAGAGCACCCTATAAGGCAACCAATAAACGCTAGAAGCAATCACTAAGAGCTTACACAAGCGGAACTAAAAAACAAATCTCGTCTCAATAAGAAGTGACTTTACATAATTTGTATATCTTTATTATATATATAAATCAGGATCTATTCAGTTTAGACAAGTGAAACTTGATACATGTAAAAACTAAAAATAGCATTTAAGATATGCATCGATTCCATACACAGCACAAGGTAATCACATATTAATATAGTTTATATATAATTTTCATTTATATATCTGAGCAACAATTTAAGCTTAAGCAGGTGTAAAAACAATACAAAATAATCATATATATCTATATATCATATATACATCTCTAAATCGATTCAGTTCAATACCAGAAACTAAAAATAACATTTGAAACAACTCTCATTTGCATACACTGCACAAAATAATCATAAGGTAATTTAGAGTCTTCTTAATGTCTTGCCACTTTTCAAGACTCTTTCAGCACTCCCATACGTAAAGTAGCATGCAACTAGGCAATCAATGTCATTTACTGTAGCAACTTTGTTGATTCGTTGGCATTTTAACCATTTTTCCCATTGCTCAGCAATTAAATGAAAATTCAGTCTTCAGCTAACAGTAAATTGAGATAACTTGCATTTAGTTGCCAGCGAAAGGAGCCAAAGAAAATAACGGTTTTTATATATGCAGACATTATCCAGCGACTTTCTAAAACGAAACCGAAAGCCGTCTTGTGACTATGGGGATGCAAGCAGATTACAAAAGGAGTCTCAACTCCAGCCAAGTTGCACAACAATGTGATAAATGATTTTATTAGAAAAACTCTTCTTCTTTGTGTTTTTTATTAACAGATTAGTTTTTTAATTCTTTAAGTAATCGAATTATGTTTATATGCAGATAAGACGAGCGTAGTGGAAGGCATGGTGTCAAACCGGAACTTGACTCAGTCGACTGAAGTTTAACTTTGACAATTTGATTTTATCTTTATGCTCTGCTATGAATTTAACTATATCTTTTTTTACGATATTTTGAACTTTGTATAGATATTTTTTTAAGAAACATAATTCTTATTTCAATAAAGTTGTCATCAATCAACAAAAGAAGTGTTTTGAAATCAGTATGGAAATGGTTTCTATCAGTTAAAGTCAAAATTCTAATCTAGATAATATATCTTCCAGAAAAGATACTCTCAACTGAGCTAGAGTCATAATTGTAGTTCAAAGATAGGTGGCTAGCAAAAACTGCTTGGTTAACCACTCAATTTTAACTTTGAGCACTAGGCTAAAAAGGACTGCCATTATGAAATTGGCCAACTTGAATGACGCTTGAGGCAAGGCCGCAATTCATTACCGCCAAGTGCTTCAATATCCCGTGAAGCATGGCTCCATTGGTTGGGTTTTTGAGTTTTTTGTTGTTGGTAGCTACAGCTTATCGCTCCATCAATATAAATCACAACAAAAGGCTTTCGGCCAACGTGGCTTCTGACAGCGTTGGCCAAGTGACTGCTGCATCGCTACGCATCCTTTGTGCCCATTGTTCCCGGCTTGTACCAGTTTGGCTTTTGATGGATGCGTTCCAGCAGCAACAGCAGCTGTTTGAGTTTATCCCAAATAGGACAATGGAGCCAGAAGTCTGCCCATGATGCATCCATCACTCCGCTGCCCATTTACGTTCAACGCTGGAACATATCTTGGCAACAGCTTGTGTCATCTACTTCTTAAAGTTTCAAATGTGATAATTGTGTGTAAATTTCAAATAACTTCAAGTTGCACAACAAAAGCCATGTGTCAGCATCTAAGCAACACAACTGGAATGGGTTCTTTAAAAATAAATTAAAAACAACTTCAGATTTTGTAGTTTTAAATTACTTCCAGCACAATAACAAAAGACATATCTCAGCATCTGCTTAAGCGAAGTTTAACAAAGTTAATTTCGCAATTCAAGATATGTTCGAGATATCCCTGAACTCAACAGAGATGTCTTCTTCAATGAATAAGAAAATTACAGCTTGGGATTTTGTCCTTGTCTGAGAAACTATTTGAAACATCTGTTAGAAACTTGGACTTAAGTAAGGAGGTGCTTACTTTTAATCTATGAGAAGTTGAATGCAGTAAATTCTACAATTTAAAATATTTTTATATATATATATATATATCTTGAACAATATTGTGTGTTAAGTGTGAGGATAAGGCTAATATCTGAGAATCTATTTATGATATCGTTATGAGACTTTGGCTCAATAAAAGAGTTGCTAATTGAGTTATCATTTTGTTATTTACAAATTAGCAGTTAATTTTAAACAATATCTGAAATAATATATATATATATATATATATTGCAAATAACATGTTCAAACTTACACACAAACAAGTGCTAAATACTCGACATTATATAACAACAACCTAAGGCTACTTTGACTTGGTCAAATATTTGAGCCAAACAGATGTTCTCGCGTGGAATTGAAATTAGTTGTTGGCTTTTATGTTGACATTAAAGCCAATTTGAATATGCCTATCGTGTGTGTCCAAACTGGAATGTAATCTTGGCCTGTAAATCTCAAGTTTGCATCGCGATAAGCACGAATTTATTCTCTGGCTACTAATTTGCATTGCTAAATTCGCCCATTTCACGCTTATCGGACTGTGAATATCTGCACACAGTAAATATAAAGACTGGTAGCCAATGCCACTTCAGTTTGTGCTGCAACCCCATGCTCTTGCCACTACTTCGCCGGCGGCACAGTGCAACATTTTCATATACCTCACATTGCCAAACTCAAAGTGTTGCGAATTGTGTCTAAACACGTAAATGACTTAATAATCAATTCCGTTAATTGCCTAAACATTAAGCAATATATTATTTTAGCTATAGTTTGTAAAATAATGCACTTAAGTTATGGCAAACATGACATAATATCTGCTAGATCTCAGATATATGTATGTATATGTTTCTTTAAATATTTAAAGACACTTTATAAATAGTTTTCCAACTAAAACCAAACTCCAGTTACTTAAAATTCCACATATATAAAATTATTAAATTATTAAATTAATTTGGCAAAGCGGCCTCAAAAACCTTACAAAAATTTCACCACACGCAACTGGAACAAAAAGTCATTTAAAAAGTTTGCCAAAACCTGGCTGACATTGCCCGCAAAGTACCCACATCTTCCACATCTTACAACAAAAATAAGAGTTAGAATAATCTAGTCGAGAGTGCTCAACCAGGAGATACCCTGCTATTCAATTATAGCTTGCTAAGAGTAGAGTTTTCAATATGAAAATAGTTGTTGGTTAATAAAATCTTTGTTTTTATTCAATCCTAATAAAACTTTTGCAGTTGATCAAAAATATATGGCTCCTATTGCCATCGCTAATCGATTTGTATCGATATTCGCTTAAGCACAGCTGTTATCGATAGTTATCGATAAGCTTATAATCCAAATTTGGCTCCGAAATGTACTTATTAATACAGAAAAACGCAGACCTGGCTAAATATACCCGCCCATTAATGACGTTCGAGAATATATATACATTATGGGTTCAAAGCGACTTCCTTCTGCCTTTTAAATTATTGTCCACAACCACATTTTTAATCGGTTCAGGCTATAAATATGAAAAGCGTTTGTTCTCATTTTTATTTACATGACACAGGAAGAGGAGCAGGAAAATCGCTCGAAAATTAGTGGGAAAGAGTCGCATGCGGCATGTGTAAACATATTTGAGTTAATTAGTTCAAGTGTTCAAGCGTAACGGGGCTATAAACAGAAAAAGGACTCAAAATGTGCTTAAAAGCGCGTAAAAAGTGCGAAACTCGTTTTGTTAAATAAACAAATTTATTTCATTAAATTTAAGCTGAAAAGTTAAACACAACAGACTTGAGCCAGTCACAACAACTGACAAGAAGAGCCTTGCTTCTGAGATACCCTGTGAAATGCTTAAAGCAGTCTTAAATTACAGGAATGTTGCAACACTTTGAGTTGTGCAATGTGAGGTATTTGAAAACACTTTCGAAGTGTTTTTTAAATGACACCTTTATGAATAATATTAATATGTTCCTCGTGATTAAATCTTTTATGCAAAAGTCTACCCATCATTTAGCAGAGCCTGTTAAACTGCTCTTTAGTAATTAAATAAGATAAAGAAGTATTCCAACTACCCTTTTCAAGCCCACTTCAATTTCCCCATCTGCTTGAGGCATACAAATTATTTCACTTATTTAAAATGCAGACTTTTAAGTACATTATTGCCATGAACAATTATTACACAAATGAATCAGGCGCAGCATGCTTAGTTGAAGTTACCTTTAAAGAAACTTAAGTTTACATAAAATCTTTAATTTATTAAGACTGATTATGCATTTAACTGAAGTCAATCAGGCTTATAGCCATGTTGAATGGCCAAGCACAAAAGCAAGAAATCAAAACAGCGAAATGCAATCATGTTGAAAATATTTGCATATGTAGCGCCTGCCTGCCGCCCCCTTAGACCAACCGGAAACGGAAGTAAACAAAGGCCAGCAACAGAAGAAAAAAAATCAGAATAAAATCGACTCAATTTCACAAAAGCCATGAAAGGCACCAAAAAGCGTTCCAATGAACTGCGCATTCAGCGCATCCAACAGAAAGCAACAGAAAAAAAAAAAAAAAAAACAAGGAAGAAATTCAATAATGATGATGAAATATTGAAAATTGCTTCGTTGCAAGCCCGTTTCAGATACGCCATTTGGCTCCGATTGCAGAGGAAGAGGATACTTGCAGCGGACGACTGCCTGCCTGACCATGGCATTCCCTCAAAGCTCCGAGGAAATAAAGCTGAAAGACTTTTAATATGATAAATGCTGGGTAAATGTATATAAGGACATCTGTATGTCTATATGCTTGTAAGAAACAGAGAAAATGGGTAGAAATAAATAAAATGAAATACTTCCATAAGTAACCGAGGAAAGCAGAGTTAATCAAACATTTTTATAGTTTTCTATTTTTTATTTGTTTAGTTATGCAACTATCTCGACGCTTAACTTCAACTCGACAATTGGAACCATCAGCTATATGATATATGGGTCTAATCGGGTCATCTTCGACCTAAGTACTGGCTGCAGCAAAAAAAACGGATACATTAAAAGTTTCATTACGATATCTCTGAAACTGAGGACTAAGAAATGAACGAGTATATCGACTCGGCTAATGCTGCTTATCAAGAATATATATACCTTATTCCTCATATTCAAAACAGAAGTCCTTCCTGTATAGCAAGCCCAAGCAACATGTTTAATTTCCTGATAGATTTTTAATAAATTTTTTATTTGAAACCAATTACATTTAGAACGAACCCAAGGCAAAAGTAGTTGAATGCTTGACACAAATGTGACTTAATCGATAAGGACAGCTTTGAACTACTAAAATTCAAAAGAAATGTAACACACAAAATACACACGCTACACACACGCACACTACACACATGCCTGTGGGAGCCACAACAGCTGCTGGGAGACAAAGACAAAGAAGTCAAAAGGAAATGAAAATAAAAAAAGTTGAAAGTAGCAAAACAGAAAGAATGTGAGCAAAAATAGAACTGCAAATGGGATTTGAGTTAAGAATAGTGTTTAGGACTAAGTGGTAAGGGGGTTGTGGGGGAAGGGGGTGTGCATTGTTAACAAGTTAACTACTTTTGCCTGGCAACTTTCAGTGGTGTGTGCAGACTTCAAAAAGTCGATGGCAAGCTGATTAATTGAAAACAGTTTGAAGAACAGAAGATGAAAGACTTTTGTAAGTGTGTGTGTGTTGGGTGTGTGTGGTGGGTGTGTGTGGTGTGTGTGTGAGTGAATGCGGTTCAAAACTAAAGCTGTAGCATGCATGTTGGCCAACTGCATTCAAAGAAAAATGCGAATCACAAAATGGCGCTTAAGTCATACGCAATATGTGTGTGTTTGTGGTGTGTGTGTGTGTTTGTGTTGTGTGTGTAATGTGTGTGTATGCCAATTTGTGTGTATGTAGTTGTGTGTATGTGTGCACTTGATCCTGGCTTAATGGAACTCCAACTACCTCCGCCAATACACTCAGAAAATAAATAATTCTGAGTTTTTCAAAATAACTATTCTTTGGCGCCAAGGATAATTCAGATTATTATTCAGAAGGCATATTTCCAAAAACCAGGATTTTGGAAATTGTTTTCTTATATATATAAATTATTTCTAGTTTTTAATATTTTTGCTGAGTGTAGCTGTAGCTGTAGCTATCGCTGCAGCTGCAGCTGCAGTTCCATTTTTGGCTGCTAGAAGGCAAAATGAATTTGCTTAGCAAGGCGGAAATGGAATGCTTGCCTGGTCACAGGGCCAGGACGGGGCCGGGTTCAAGAACCCACAAAGGACCACCACAAAGTGCTACTACCAGGTAACGTCGCAATGGGCGGGGGGCGTTACGCCCAATTGCCAATTATACTGTTTGCCATTGAGAGGGAAACCTTGGCCTCGTCGTCACTTTTGGCCAACTTGTTCAGCTGTTGAATCCGCTGAGGCTGATGCCGAATCTGTTCAGGCAGTAAAATTCAAGCATTGTTGCCTGAGCAACACCATTTCAACAGACGCCACAGAAGACGACCAGCCAATAAATGGCCAATTAAAACACAAATGAGCCAAGCAACAAACAAAACAACAACAACAACAACCACAACAACAACCACAACAACAACCACAACAACAACAACCACATTAATAACGAGAAGAGCAGCCCTATATATGTAAATATATATATATATTAGCTGATAGCAGATGGCAGCTGGATGAATGCGAAATGAAAATAAACATGAATTGGTTTATACAAACATGCATACCCATTAAATGTGATATTACTTAACGAACTGCTGCGGAGCACAACAAAAAATATTGTGCAATAAAAAACCAGGCAATTTCAGTTGAAGAAAAGAAAAGAAAGCAGCCCAGTTCTTTTTTTAAGTGCATTTGGCATTAATTTAAAAGTTGAACTGATGTGTGAGCTGCAACTTTTTTTCAATCTTATTTTTTATATATCATGGTACAAAATATAATTATGAGTTTGTTAATCAAAGTTGGCTGATTTCTTTGTCGGCTTTGTGGGGTTAAATCAAGAGAACAACAACAACATTTTACAACAACAACATTTTATATTTCTAAATTGTTTTTATTCTTATATCAAGAATACATAATATTTATAATAAATATTATGCTAGCGGATTTTCTCATCGAGCTTATGCAGAGGTTTATAATTTTGGTAAGAACGCTTTTTTAAACATAATTTATATAAATAAAAATTTGAATCTCATTTATAATATTACATATTTATATAATGATAATTTTGCACATTTTTTATTATTATTATTAATCTTTTACTTAAATGTTTTATTTAATTTAAAATTTGCTTTAGCTTATCAGCCTTTTATGCATACACAAAAAACTTGTTTATAACCAAAAAAAAGGGGTTCATTACTGGCCCATTCACAGCTTATTTGCCAATTAATGCAACATGCTCGAGCACAAGCAAAAACACTATGTAAAAACCTGGAACAGCACTCGTTCTATTAACGCGATTAGAGGGCATTTCAGAACTGGTTCCAATAGTTCCAGTGGATAGTGGACAGTGGACAGTGGACAGTGGAGAATGGCGCCAGAGTCGATTACAGAAACATAGACATTAAATGCAGAGGATGTGACACTAATTGCATTGATTTACCAGGCCCTACAAGCCATTCAGCCAGTCAACCAGTCAACCATTCAGACATTCAGCCATTTGGCCATTTGGCCATTCAGGCAGTCAAGCAGCTGAAAGGCAGACAGGCAGGAGGCAGGCAATTCAGGCGACAACTGATAAAAGCGTTGCTCATCGAGCAAACTGTCCACGCAACACAATTTAAAAGGCAACAGCAGCATGGCAGCAAAACTCGTTCGTTCCCAGTCAACAAACTCCAGAATTGGTCAGGAATTATTGGAGCCACTCGCCTGGCTCTGATCTCTCTCATCTAATACTGCTTTGCTCGCTTCGCGCTTTGCATTTTCAATTAGAACAGAATTATTGCTAATGAGAATTTAATTCACACAAATATTTACGATGGCGGGGGCTGTGGCGGAAGTGGGTGTGACATAAATATTATTGATAGCATCGCTTAAGCAGGTCAAACCATTTCATGTTTTGTTGCGACTTTAGACGGACTTTAAAGGTGTTATTAAAGAATCGAAAAAAAGTCATTTGAGGGGATCAAATGTAGTTTTCTGCATGAAATTTAATAATTTAAAATTAAGTTTGTTCCACAAGCTGGTAAACTGCCAAAGGAGTAGGAGTAAAGGAGTAGGTAAGAAGTTTTCTGCATGAAATTTAGTTATTAACTATTATCGTTATGTACAAATATAAAGTAGATTTAAGATAGTATTAGCTTCTATAAGACACTTAATCTCATCTCCTTTCTGGCTAAAAATTTGCAATTTTCCAAGTCAATTAAGTGCTTATTATTCTGCGCTAAATGAAATGCATACTTAAGCCATACACAAACAAACTTTAACAATTCTTACAGTTAAAACTTATAAACTTTCCGTTTTCACCTCTATGCTTAGTGGGACTTCGCACCACTAGCAAAGTCACAAACAATTTGCATTGCGTTGTGGGGAGTATGCTTATGCTCTTGCTGCTAAATGTTGCCGTTGGATGGCGCTGCTAGGCGAGCTGCACTATCCAATCCAGGTGGTTGTCCGTGCTTAACTTAGCTTAAAACTGGTACTCGAGGGTAGTAGTCTTTGCTAGACCACACAATTTGACATTTTTGAAAATTAGAAATAATTCTAAATATTATTAAATTATTATAAAATAATTTAGATATTTGTAGTCTTTGTATTTGAACCGCAGTTGCTTACTGACTTTTTATGAAAACCATGAATATGGAAGTATAATCGTTTTATGCCTGCAAAAAGAGACATCTAAAAAATCAAAAATTGTTTGCGAATTTCAAATTATCGCCCAGATCTTAAGTGAACTGCATATGTTTGCTGATAAGCTATAAAAATTAATTGGCTATTCAATCAATTTTTGGTGTGTCTTTATTAGATTTGAAGACACACGTTTCGACGAGAGTGCTACGTGCCCCACTGCTTAATTTGCCACACAGACGGAAGCGTAATTTTAAAATGTTCGCTGTGCAGTTAGAAATGAAATTTGGTGAATGGGTTAAAAGCTGGCACAAAAGCAGTGAATAAGCTGTGAGTAATTGAATTCTGAAACAAAATGCTGACACGTCGTGTACATAAAGCAGCGCGCTGGTGTAAGACTTGTTGATAACAACGAATGTGGCGAACAAAACACAGAAATGCGAAAAACTAGAGAAACATTTATGACGCAGGCGCCAGAACAAATCCTGGAACTGGAAACTGAAAGCGAGAAAAGCGAGAAAACGAACAAAAGTGTTGGAGAGGGGAGGTGAGGCCAGCTGGGGTAGCAAACAATGGTTGGCATTCAATATTGAAAGTGAGTGGGCTGGAATTACGATGCGCGGGAAACCGCACAAGTGTTTCAATTCCCTGACATCCACACAAGCAGAACAGTCGCAAGTTGTGAGCCCAGCGCGACAAACATGTGGTCTAAGTGCTCCGCTAATTAAACTCATTAAATATTTAGTGAACAGTTTAAATTTTCAGCTCATTAACTGCGTTGCATTTTTTTTTTTCTTTTAAATATGGGTCTGTTGGAGACACTGCGTCGTCTGAGTCCAGGCAGTCCTTCGAGGGGCAGCTGCAACATTGAGCTACAGCATCGAGATGGCGGCGACAACAGCAGCAGCACTAAAAATAAAACGAATCACTCTGAGGGGCACGCTCGGGTGGCGCCACAGGCACAGGTCACTGAGCAATCGCTGCAGGTGTGGCGCGCTTTGCCAGCGGAGATTCGACACGATCCCAGCATGGCCAGCTTTCAAATGGAGAACGAACGCATTCACGGTAAGTGAGGGGAGCAGTTGAGGAGTAAATGTATTGCCCTGAAATTTAAGAAAATATCTAAAAGAAAATTCGCATTTGTAATACCTCAAAAAAACCATAAGCCCAATATTGAAAAATACATATTTTCCATGTTTGAGTTTTAGTTTCTGATTAAATATTAAGGCCACATTTTTTTGCTGAGTGTATGCTTGGTTGCTTCTGGTAGTCAAATAAAAATAAATCTTATCACGCAACTTAATCAAATCAAGCTACGCGTCACAGAAAAACATTCGAAATGTGTTCTACTTAAATTAGGATCGAGCGAGAATAACACAAATCGCGATACGCATAACAAGCAGCCAGCTAATCGAATATTAATCGGTGTCAAATCGATAAATTGACAAGGATTCGTAAAATGGGCTCATGAATTATTTATGTGTATTTTTATTTATTTTGGGGACGTTGCATAAAGGTTCCACGGCGTGCAACAGCGAGGCAGAGGCAGAGGAACACGACATAGTTTTGGGTACAATTGAACTGGAGCCGGAGGAGGATGTGACAAGTCGCCGGTTGCGGTTGCAGTTGCAAGATGAACCCGGCTCCAGTTATGCTGGCTCCGATTTTCTCGACATTAAAATGAGACCCAGCGGTGAGGGGGATAAGAGCACCGATGATGAGGCAACCACAACGCACTCGCACTCGGAACAGGAACCGCATGCAAATGGACCCGGAAATGCCAAAAGTCTGGCTAGACGCATCCATCACAGATCCAAACGTTCGAAGGAGCAACTGCAGCGAGATAAACACTGGAAGCGAAGTGGTTTGCTCATCCTGTGGATATTGGCAGCCGCTGTGCTGATCAGTGTGGGTGAGAAGCATCTGCTGGAGAAGATCGTGCAAGTGCCAAGAGGAGAACCAGGCAAATGTGGGTTGGCAATAGACCCACAAGTGAATAGAGATTTAATTCTTGGAGTCTTTTAGTTTTCCAGCTGCAACAGAAGCCCACAGGGGATTTTAGGTTGAGACTGCTTGGCGCCTTCAAGAGGACGTCGACGCTGCTCAGCGAGGATAAGCAGGATTCAAATGAAACAATCAATCAAAATTTTCTGTATGTGCAACCGCAAATATCGGAAAATGGTGGCAACAATGGGAGTCAGGTCTTTAAGGTAAAGTTGTTATTTTATTATTATGATTATATGAGGCCAAACTACAGTTATAAACTGAACAATTGATGTTATATTCAAAGACTTTTGGTTTTTCATACTCAGAATAGGTAATCGAAGCGAATTTTAGAAAATTTCCTGAATTATTTTTATTATTTAAATTATTTTATTTATTATTATTATTTAAATTATAAATTATTTCTGAGTGGCGACTTTTAACAAATTTGTTTTCGCATATTTGGGAATTATTTTAATAATAATTTTTTAGTTTTTAGAGCGATTTGTATTTTAAGTCGATTTTTTAACTATTTTTTGTTTGTTGCACAGAACATTTTGGAGCCCTGGCAGCTGGCTCTGGTGTCCGAGGAGCACTTGCCACAAGCACCCGCCGTGGCACGCAATCGCACCTTTCACCTAAATGAGGAGCAGCAGGACTTACTCTCCCGACAGGATAGCAAATTACGACTGCATCTCTACAGCAATGTGGAACAGGATTTGGCCATTGAGCTGAACTACAATCCACTGATTGTCAACACACGCACTGGCAGCATTCTGGCGGGGATTATACTGCTGCTCTTCTATGGCCTGCTCGTTTGGGAGCAGCTAGAACGTCCCTTTGTGGCCATGATCTGCTCGATACTGTCTGTCACAGCGTTGGCCGTGTTCCAGGATCGTCCCAACATGGAGGAGCTAAAGGAGTGGATGGATATGGAGCTGCTCACGCTGCTCTTCTGCATGATGCTGCTCATCATGATACTGACGGAGACGGGCATCTTTGACTATTTGGCTGTCATCTGCTTTGAAATATCCGGTGGCAAAATCTGGCCCATGATTTACAGTCTCTGCTTGGTGACGTGCCTCGTTTCGAGTATGCTGGATAATATGACAACGGTGCTGCTTCTGACACCAGTTGCCATCCGTTTGTGCGAAGTGATGCAGCTGGATCCCATCCCAGTTGTGATGGGCATCATTGTCCATGCGAACATTGGTGGAGCTCTGTCGCCCATCGGGGATCCCATCAGCATCATTATCAGCACCAATCATTTTATTGTGGAGAATGTTAGTTGGGATTTGAGTGGAGATTGATCTACTTCACTATTTATTTATTCATCTTTATAGGGCATCAATTTCTTCACCTTTGTGGCACATATGTTGCCCGGCGTGCTGCTGGCTGTGTTGCAGAGTTGCAGCTACTTGCGTCTCTATTATCGCGACACTGACGCACTGCGTCTCAATGAGCCCAAGGAGCTGCGTGAGTTGCGCCGCGAGATTCGTGTTTGGCAACGTGCCCTGAACGCAATTGCTGTCTGCTCCAAGGATGCCCAGCTGGTGCGTGGCACCCTCCACGGCAAAGTGAAGCAGCTGAAGCGCACGCTGAGACGCAGGGAGCAAGGCGTGGCATCCACTGAGATCTATGCCCATACGCTCGATGAGCTGAAGCAGAAGGTAACCTGTTAGAGAATATTGGGAGTTAATATAACTGATTCCAAAATGGTCGTCAAGTGGAATCAATGTTTATCCAATCTTATCTTTACAGTACCCAATCAAGAGCATGAAACTGCTGCTGCAATCCTCTGGGGCTCTGATCTTTGTCATCGTGTGCTTTCTGGTGCAATCGGTGCCACATTGGAGAACTCTGCCACTTGGTTGGGTTGCACTGCTCGGTGTCATCTTGCTGCTGATTGTGCTGAATCGTGATGACATGGAGCATTTGATCCATCGCGTGGAGTGGACAACGTTGCTCTTCTTCGCCGCCATGTTTGTGATGATGGAGTGTGTGGAGCGACTCGGACTACTTATCAGCATTGCTGAGCTAACGGAGCACGTCATCCTGGCCGTGAATGAGCAGCATCGATTGGCGGTGGCCATTTTCATGATTCTTTGGACATCCGCATTGGCCTCATCGGTGCTGGACAGCATTCCAGTGGCGGCAATGATGGTCAAGTTGGTCAACTCGTTGGTTGCCAAGGAATCACTGGGATTACCCCTGCAACCCCTGGTTTGGTCTTTGACCCTGGGCGCCTCCTTGGGTGGCAATGGCAGTTTGTATGGCGCCTCGGCAAATGTCATCGCAGCCGGCATTGCCGAGCAACATGGCTATAAGCTATCCTTCACCCGCTATCTGAAGACCATGCTGCCCATGATGTTGGGTCAGGTGACCCTAATGACCATCTATCTGATGCTATCCCATGTCGTCTTCAACTGGGACTAACTGCAGACAAGAAATGTTAATTAACTTAGTCGATCTATGTGTTGCCAATATCTGGTTGTTTGACATCAGCTGGAACCTTTTAATTATTTAATTTTAATATATTTATTACATTCAGTATTTGGAAAACGTGTTCGATTCAAAATTGGTCTTTTCTTGGTATTTATAACCATTATTGTCTTAGAATTGTAGTCCATTTGAAGCATTGATTACAAATTGTATTTAGTTGATGTTAACTGAAAGAAATGAAATAAACTTGAGAATTTATATTCCCAATTTGAAATTGGCTTATTGACAGATATGGCTCAATTGGCTACTCTTCTGTTCGAGATCAGGTATATATATGTATACCTTGTGGGATCGAAGCTGTTTCCTTCCTCCTGTTAAAGACTTAGATACAACTTTATTTCATACATTATTTGTCTTAATGGGTTCTTGACTTGAGTTATTCATGGTTAATAACAATCACTAATCACAAATGCAGCTCTGCTTAGACCAAGTTTTTTTTATTTGACAGATATTTCTTAGTTTTCACATAAGCCAGGTTGATAATTGGTCTGCTACATACAAAGTTTTCCAGAGTTTTATTTATCTCTCCTTGGGTCTCGGACTCTTATAATATAGACACCAGCGACATATTATTATTATTATCATCATCATATTATTATTATTATCATCATCATTATTATTGTTAACATTATCATTACCATTTTCATATGTATTATTAGAGTCTGTGCACTGCTGCCACTCCCTTACCGATGAGTTATAGCCACATCATAAATCACTTATAAATCACTTATAATATTCATAATGACAAATAATGTCCATCAATAAATGCTCTTACATTTAGCGGCTGCTGAAGACTTCTCTTGAACTTGGCAAACAATTTGTTTTGTGAAGGCAAAGCAAAACAATCAATTTGTCCGTCAAGTGAAAACAAATAACGCTTCTGGTAAGTGCCCCACTGAGATTAACACAACATTTACACACACACACACACACATACAGTCGTAAAAGAATAACAGAAGCGGAAAAGAGAAATAAAAATGAGACAGAGAGAGAGAGAGAGGGAGAGAAACATTTTGTTTAGTTCCGCTTTCCACGCTTTCCATACGACATTTTCCAAAAAAGCAAACAAATTTCTGTGTTTTTCACTCGAAATCCACTTTGCGTGTTGACAGTAAACGGCCGACAGAGGTCGCCAGCGGTTGAAATTGCCTGTCAACGAAACGTTTTTTAATTAAAAGAAAAACAGCATAAAATGAGTAGCTCAATTTGATAAATTCAATTAGACAGGTGGAAAATGTGTGAACAGCAAGGGCCAAGTGAAAAGTGTTTGGTTTCGTGTTTGCTGCATTAGTGAAAATATATAGAAAAGTGGCTTCAAAATGTCTTCGACTTATGCGTATACAAAGCCCACTTTTATGATAACCGACCACTCCGAGGATCCCTATCATCTGGAGCGGGAAACAGCTGAGGCCAACGATGACTACGATCCCGATGAGGATGAGGATCGCAAATCTAAGCTGCAGGACTTAATACATTGGCTGCACTCCAATGCCCGACAACGTCGCAGATGGTGAGTGGAAAATTGTACTTAAATTAAGCATACGCCTCGTGGCCGGGTTTTAATTTACCATTTCCCATTCCCCTTTGCGCCTGGCCACGAAGTTTTTCAATTAAACTGACCAAGCATATAATTGGTCTTAATGATATTGGCCACGCCACTCCAACGGCATTTTTCTTAAGAAGTTTTCATTTGAAGGCATTTACGCGGGGGTTTTCATTTACACATTTCCTTGTGTTTGGTTGGGAAAATTCGAATGTTGTCTAATTGGACTAATTGCAATCAAATTGTGAACATTATTTACTGAGCTTAGGTTTGTTCCATTTGCGTGAGCTTTTTTGGTGTGATATTATTTTATGGTATATAAATCTGTAAACTTATTATGAATCAAATATTAGGCGGAGATTAAGTCTATAAACCAAAAAATATGAAATGAAGGACGTCATAAGCAGAGGCAAGCAGCTGCAACCTCTGTGAGTCTATATATTCTTGATCTATATAAAAAGTCGAGTCGATTTAGCGAATCTCAGAGACTACAAGAGAAGGCTTCCAATTTAAACATTTATTTTACTTTATCGATAACTGCAATCGTTTTGCGAATATCGATACAAATCGATAGCAATAAAAAATACTATTGTACAGATATAGCCTTCTAATATATATACAACATTTTAGATGGAATAAGAAAATCATATTTTCATATTTCAAAACGTATTTTCATTTTGATCAAACTTCCATCAGCAAGTTAAACAGGGTATCTGCCAGTCAACCCCTCTCCCGTCTATGGCATTCCAACTTGTTTTCATTCTCAGTTGTAAGAATATACATACCTGATTCCGATTGTCGATGCATAAATAATATAAACATTGTCTTCTCCTGAATCAAGATCCGCAACTTGGTTTCTATAATGCATTTGCCTTGTCTGTGTTTGAAATTAATATAATCCGCAGAACAACTTGTCAATAATCGCTTCCCAGCAACTACCTAATGTACTTCTAATGAATTATTATACATAAAAAAATGCTTAATGCTTAAAAAACTGGTTACTGGTGATAAAACAAATGTGTTTGCACTTAATTAAAGTCTTACGTATCGATTTTTAATGGACTTTGCCGCACCCTTTGGCGAACATACTTCCAGGAATAGTTTATGCATTCACGAAACTCTCTAAAATCGCTCCACTAACGTGACAAGCAAAAAATATATATATATCTTTTATATGTGAGTCGAGCGAATATCCACAAATAAATATAAGCGTGACGCAGCAGATTGTAGAAATCTAGTCACGACAATTGATGGCGCTATGAATATAGCCCATAATACTATGCAGAGCGATAAGGGGCACAAGGGGCACAAGGGGCACCAGCTTTGAGGCCATTTAAATATCAATTTAGTCATTCGAGTGCGTTCGTTATCTTTAATTAAAAGTTCCGCTTAGCTCAAAAACCAAGACGAGCGACTCAAAACTTAAATCTAATTGACAAAGATTACAGCGCAATTTTTAATCAACATTTTCGCAGATATTAATACCGATTCAATATGAATCAAAAGGGTATATTGCAGCTATAGAATCTATATAAAAAAAATGCATATAAAACATATATAATCAAAACTATATAAATCGATTTTCGATATCAATAAAAGCCACAACTTTAAATTCACATATTTATATATAGTAACCAGATATTATCCAGATCGGTTAAGACCAAGTTATAGTGAAAAAAGTATTCCCATATGGTCATTTTTTACGTTTAAGTAAGTTTGCCTTCCCAAAATAGAGGAACACATTCCCGCATGCTTACATTTGGGTGTGCAAAAATGTGGTCAATGGAATTTTGGCAAAAGAAACTAAAAAATATATATCATAAATTACAGTTAAGGGTATATCGTAGTCAAGTTTACACGACTACAACTAACTTGTTTTTTTACAAGTCTTGCACAAAATGTTTATAAGCTGTTTATATAAATAAAAAAAAAATAAAAATCATTAATATTTATAGCTATTAATTTGATTTAAGCTTCTTCAAAGTCATTTAGTTTTCAGTAAGGGTGCATTTTTTGTGGTTGTTTTTTGCCAAATGGGTTTTTTATCTGGTTTTTGGTCAGAGTTGTTGGCCTTGGCATTGACATATTGAGTACACGTCTGGCGTCTGGTGGCGAAGTTGCTATCAATATCAAAGCCACACATAAAAGTTGTTAAGAAAAATACACACACACCTCCACACACACACACACACATGTAGTGTAACAGGCAAAAGCAATTACATTGTGATCAATTTTTAATGGGGAATAAGACGCAAAAGCGGCAACTAGAGAAGAGGGTGGCCTAATATGATGATGACCAGGTGAACATAAGTGAGGGGGTGCTAGGTGGTAAGTGGCGTATCAGGGATAGAAGTAGGCGTGTCTTTGTCAATATGTATGTGGGCCTTGGCCACAAAGTGTGTATTTTGTTGTGTGTGTGTGTTTAGTTTGCGGAAACATGTCAAACACGCTTTCTGCTTTTTCTCGTTTGCCCTTTCCAATTTTCTGCTATCCACCTTTGTGCTTTTCCGCCCCCTAAAATGTACATGTGGGTTTTCCGTTAAGAATTTTCCGTCAATTGTTGTGTGTGAGCAGGGTTTTAGGCACTCGTAAGGCTGGTTAAGTGTGTGCGTGCCCTTTCGGCCTGGCTTGCGCATTAAACGCTATTCAAATAATAAAAATACGTATTAAATAAATAAGCATTCCGCACTCCATGAAAACTGGTGTAAGAATCGAACCTGAACGGCAACTTTTATTTGTTTGGGCCAGGCTTTTAAGACTAATTCGATTTTTGGGAAATTTTTGCAAGATATAATTTATTTAAAAGGTTTAAAAAAATAAATAAAAAAATAAAAACTGCAAATTAAAGCTACAAGCATGGGGAAAATCCCTTGAATAAAAACAATCAGTCAAAAAATGGCCAAAAGTAATTAGCAATTTAGCCAATAAGTAAGTAAAATGTTAGAGGGTTGAGCGAAAAAGAGAGTTAAAAAGTTGAGAGAGAAATTTGAGCAGCGATAGGCAAATCTCTGCATCTGTGGAACAATATAATTTCACCCCACTAATTATTTTAACATTTAAATTGTTAACGTGGTCAACTCGTTGGCCGAATATTAAGCCATTAAATTATTCAACTTTTTAAATGGTCTTCTTATGCTTTTCAGTTTATTATATATTTGTGACAGAGTAATCTCCAGCTCCATTTGAATATATTGCGAACTAGTCTATCAGTTCTTGCAGCAGGCAGTAATTATGCAAAAATCAGCAGGATGAAATCTACAGTGAGAGACAGCTCAAATCGACCAGTGTCAAAGACTTCTCAGTCTACAGTCTCCTGTCAATAGACCTGTGAGTACTCTGAGTCTATTCTTCCCCATGGATATCATTTGCTTAAATCGCTTTTGATTATAGCCACCTAGGAGACTTCTGGCTTTGTCGGAGTCCTGGTGTCTCTGCCCAGCTCCGTTCCCGCATCAGTCTTTCTTCGTCCCTGATTTGTAGCCGTATTGTGTGTCTTCCTACGCCACAATACGGTTCAGGGCCTATTTAAGCTGACTTAAATTAAATAGAAGTAGCAGCTGCTTCAATTAAGAATTAATTTCCAAGCTTACAAATTGACATTGTTAAGGTATTTATTTATTATTCACATTATTATTAGAAGTTTCCTTGAGATATTTTCATTTCAAAGTGTGAGCTGAACTTTTGCGTTGCCTTTATTATTGATTGTCTTGTGCTAAAAGGTGTTTCAACACAGTTGCCTCGGCACGTTGCAGCCACCTGTTTGCCGGTTGCCTTCATTATTGCTTGCACATATGTACATATGTATGTGAAGAGCAAACACTTCGAATGCAAATATTATCAAGGGAATGAACAAATGCAGCTGCAGCTCAGCTCAGCAAAGAGATATCACATGGCATATCACTCATCACATGGCATATTATCAGACTCAGACTATCACATGCCATATTGTACGCGCGTACCCATACTCAGCTCAATGATGGCAAACTGTTTGAGCCTTGAAACACACACACACGCACACACAGACACACTCAGAAAAAAAATCGACCTGAACTGTAGTTTTGTATCTAAAGGAAACTCATTTTATTATCCAAAAAGTGTTCTGCTTTTTCATAATTTGTAAAAAATGTAAAAAATATAAAAATAAAAGCAAAAACTTGCTAGTTTTAAGTTGATTATTTTTGCGAGTGCAGACTGTTATTAAGTCACCGTTAGAGTGACAGACAGTCACCGTTTTTGCAGTCACTTCACATCTACTGCGCCTTTCAGTTTCATTATTGGCCCTGGGCCCCGTGCGGAAAATTGCAAAATAAAGGAGCGTAAATTCCACTTGAAAGCGACTTAAGTGACAAACAGCGCGTGGCTGTCGAAACAACAACAACAACAACAATAACAACAACAACTAAGTGACAACTAAACAACAAACAGCAAAGCAACAATTCAGCAGTGTTTGACTGATAAGATACCATTTCTTGCAGCTTGAACTTTGACTTAAAAACAAGTTGTCAAATTTAAATCGAAAAATTATTCGTTATGCGAAAGCTTAAAACAATATTTTTTGGGCTGAAAACAAGTTTTATTTGTGGGAAAATAAAAAGAAATCGATGAAAAAATTATAAATGCAAAGTTAAGCTAGAGCAGAGATTAATTTACTCAACAGTGACAAATTGCTTAGAGGTTGTAGGCCTAATTAAACATGTAGAGGGTATAAGCAAAGTTAAGGCATGTAGTTAGGCCTTTGCGCACACAATTACAGGGTATATGCAGCCTAGCAACGTGTGGTTAATATAATACGCATACGCCTGGGATGCCAGGGATAGCCTGGTACTCAAGTGGCGGCATGTGCCCCACCAACCAGACACACACATATATTAATATATATATGTATGTGTATATATACATATACACATACACATACATATATATCTATGTTTATAACTATTGTCGCATCCACAAGTGTGTTTTTTACTTCATTGTCATAGACTTTTTGCGCATTTTTTGTGAGACTTTTTTAGTTTTGTGTATTCAATAACACTTGAGCAAATTGAGACATCGAGTGAATTGAGATACACACGCACATCAAAAGTCGCCACACGCACACACACACACCCGCACACACACACAGATGCAAAATTTGTTTAAATTTATCTTTTAAGCGAGCTTATAAGCAGAATTAGAGCATTTGGGATTTAAGGCTTGAGTTCTTCGCCGTTTTTTATTCAGTCTATAAATAAATGCAAGCCATTTTTTATCTTTCTTTTTTTCTCTTTTTTCTGCTGTCAATTTGACAACATTTTAACTCAATTCGGGGAATTTTTGAGGGGGATTTTTTGGCTGCTCTCTGCTCCTCATCGATTTCGAGAGATATACGCAACAGATAGGGGCACCAGTTAATCCAAAATAACCCATTCAAAATGGAGGTAAAGGGTATATTGGCAGTTGTGGGAAGGTACGTAACAGATAGGAAGAAGCATTTATATACACATATATATTCTCAATATAGATGAAAAGTCGAGTGGGATTAGCTATGTCCAACTGTTCAGCTATATGAAAAGATTGAACTCAGAGACTAGGGATTTCAAATTTGGAGTGTAAGTTCTGGTATAGGTAGATTAAGTATATATATAGTATATATACATATATAGTAAGTATGTCTATAGTATATATATAGCACTCCAATCGTTATATATACATTATACATTAACATATTATATATAAACTGCACAACTGTCATCCAGATCAGAAAAAACTTGCTTAGGCAAATTCTAAGAATTTAGCAGCTCTATGCTGGGTATCTAGCAGTCGAGTTCTCTCTCGTCCATTACATGCTAACTTGTTTGTTTTTTATGACTTCATCTCCCGCTTATCGCTTTGAGATTTAAGTAGGAGAAAGGGGCACAACTTTTTGCATACTTTATTCGCATTGAACACAAATATATAATTTATGTCCACATCATTAATGAAGAGGACGGCTGCGTGACTGTGAAGTTGGAGATAAACAAATAAATAATAAAAAACAAAAGGTATAGGTACAAACAAGGCAAAAATAAATAAAAAATAAAAATTATATTTTTAGAAAATATTATTAAAAGCCAGCGCAAAATGAACAGAAATTTGGGTTTATTCTATTCCACGCTTAGCTCGTTGAATATTTATTTTTTCTTCGGTTTTTTGTTCTCTTTTTTATTGTCGTGTTGGTTTTTTAGGTACTCGACTTGAGTCATTGAAATACATTATCAATATGCACAAGTGTGTGATAAGTATTTAGACGAATCGAATGCATATAAGGAAAGGCATCACGATGGCAGCTGGTTAGTCACAGCTGAATAGACAACGCTTCGACCATTATGTAGGTACACATCTACCCCCCTCTCTCTCACTCCCTCTCTCTCTCTCTCTCGCACACCCCCACTCTGTCTATCCAAGTCTGAGGGCTGTTGGGAATCCTCTACAGCGTTCAAGTTCAAGTCAAAGAGACACGCTCGCTGGAAAGAAAGAGACAGAGAGAGAGAGAGAGAGAGAGAGAGAGAGCGCGCGCAGCGCACATGGAAAACATATTCAACAGCTTGATGCATGCATTGAAAGCCAAAAAAAAAAAAAAAAAACGATTGAAAGCTTCGCGTCACAATTTCCAAGCATTTCAACTATCGTTTGCTTTCAATCGGCAAACAAGAATACGAACAGCAGCAACAGCAACAGCAACAACAGCAACAGCAACAACAACAACCACAAACAACAGCAACAAAAACCGGGCAAACTGGTTGAAACTGTTGGAGCCGCCACACGGAACACATCGCATCGCATCCGAGATTTATTCGGTTCCCAACTTTCGCTCGGAACGGACGTGTGCGGTTTTTGAATAGAAGCTCTTCTGTCTTCTGTCTTCTGCCTTCTGCCTGCTGTCGGTACTTTTTCGCTCACATAAATAAACTATTAATTCCATCAAAAAAATAATGCTAAGCAAAACAGAAACACATAATTAAATATAAGCTGCGCAAATTAAAAACCAGTTGAATGTAAAACATTAAAAAAAAAACACACAAAAAAATCCCCAAAACAACCGGAAACTAATCAAAAATAGTAATAAATTAAATAATTAAAAACATATCCGAAAAAAACACACACAAAATTTAGTGTAATTAAAAGTGTGCTTTTGAAGGCAACCGTTGAAATTTGGCGACTGCTAGCGGAAATAATAGTTGATTATGATTTGTGTTCAGAATGAGCATGATTTACAGGGCAACCCTTAGCCGAGCATGCCCCACTTGTTGGCTAATTACCTGTCAACAGCCAATCAAATCTTTTCCACTTATTTATTCGCAGCTAAACAAGTGCGAATATTCAGTGTTGAAATTAAATGTTTAATTTATGGACAATTAATAGATATATAATTAATATGGTATGTGAAATATTCAAGTGTTCACATCTAATTAGGCTCATTAGCCTACATTCTCGAATCTAGTGGTGCTGACCCGGCTAATAGAGCAATCAATAACTTACTCAAATAACACTTCATATCAATAGTTTCGATTCAGTTTGATGGCACAAGTTGGAAACACACCTTATTCGCGTAATATTAATTGATAGCCATCTAAGGAGCTATAACCAAGTGTGTTGTTGTGGCAAACAAAGCAAATAGGCAATATTTTATCAAAGACTTGCGGCTTCATTAAGAAAATGACAAAAAGTTGGGCAACCAAGAAGCTAACCAACCCAAAAACCCAAAAGGACTATTTTCAAAGGCGCCCTAAAAAGTAGGCAATGGAAAAGTAGTCCGCCGAATGACACACACACACAGTCAGACAGTTAGACAGACAGACAGTTGGACAAACAGACAGTTGGACAAACAGACAGACAGACAGACGTACGCACTATTTGCCAACATGAATAGCTAAACATATTAAAACTACTGCAATTTTGAGAAGTTTTTCGGTTAGTGTATAAAATTGACTTTTTTGGCATAAGTGCCAAAAATATTGCATTTGACTTTGCTTTATTTTTTCTTAAATAAAAAATATATTTTCCAAATGTTTACGATTTTTGTAGACACATTTTTCCATTAAAATATTATTTAAATTATTTTATATATCAATTTGCAAATCTTTTGCGCCTTAAAATGTAGATGCAGAAAATAATTTTTACTTTTTAACTAAAAAAGAAAATTTCAAAAACATGAATAAAAATACAAAAGTAAAATATTAATGCTCTTTTAACCAATATACACTAAAAAAAATTGGTTTTACTTGTAATGAAGATAAGTGTGTGTCTACAAAAATTAACTTTATATTTTGCAAAATGAATTCCATTTATTCACAATGAGAACGAGTAGAAGCAGAACCGTTTTGTGGCATGGCAAAACACACAATGTGGCAGCAACTGAGTAGCGAGCCAAGCAAACTGCGGCAGAGGCAACAAGGCTCAGTCAAGCCTAATGCCCCATGGGAAGCTATAATAAAAAACGATTTAAGCCCGAAATATTCATGGCAGAGAATAGACTTTGACTTTGACTACTTTGCGGTCCCGTTATTTATTCGCAAATTTTATTTAATGTGGCAAGAGAATATTAAAAAAACTGAACTTCAATTGAAAATTAACGTTAATGTTAAAAATAAAATGACATAAAATTAAAAATTAGTAATTAAACTCAAATTGAAAATCAGAAAAGGAAAATAAAAATTATGAAAAATTTGAAACGATTTAAATATAAAAAGGTTAAACATTTATTGCAAGCATTGTTGAAACCCCGAAAAAAAAACACAATCAGACTAAAAATTGTTAAATATAGATAAAAATCTATATATATATATATAACTTAAAGATTTTAGAAGGAAGAGCGAAGGAGTGAGAGAGAGAAAATACAGAAGAGGCTATCTTATTGGGGGAAACTGACAATTTTGTAAAGCTGAATGCGTCGTCCTGGCCAGAAAGGTCTGTAGCATTCTAGGGATATATTTCAAAAACTCGGTTTAAGGAGTTAAGCACATTTTTTCTTGGGATATTACATCTATATCAGAGTAGAGATTCTCAATCCAACAAAGTTTCTTGCAAATAGTTTAAGAGAAGTTTCAGAGAATCGGTCTCCATGATTAGATCAAAATAATAATAATAATAATGATAATAAAAATATTATTAATAATAATAATAATAAAGATAATAAAGATAATTTGTTAAAACAAATATATTTATTAAATAAGAATTTAAATAAATATAATAAATACTAAATATAAATTAATAAATTAATGTTGCAAGTCTGAAAAAAAGTGTCTCAGAATAAGTAAAGTGTATCTAAAAGTCAGCAGCTTGGCAAACTTGACTAACTTGGCCTCAAGGAAAACCAACTTGTTGGCCATATTAAGCTGTCTGTTTCTATGCGTGTGTGTGTGTGTGTGTGTTTTACCAACTTTTAGACTTGCTGACAGAACAAATTCTTTCATTTCGCATTCTGCTTCAATTTTGCTTGGGAGCAAAACTTTTCCATTTTGCTTCATTTTGCTGTTTTTTTTTGGGTTGATTTTATTTTCGCACGTTTTGTGGACATTTCGACAGAGTTTCATAAATTTTTGAACTGATTGCCAGCGGAACCAAATAAATCAACAACTTAATACGTGCTGGTATAAAATATTATTATTTTAATTTTTGTTTTTTGTTGTCAAAAGTTTGTTTTGGTTTTTGCAAATCTGAAAGTCATTAAAGTGGCTGCATAATTAACAGGACAGGAATTCAAGGCAAATTTGCATAGCATAAATACACACACATATTATATTTAGATACTCATGTGTGTGTGTGTGTGTGTGTGTGTGTGTGTGGTGAGCTGAGACGGGTCATTAGGTCACTCGCTTGCCTGCGTATTTATATTTTACATATAGCCTGAATCCTATTTGATGTGCATATCAGGACCCAAAGCCAGGCACGTGACATTAATTCATGTGTGTATGCGGGTGTGTGTGGGCCTGTGTGTGTGTGTGTGTGTGGTCAAGTGTGTGGTGGTGTGGCGTGTGTGTGTATGCGGTCAGTTATTCTGCATAATTTAAAAGCAAGCCGCACAATAACAATACATATTTTTGCCACCCGCACATTTTTAATTATTTTTCGCTTGCTGGCGCTAATTACTCCATTATTTGACCAATAATTACACAGATTGCAGAACAAGAGAGAGAGAGACAGACAGGCAGAGGTGGGGAAAGAGATGGCGATAGTATAATAGCAAAAGTATAATCAAATCGAAATTAGAACGCATTACACAAACTGAGTGGCAAACAACATGCACTACGTGACCAAAAACAAGACCCAAAACAATAATATTCCCGATATACACTGCACAACACACAGCAACACTAGTCAACAAAGGTATTGGAGCACAGAAAAAGACAACAAAAAATCAAATTTAATTTATGATTTATTAAGGATGACTTTGAGAAGTAATTTAGCATCTTAAGGCTACTACAAATATGGTCTGATTATTATTATTATTAATAAAGTATTATAAAGAAAGAACTTCATATTATTCATATATAAATAAAGTATATATACATATATATATATACATTCCTCATCAGCATTAAAAGGCTAGTCGTTTCAGCTATGTCCGTTTGTCTGTGTGTATAACTAAGCCGATCTCAGAAACTATTAGAGTTGGAGACATAAAATTTGGGATACAAGTTTTCATATACCATAGAAAACGCGAAGTTTATTTTATTTCATCGATAACTGCATTCTTTTTTCTATTTAAATCGATACAAATCGATTTCCGATAACATTAAGTGATACAATTGTAAGGAAATGAATTTCAATTTAATATATTCCTTGCCTAGATATCATATTGGTAAACTTTGCAAATTTCTTTAAGATTCGCAGATTTTGTTAACCGAAATGCAGCTAGGTTGTCCATCTTTCATAAGGACTACTGTACGTATTGTCTTGACAAAGAAGAAGTTAATTTGGTGCAGCAATTCAATTCCTAAGGTTTTCCTTTTCTTTCAATAATTTCGAAACTCTCAGTTTGTTATATTCCCCAACTGACCTAGGGGAGGGTTTGGTTGCTACCACCCTTCAATATAACCAAACCCTAACATTTTTTCATATTTAACAATCTAAGATCACAAACCTTCTATATATGTAAAATCTGTCTACAGGGTAACTTTAAATAACTGCTGAAATTGGCACTTGCAAAAAGTTACTTGTTGGCTAGTGTAGCTGCACACACACACAACTGTGTCTGTGTGTGTGTGTGCGTCTGGGCTTAATAAAAACTTTCGGATCACAGAAACGTGCTCCCAACTACAAACAAGCATATTTGTGTGTGTGTGTGAGTTGTGTGTGTGTGTGTATGTGTGTGTGTGTTTGTGTGTTTGTGTTGTGCCTGATGATTTTTAGGATTGGTTAGAAATGTGGGAAATAAGGCGTAAATGAATATTGATCCATTGATTTCTAATCAATTGAGCTTGCCTCGCCCCACGCCCCTCGCCCCCTCTGAGAAATGACAGGCTGTTTGCTCGACAATTTTATGTTGGCCGTGCTGTCTAACAGTTTTTTTTTAGTAGTCGTATTTTTGTTAATTTGTTTGCATTATTAATCCATGGCTTATTTGATGCGGCAACAAAAGTGTGTGGTTGTTGTTGCAGCTGTTATTGTTGCCTGTGCGTGCCGCATGAAGCACTTCGAGTGGGAGGCAACTGAATTGTTGAGTTTTCGTTTCATTCACTTCAACAGCTTCAAAGTTGACGCAAGTGCAGCCGGCTGTCAAACGTGGCGTATGCGTAATATGCGAGTGACATTTCAAGTGACGCACACAACCCAAACAACGTGCCAAACATTGTAAGCAAAAATACAGAAGCAACACAAGCAACACAAGCAACAAGAAGAAAGAAAAACAAACAACAACATGTACAAGAGAAAGGTCTGAAGCCGCAGGCAAATCCCAAAATATGCTGCACAAATTCAAAATTAATAAAAAAAACAATCAATAAAAAAACGTTGAGAAAAATCAACAATAAGTCGAAACGAAAAATAAATAAAATAAAATAAATAAAAATAAAAAATTAAAACGAGTCCAACAATAAAAAAGAGTCTTGAACTAAATATAAAAAATAAAAAATAAATATCTAAAAATTCAACAGAGTCGAAAATCAAATGTGCAAAACTTGAGCCCCGTCTTAAAAAACGCATGCAAAAACTAAGCCGAGTCTAAAAAAAACATGTGATTTAACAATAATAAAAAAAAGTTGAAAACAAGTGCAAAAATATCATGTGATTAGGCCAGAATAAAACTATAAAACAAGTCTAAAAATAAATTGTGATTTGAGTAGTATAAAATTTGGAATCGAGTGATTTGAGCATCATAAAAAATAATTAACAATAAAATCGCGAAATTATTTGTGATTTGGGTTAATTAGAGCTGAGACGCGAATTAAGGCCAATCCAATCTGTTAGACAAAGCGACAGCCAATTGAATAAAGGCCAACAAAACGGCGACAAGCGTTAACATTAAGTCAACGTTTAAGCCCAACTGCGGACGGCAACAGATCAGCTGGCCACAAAAGTGAACGGGCCAAGACGAGCGAAGAGAGCCAGAAACGTGTTTGGCCCTTCAGCATGCGAATGAAGGTTAACAAGTTCTGCCTGCAGCGACAGGCGTCCGGCCGGAGCGAGAAATTTCCCCAGACCAGGTAAGCGAAGCGAGCAGACAACAAAAGAGAAAATTCAAAGAAAAACAAACTCGAGTCTCGCAGCTGCACAATAAATATTGTCGCTGTGAATTAATTGCTACAATCAATATTAACTGACTGGCCAAGTAAAAGGTTCTTGGCATTTCAGTCATGTATAATATATGTATATATATATATATATATATAATATATAATATAATATGGCTTACTCAGCTCAAGTACGTCTTCAACTTTTACTTTAGCACTGCGACCTATAAGGTCTATTGTGCCCCCTTACTGAGCCTACAGCTCTTCCATCAATCCCAACTCCTGCACGAATGCTAGAATCTTTGTTGGGTTAAGGGTTTCTATGTCCCTTGGCCTCATGATATGCTGCCCTAGGATGCTGCATCTTTTCCTGGTTAGGATGTGCGTCGAGGATTCCTCCTCGTATCCGCAAAACCTGCATACACTGCTGCTGTAAATACCTAATTTGGTTAGGCGACTTCTCAGTCTACAGTGTCCTGTCAGTAGACCTGTAAGTATTCTGAGTCTATTCTTCCCCATGGATATCATTTGCTTAAATCGCTTTTGATTATAGCCACCTAGGAGACTTCTGCCTCCATTCTTGCTTGCTTGTCAGCCTCTTCGTTCCCCGCTATGTCCCTGTGACCCGGAACCCATCCTACGGTGAGCCTATTGTGTTTTCCGAGTATTTTTTTGGTTTAACTAATAAAGCCAACATTTATTTTAAGCTTCATTTAATTACTTTATTTTTTTAAATTTAATTACATGAGAAACGAAAAGCAAACTCAAGTTTCATTGCTGAACAATAAATATTGTCAGCGCTAATCAATTACCACAATAAATATTAGCTGAATAAAAGTGAAGTGTTAAAGTCATTTGGGTTATAATTAAGCATGCCATAAGATGACATAATCAAATTGAAAAGTGTTCAACTGTTCTTTTATATATAATATATATATAATAAATATTAAAAGTGAATAAAAGTGAATTTTGGAACACATTTCAGTCATTAACCAAAGCGCAACTCAATATTTTATAGTATGACTTAATCAGCTCAAAAACTTCTTAAAGTTTTTTATATATATATTTTTTATTTAGTAAGTGTTCTTAAAATCTTTAAATCTTAAAGTTATTGCCATATTACTACGAATAATTACAAATTTTCATTCTTGATTAATGTTTTTCGGGGTTTCCCCAAACCTTTCAATAAGTGTTGCATCATTTTGAATTTGAATGCCCCCAGATTTGAACTGGCTTTATTTATAATTTATTTATATATGCTTGTGTTATTTAGCAAAACCCGCCTAATTTGATTAAAACATAAACAAAATGAGGCCATATTTTTTGGCCAAGAACATTTTGCGGCTTGATTTAAATCAGTTTTTGGGTTTTTTTTTATGCATAAAACCTGTGTTCGACTTATAAGAAGGGTAATTTGTATTAAAGGTAATCAAATTATATTTTCAAAAAGTCTAAACTTGTTTGTGAAGACGATTTGTGGTTCAGCTTGCATATATTATAACTGTTAAATATATATGTATATTCTTTTGTATCAGTTTCTATATAATCGGTAATCACAAGCACGAAACTGATAGTAGTTAAATTTTGACTAACAAAATCGGAAGATATCATATATGATTAATTAACCGAGCAAATTTCAGATTAGATAAGATCATAATTAAATATTTACAGTTAAGCAATACTATATCTGGGTAAATTATATTATATTATTATTGCAATGCTATATTTGTACAATTGTGTATTTGATTGCTATCTCGATTTGTCTATGGTATACGAATATATATGCTTTATGGGTTGATAGATGCTTTCTGCAGCTGATTACCTAATTCTACATCATTTTATTAAGCTGCATTTTTTCATTAGAAATACTTAAATAAATACATAAATCAGGACTTTATCAAGACCAGCTGAAATAAATATAGAAGATATATATATCGAAAAACATTTAAGACCTTGTTTTGTTTGGTGGTCAAACCGAATTTTCGCTCAAGTCAATGAGCAGGACATGTGTCGTCTGCCTAAAAGGGACCACAGATAGAGAGGAGTTAGAGAGAGAGAGAGAGACAGGAGAAGGAAAGAGAGAATCTAGAGAGGTCTAAAAATAATGGCATATTTAATTTCCGTTGGACGACAAATGTTTGTCTGCCAAATGAGCGCTCATCAGGGCAGCCCAATGCATATAAATTGTACACTCAGCAAAAAAATCGACTTTATAAAATAGTTTAATAATAAATCCTTAAAAAAAATGCCAGAAAATTAGACATCTATTTTCAAAATTTTAGAAAATGACACCTCGAAATTTAGAAAAGCCAAACGTTATTTTTAGAAAGTTACAATCATACATTTTGGCAATTACCTTCTGCATTATAGGTTGATTAACCATGCGATTTTTTTCTGAGTGTAATAGCTGAGAGCAGCATTGAACTTCAAGGCACAAACAAGCAGTCAAGACAAGTCAAGACCAAAGACAAGCGACAAAATTCATTTGACTCGCAGCTGGCAGATTGAATCAATCCAAACGTTCATCAATCAATCAGGTACACTCAGCAACAAGCAACAAGGCCAGACATGATGCTCTCCCTCTCCATCTATCCCAATCGCTCTCACTCTGTTTTCTCAGCCACGTGCGCGTCACGTTGTCCTGGCAACAAAAATTTCCTTTGTTGCTGTGCCAGCAGCAACGTGGTGGAAGCCCACCAAATGAAATGAAGAAAACGAAACAAGGAACGAAGTTCAAAGCGAAAGCGAAAGCGAAAAACACTAATTAATTTGTACGCTGTTGCTGTCACTTGCTCTCTCGCTCTCTCTCCCTCCCTCCCTCTCTTCCTAGATTATTTAGCAATTATTTTTCAATTTGCCTTCTAATAGACAACGGGCCAATAGAAAGCCCGCAGGAGATGCTCAAAATTTCAAAGCCCCGCAAGATTTTGCGTATGCTTATCCAACGTTCCCCGCTGCGTTCCACTCCCCAACCCCCTCCCTTACCACTCAAGAAAATAGATGTTGCGTCTAATTTTAAACAAGCTAAAAAAAAAAAGTGGGTCAACCAAATGTTCCAAAAACGGTTAGATGAGAGAGAGAATGCTCGACTAGCCGATGTCCTGTTAGCCTTACAGTTATTTTGCATTTATTTTATGTCAAGTAAAGTCGATACAAAAAAAAAAATAAAAAATTAGAAATGATAAAAAATTGATTGGGATAAAAACTTTTTGCGCAACGGTTTTAGTCCGATTCAGAAAGTAAATTTATTAAATGTATAATTATGACTTTCTAAAAACTAGGCATTGACTTTCTAAAATTCATGGTGAATTTTTCGAAAATGTAGTAAAAATAAAAAAATTATTTTAATTTTAAGTAGATTATAAGTAATTGAGAATCAAAAAATAATAAGGATGCTAAGCTACTTTTGCATAGTTAAGATACCCCGCTTGCCCCTTAACTAAGCTACAGGTTATATAAGAATTATATAAGAATGCTGATGACGACGACCTCGTCTAAGGCAGCAAGGTCAACAGTTAAGTGTGGAGGCATCAGCGCCATTTTGGCATTTGTTGCCCAGCAGCCTGTTCTCAGCACACATTATAAGTGCGATTATGAACGTGACAAAGGTTGATGTTCATATTAAATGTAATGTGTGTGCTTGTGCATGTGTGCATGTGTGTGTGTGTATGTCATGAGTGCGGTGTGCGTGTGAAATGCGAAATGGCAAGTGTCATAAGCGTTATACATAATTAAAATAATTTGAGGCAAAAATTGAGAATTACAGAATTGAGTCTGACACATGAGAAAGATGGCTGCCTTAGACAGTGGGGGCGGGGGAAAAAGAAGTGCGACTAATGTGCTGTAGTACAAGTAAGAGCCGACCAATCAAGGTCAACCATAACGGGATCTACAAAAGCAGTGAACGACGATTTGCGCTGTGCAAAGAGAACTAATACGTTCGCTTTGATTTGCCGCCAGCTGCTTGTAATTTGCGTTTTGTTATGCTTGCGCTTGCCGATTTCGCGCTGTGATCGATGGCTGCCAAGCCATATGGTCGACTCCGTATAAGAGAGATTATAGGCGCAAGCAGGAGAAGAGTGATTAATATTATATGTAGAAGTATAAGAAAACAGATTATACCCGCAGGCAGGAGTGAGAAGGCAGATTATTAAATATAAGAAGTATAAGAAGAAGAAACAGCATAAAATAGACTGGTAGGAGGGAGAAGGCAGATTAATATGTATAAGTTTAAGTGAAAGAAGAAGCAAATAAGCCCGAGGTGAACTTTAAGAAATCGATTATTAATAAAATATTACTAAGGAACTCACTACATATAATCAATCCAAGTATAATTTGGAATACGAATGCCCAAAAGTATGCTATGCAAATGTTAATAAAGGAATATATTTTTGGCAATGTAAACTATTAAATTTCCTTAATAAATAAATAATAATAATAATTATTATTAAAAATTAACTAAACAAAATCTAAAATCAAATAAAATGAATTCATATGTTATTTATAAGCTTGGAGAATTCCCAGCGTGTTAGACAAAAGAACCCGGAAGCAAATATATTATTTATATTCACATGCTCGCAATGCTTGTTTACTTAACCAAATTCCTGTTAAATCTTTATAGTCGAGGTGTGAATAGGAATTTCAATATGCGCTGAGAATGTGCAAGAGAAAGAGAGAGAGAGAGAGAGAGAGAGAGTGCATTAACATACAATTCCTTTTAGCGTATATGTATGTGAAGAAGTCCCGTTCAGCACGTGTGCAATGTGTGGGAAGAGCAGAAAACAAAAACGAGCCAACGAAGAGGGCAACAATTGAATTGTGTGCGTGAGTGTGTGTGTGTGTGTGAAGCGTGCGCGAATTTCAATTAATTAACTCTGTGTGTTTTTGTAGCTGCTTCTTCAACGCAATGGAAATTTACGGCTGCCAAGAGAGATTTAACATGATTATCACTGTTATAAAAATAACTTATCTGTTCCTCTCTCAATGCAGTCACTCATAGCGTCCCCAGTCATGTCCAGAGTCCATCTTAATACAATTCACACTCAAAAAAATATAAAAAAGTTTCGTTTTCTTTTTTTTTCAATTGCAAAAAATGTCTCCATATGGAAAATTACTTTTGAATGTCAGACGACCACCCGCCACCACACTCATCCCATCCCTCTCCCCTTCTTTTTGAGCTGTGTAATATTTTCTTATCATTGACCCATATTAGTAATCTTTATTTTTTATTTTATTATATATATTTTTAATTTATTTAATATAATTAAATAAACCAATTTTTTTGAGTAAAAATTAAGCTTTAAGCGATGATTACTAAATTTTGCCAGGCAAACAAGTTTCACTTGAAACTATGTTTTATTGGGTCGTTTAGAATAACATTAAAGTATTCAAATTACATAAGCTTAACTAAATTGACTAGTAATAAACTGTAAATGAGATGCGCTTTTCAATTTAAATTCACGTCATTGGCAAAAAGCTAAAATAACAGAACAGTTAATTTGTAAGCATTGTTAGGCTCTCTCTCTCTCTCTCTCCCGCTCTCTCTCCCGCTCTTTTCCTCAGTTTAATTTAGTTAGTGAAGCATGCGATCAGCTGTTCTATATATATACACCACCGTCCAAAGGTAGCAGAGCATATTTGATTTACAGCAATGTTTCGTCAAGTTCGCTCTTGCGTCCACTTTTCACCTGTATGCAGCTGTAATAGAGTATTCAGCAGTCGTTTTCGTTTGGCTTTTTTACTTCATTGTGTGAATTGAACTTTTCCATTTTGTAGCCGAAGCTCGTGTTTATTAAGAAATTAAAGTAATGCGAGATTATCTTTCATTTTGTTTTCATTAAATTACGTTTTGTATGACTTACTTGTATTTCAACTACCGATAGAGCGACACGTAATATTTTCATTATTATGTGTCAAAAGGTTTTTCATTTCATTTCACTTTCTTGTAAGCATGGCCAGGTGTCAAATTCAGCAGCAACTTTTTCATTGTACTTGGCACGATTTCCTCAAAATGCAAAGAAGGTTTTCAATTACAATATAAGACGTTTTTAATGCTTGTGACGTCAGCATGACGTCATCTTTAACGCAGCTGGCCAACGTTTTATAGCACAAATTTAGCTGATTTACAAAATATTCTGCAAATGTGGCGAAAAAGTTTATTTTTTTTATTGCGAGTGAGTTGCTAAAAAAAAAGTATATGAATAAATAGAAAAGTTTTGGAGCATCCTTTTGGGACATCAACTTAAAAGGGAAGGGACGCCAAATGGGTATCTTTATTTAAATTTGAGATTATTAGATGAGTAAAAAAAATTCAATTAAATATTTATTTAATTACAAATTTAGTATGCACATCAATATGCTCGCCTAGTTTGATTGTAGAGTATGCAAAGATCGCCAGCATTATCAAAGGCAATCGCACACACAGCTCAACTGTCAAATGTGATAAATCATGTGTAAATTGAAAGAAGTGCAAATAAGCCAACGCCAGCAATGAAAACCGAAACACACATGAAAGAAGAGCGACCAAGAAATATAATAATTGTAATAAATATAACGGCACCAACAACAACAACAGCAACATAAGCCGCAAGCAATAAAGTAAACACGCAAAGGCTGAACGAAAAAAAAAACAGTTGAGTTTTTGGGCTTGGGTTAAGCCAGGGCAGAAAGAGATAAAGAGAGAGAGAGAGAGAGTGAGAGAATGGTTTGAGTGACAGAGATCTGTGTTGATGATGTTGATGATGATCTGTTGAACCGTTGCATGTGCAGTGAAGAAGAAGAGGGCAGAAGAGAGAACGCATAAATGCGAATAATGAGCAGAAACGTAACTGACAAAACAAAAACGAAGAAATGAATATCAGGAATTTTTTTTCGTAGTTTTTCATTTGCTGCTGACTGCTACTGGCGACTGGCGACTGCGACGCGAGTTTAGTCGTGGTGCGCATCAAAAACCTACAAAATAGGGTAAAAAACGGTGCATGCGAGTTAGTAACGCGAGGGCGACCCATCAATGCACTGCTCAAAGCCGCTCAAAAACTAAGAAAACAAAAAAAAACGGCACGTGATAATGCAACAAAAAAAATCCAAATAGAATGTGCATAAAATATATGCAAAATATTACACAAAGTTAACTAATGATATTTTAAAAAAACGCGAAAAGTAATAGTAAAACATTTTGTTGCATCGCGAGTAAATGCGATTGTTAAAAACGGAATTGAAAAAATTTGTGCAAAATTTACGTAATACGAAAAAAGAAAACGGTCTCGGATTTGATAGTGTGTGCCCCTAGCGCATTTTCTGATATTACCTTACACACGCTTACGCAGCAACAGCAGCTGAAAGCGCCAACTGAGACAGAGAGAGAATGTCCTATAATCACAACAACAGTTCCGAGGATCACTCACACGAGGATGAGTATGTATATATGTGTCTCTTTCACTCCAACAGCCTTGGGCTCAAAATTGACCCCTTTGTCAGCAAAAGCAATTTCAATGTCTACAACTTTTTAGCTTTGGGTGTTTCGTTCCGTTTCGTTTCGCTCGTTCGACAAGTAAACAATCAACTTGAGTTGTGTGTAAGAAAGAAAGAAAGAAAGTGCAGAGACGAAAATCCAAGAATTTGTATGCTAAATTTAGTATGTGATTACATAAGCGATTGCACTCGAAAGCTTATCGCTCACTTCCATTGAAGTATGAGCATTATCTCTTAAGCAGCGCTAAAAGTGAAATTTCATTCGTTTCATATTGAAAATTTAAGTCTTTCTCATAAGATGTGATATAAAGAGAAAGATAGGGGAAATTTCTAGATTTCGAAATTTATTATGTCATATTTACACTGATTTCAAGGAGTTTTAGCATTTCATTCACCATATATGTGTAAGAAATAGCCCTTCTTTCCATAATAAACAAATGATAATGATGTCTTATCTAGATATAGAAAAAGGATGTTTCAATGATTAAAGCCGGTTTTCAAATAATAAAAACCCTTATTTGAATATATTATGCTCTGATCAAGGTCTAAGTATTCTTATAGTTAAACCCTCATATCTAACTGAATCCAAGTGCATTGCAATTTGACTAGATTTGAGACACTCAAATTCAAGCCAATAAGCATGATATGTATATATATAGAATATATATATATATATGTATATGTATGTATATATATATCTTCAAGAGACATACTCAATCTTTAAGCTGAACAATTTAGCAAGTTCAAACAAAAGTGTCGGAAATTGTATTCACACATAAGCAAAGTGCATAAGTTAAGATCTCTAAATATAAACGAGAAAGAGAGTGAGAGAGTGAGAGAGAGAGAGAGATGGAGAGATATACCCCATCAAATTATCATATGGAATCAGTGTCAGCTTCTGTTTCTGCGAACTAAATTAAACTAAATATAATTTATGACTTATGCCATTTGAGTTGTGAGTGAATGCGAGCTGAATGCCCGTTGAATGTGAGTTGAATGTGAGTGAATGCGAGTGGGTTTCATTTCATTTCATTTTGTGTCTAAGCGACATTTAAACTAAACTAAATTAAGATTTCTGACCACTTGACTCGAGTGCACAAATTGCATTTATTCAACACTCGCACGTGATGTTGCACATCTACCAACTGAATGAGTGTCTGTGTGAGTGTATTCATCTCCATTCAGCTGTGTTGACAATCTAATTGCTATTGAAATTGAAAAAAAATGTCATTAAACTCGCATTTGAAATGGAAATGCGCTTTTTCTCCTCTTCCATGTCATTCATCAAACGGACAGTGTGACCTTAAAAAAGTGTGCCTTAATTAAGTGTGCCAGCTAATCAAGCGATGCCCAATGAATATCTATTGTTGTCTCTTTCACTCACTTCACTTTCAAATTGCCATCTTTTGCTCAACCTATCTCTCTTTTACCGTTTCTTTCTCTCCAAACTGCTAATTTGCATGAGAATTGCAATGTTTCTCCAAGACTTTGATTGATGCTTGCTACGCTTGACCTTCCACATTGGAATTTACATAATACATTGCCCAGCAAGTGCTTGCAGCTAAACAATTGAATACATCATAATTAAAGCGAAACGACAAGACAACAAGCTAATTATTATTTATTTATTTTGCTTGCAAGCACTTTAATTAAGTTACTCAAAATATTCCATGATAACTAAACTGGGTATTGTGTATGGTATTCGGGGGTGGGGGCGTTTCAATCACTGTAACCTTTAAGTTCTATTGTATTTGAGTATTGTTACTATTGTTGGGCGAATTTCATACATCTGGATCTATTGTGCTCTTTTTTGAACCTATAACACCTATAACACCTTCATTATCCTACGGGAAACTTCTAATTAACTCGAAAGATACAAAGATTTTTGAATTCATAAGTTGACGAAGTATTTATAGTGGGAATATATCGATAGATATATAAACAGTTAAATCGTATATTACATCTTTACCTGGCTAATCTAGCACATTCTGCTGATTTGAGTATTTATCCTCATTCCTACATAATTGACAGTTTTTGGGATACTTTCGAATGCACAAGTTGTCAACACTTCTCTCATTTGCATTCCTCACACTTCGCGATTCCATTTGTCATCGTTAACGTGTAAATTGCAAAATAACCGCTTAATTTAAATAAAAGCGCTTTTTGGCTTAATTCCATTTGTCTTTGTGAAACGACTGCAAAAACAATTAATTCAAATATAGGACAGGTCAAGCAACTTATCTGCAAGTAATCCAATAAATTAAAAACATATTGGCAAAAAGGATTTCATTTTTCAAGTTATCATGATAATAGCAACAACTTAACATTCGATAAAGTAAGATTGATAATGAAATCAGGTATCAGCTATAAGTCTGACATATTGCATCTCTTCCCTATTATGATTCTCTAATTCGTTTAACAATTTTTGGTCTGATGGGGTTTTTTCAGGATTTGTCCAAACTTTGAACACTCCCAGATTTATTATACTGATTATTTTAGTATATTCACTTTAATTATTTTAAATATTGCATTTATTTTGATTATTTTATTTCATTTACTTTATTGGCTTTACTTTTTTTTTAAATATTGTATTTATTTAATTTAATTTATATATTTAATTTTTAAATTAAGTTGAATATGCAAAGATTATTTTTTCCTTTGAAAATAACATGATAAAATCAATTTTTAACAAGGGTATTTATATACAGACATACATAAATACATTTATATGTATGTGTATATTATACATATTCAAGGGTATACCTTTGGGGTCACTTAAGCTCTTACCTACTTAATTCCACACCTTGATTTTCTAAATTTGCAATCCTATTTAAGCTTAAGAAAAAAAACGGATTTAAATCACTTTTATCTTTTATCAGCAACTGTCTCACACAGAGAGCCCTAATCCAGTTTTGGGTGCTCGTTAAACCCATTCGCACAATTTGAATTCTTAACAAGCCGCAAAAAAATAAAAATTAAATTAAAATAAAAATATTTAAAGCCTGGGCAAATGACATTTACAAATTACGAAAATAAAATCAATAAGCGAGAACTTTAAGCGTTTATTGAATTCCAGCAAATGCGTTGCGTGTGTCTCAATGGGGGGCAGGTGATTGGCACGTGCCACACTTCAACAAAACAAATTTGATGCTTAGACAAGTATTTATTCTTTTTCTTCTTCTTCTTCTTTTTTTTGTATTGAATACAAATCCCTTTGGCAAATCTGATAAAATCTCACCGACTTTTTTTCGCTCTTTTCTCTCCAATTTTTCATGGCTCCCCAATGTGCTGCACACGCAAAACTTATGGACAATCAACGTGCCTCCACTTCACACATGCAGCGAAGTAACGGAAGGTGCCTTACAGGTCTGGCGCACGCTGCCCGAACGCATACGACAGGACCCCAGCCTAGCCTCCTTCAGGCAGGAGCACGAGCGCCTCCATGGCGGTAAGTGTTTACATATTCCTTTTATTTCTCTTTCTTTTTTTGGGTGCCACAAAACCATCTTGTTGCCTCAACATTTATTTGACTTGTCCAACGGCATATGCTTTGTTCTGTGTGTGCGGGGTGTGTGTGCGAGTGTGTGAGAGTGTAAGTATCGCCCTACTTAACTGCCAGCTGAGGGTATTTCAAATGTATCGCTATGTTTGCGGAGCTTAGGGAAACACCAGCTGAGATATTCAGTGAGCCTGTGGTAAGCACAGCGGCTTTGTATATTTGATATTTATCGATAAGTTATCGATGTTCGTCATCCCTACTTATCTGCTAGCTAGGATTATTTGAAATGTATCGTCAAGTTCATGAAGTATCCTCAATTTTGATTAAATTTAAAGGCATCTTCAATTTTATCAAGTTTCTTACTGATTTATTTATGTTTTGTGGCAAGTGCAGGGGCTTTGCATATTTATAATTGATCGATAAGTTATCGATATATAGTTGACATTTGCCTTAAAATTATATCAGCAACTTGCTTTGTATGAACTCCCGATAGTTAACTTATCAATGGCTTTGTACATCTACAATATTTTAATAAGTTATACAAAACTTGTAAATTCTATTAGCTATCGATACTTATCGATAACAGATATATTGTATTTCTTCATCTTTAAATAGAGATTCTTACCCGTTGGTACTCTGATAGACCCATAGCGTAAGTTGAAAGTGTATCAAGTCTTCGGCCAGATGTTTAGGCATTTTTTTACGAACTTGTTCATTTTTTATTGGCACGTTGAGTATATTTTTTTTATAGCTGTAATTATTGTTGAAATTTTTATGACGATTTGCGTAGGCATCGTCCGTCGTCCGTCGTCCGTCGTCCGTCGTCGACATTGGCCACCAAACAGGCTCGGGCTCATACTCAGACTTATTCTGTCCCGTTTCCCAATTTCTGGCTTTGAATTTGAATAGCGAATGCGAATTGCGCAACTTGCGGCAATGTTTATCACTTTAAATTGTTTAATAGGCGTACTACCGTTGTACTTGTTTTTCTTCTTCTTCTTCTTTTTTTTTTGTTGGTTCTTGAATAGGTATTATGCTAATGCTAATGCAAATACTTGGCCTTTACTACTTCCTCAATATGACGATAGACGATAGACGTTGCTGATGACGACGGCTAACGGCTGACGATAGAACCATTCCAAGTCCGAAATTGAGCCATTAAAGGAGCAACTGAATTGTTGTATATATATATATATATATCGATATCTATAGATATACCTCTATTCTTGCGGTCAATTGCTGAATGGCGTTTTGTACCCTAAGCCCATTAAAAATGTTCGAAAGAGTATAATGAAGTTGTGGAACGAGCAGAGTGAAGCAACTCCGAATATATATTCTTGATCAACATCAAAAGAAGAGTTGATATAGCCATGTCTGGCCAATTTTGGCGACTATAGGAGCTAAAGGCTTCAAATTTGGTATATATAGCATTAGCTACTGTATCTTTCCGCTCAAAACATATTTTCATATTCAGCAAACTATCAATTGAGCACAGGGTATCTCCCAGTCGAGCACTCTCGACTATAGCTTTCTTGTCAACACATGACCCGCTCAACCTAAAAATAGATTCTAATAAAATGAAGTAGCGGACATAGGAATTGAATCCTGAGCCAACTGTTGGCTCAATCAGTCCTCAAAGTGCTGTCGTCCTGTCGTCCTTTCGTACTGTTGTCCTATTGTCCTGTCGAGTGCAGCTAATGGTTCAATTGCCGTTTAAATATTTACCCATATCGTTGTTTGGTATTTGGCCATTAATAGATGAGGCAGCTGCACTCAGAGAAAAGATATTTTATTCTGAGTATGGATAGAGGACTTGCCTATTAATATGTGCTTCGACCATTTCAGATCCTTTGCCCCTGGAGGATGTGGCGGAGCATGAGCACAACGAACTTGAGCAGATTGGACGGAATGGACATGGACATATGGAGGAGCCGAAGGCGGTCTTCACACAGATCGGCATCAATGTGACGAACGAGGCGGGGCAGGTGCACGTTTTGGATGGCAGGTTCGTAGTTCTTTGCCACTCGATTGTCAGTTACGTAATTAGTGCAACCAGTTTTCTGTCTGTCCCCCCAGGGACCTGGAGAACAACAACGAGGATCAGCAAGACGATGGCGAGGCCTACTCCAAAAGCAACGTAAGTTTCAAATGTCTTTGAAATTGGAGAATTCATTCTTGATTCAAGTGCGAACTGAACTGAAAATTATAATTATATAAATAAACTTTAACTTGTACTTAATTGAAGTTAAATTAACTTAATTTAACTTAACGTGACTTAACTGAATGTACTTTAATCCTCAATGCTAACTTAAGCTGCCATAACTAAAGATTCGATTAAGTTAAGCCGATCTCAGACACTATAAGAACTAGAGACTCTAAATTTGGAATATATGAGCTATACGCAGATCAAGTCTACTTCATCCCAACTCGATAACCGCAACTTCCTCTGAAAATGCTCAGAGCCATACAACTGGGAATACATCATAATTAAAAATGAATCGACAACAGGCTAATTATTATTTGTTGCATGTACTACAATTAAGTATTTAAAATTAACTAAAGGGCGTATTGTTTTATTACTGGGTGGGTTGCATGCACTGCGACCCATTAGCTCCATTGTATTGGGTATTATCACTCTTATTGGGGGAATTACAAACACTTTGATCTATTGTGCCCCCTTCTGATCCTACAGCACGTCCATCAGTGCATGAATTCAAGCATCTGTGTCTCATTGTGGGTAAAAGATGTCGAATTCTAGGCAAACATGTGATCGACTCGAAAGAAATAGATTAATTAATTGATTGATGTATCACATGTTTCTCCATAATACTACGTCTTTCTCTGACTAATGCTACACATTCTGCGCTGATGAAGATTTCTACGCATTATTCCACAGACTAGGCATAGTTTTCGAGGGTGACAACTCATTAATTAACCAACAAATTGAGAAACATACATATGTATATAAATAAATAACTATTTGAATTAGCTTAACTTAAGTGAAACTTCACTTATTTGAGTATTATATTTTATTAAGGCAGACTTTTAATACAATTTTCTTTCACTTTCAGTACAAAAAGTATTTGACTTGGTTTAAGATTTCGGTGCTGCTCGTCGTGTGGTGTGTTTTCACCGCCTTTCTGATGAGCAACAACGAGCACGTGGATCAGCTGAGTCTCATCAGTGTGCCCCGGAACAGTTCCACGCGAGGTGAGCGAGCAAAAATCCATTCCAAGTTCTTCCTTAATATTCTTTAATATTTGCTTTGCAGTCTTTTCGATTGCCACAGCGAATCTGGAGCGGATTGGGCTGGGACTGAAGGGTCCGTTTCGGCTGCAGGAGAACGAGTTGCAGTTGAATGACAGTGTACCGCTGCCCGTGTTGCAAGTGCTCGTCACACGCAGCTATTTGGATGCACAGGGCCAGGAGTTGTACACGGAGAATGCGAGTAAAATGTGGCAATTGGATGTGGTTTATCCGGAACTAATCGATGCCACCAAAGATACCAAAAAATCCCACACTTTCGAACTACTCCCAGCGGATGCATCAAAACTCGTCGAGGCCAATGGAACACGACTCAACTTCGAGCTGACCAGCAGCATCGATGGCGAACTGCCGCTCCAACTGAACGTGGATGAGTCGCCCATCTACAAGAAGCATGGCGTTCTCTATGCGGCAGCCGTTCTCTGCGGCCTCTATGTGATGATCATTTGGGAGATTGTTAATCGCACCTTTGCCGCCATCATTGCCTCCACATTGTCCGTGGGCATTTTGGCGGCGCTCAACTCGCGTCCTTCGATGTCCACGATTATGGGTTGGATTGATGTGGAAACGTTGCTGCTGCTCTTTGGCATGATGATCCTGGTTGCGATCCTCTCCGAGACGGGCGTGTTCGACTACCTGGCTGTGTATGCCTATAAGATCACAAATGGAGACGTTTGGCCCCTCATCAATTGTTTGTGCTTTTTTACGGCCATCCTGTCGTCCTTCTTGGATAATGTGACAACGGTGCTGCTGATGACTCCGGTCACGATACGCCTCTGCGAGGTCATGTGTCTCAATCCGGTGCCCATCTTGATGTGCATGGTCATCTACTCGAACATTGGCGGCGCCCTGACACCTGTGGGCGATCCACCAAATGTCATAATTGCCTCGAACAGCTACATATCCAAGAATGTGAGTACTTTTACGTATTAATGATTGAACTGAGTTGAATGATTGATTCAGCACTACCAGATCATAATGGTACCTTATATTCCCGATTTATATCGCGACTGAAACCATCTCGATTGCAATTGCAGGGCGTCAACTTTGCTGTGTTCACTCTTCACATGTTGCCCGGCGTCATTTTGGTGATGATCCAAACGTATTTGCAGCTGCGCTACAAGTTCCGCAATATTAGTGATCTGCAGTTCAAGGATTCGCCCGAGGTGGAGGAACTGCGTCACGAGATTCACGTGTGGAAGCGGGCAGCAGCCAGTCTCTCGGCCTACTCCAAGGATGAGGAGCTGGTGCGTCAAACGCTGATGAAGAAAGTGAATCGCCTGAAGCGCAGTCTCAAGAAACGCATGACGGCCGTCGTCGTCCCGGCGCCCAACTATCAACAGACCCTCGCCAATCTGCAGGCTAAGGTGAGCTTACAATAATATCTTAGATAGTTATATATGTATATAGGAAGGAATATAGAAAACTATAGCCAAATGGGTAAAAAAAAGCCAGCAAATGTTTATGAAAACTCCAAAAAAACGTTGATTATTCCTTATATTTATATTTATATATATATACCTCCTCAATTCCGTAGTATCCGATACGGAATAAGCAGCTGTTGGTCAAGTGCACCGCAGCCCTGATCTTTGTGATCAGTTTGTTCTTTCTGCATTCGGTGCCGGAGCTGCAGCGTCTCTCGCTCGGCTGGACAGCACTGCTCGGAGCGATATTCCTCATCATCCTGGCGGACATTGAGGACCTGGAGGCGATATTAGCGCGAGTGGAGTGGTCCACCTTGCTCTTCTTCGCCGCACTCTTCATACTGATGGAGGCTCTAACCGAGCTGGGCCTCATCGAGTGGATTGGCAACATGACCGAGAACATTATTCTTGGCGTGGGCGAAGATCAGCGCTTAATGGTTGCCATCTTGATAATACTATGGGTAAAATTAAATAGTTTATATACTATTACTATAGTAAATATATATCTTTATCTGTATCTGTCAGGTATCTGCTGTGGCCTCCGCATTTGTCGACAATATTCCGCTGACAACAATGATGGTGAAGATAACCATTTCCCTGGCACAGAACAGCACCTTGAATCTTCCACTGCAACCACTCGTCTGGGCACTAGCTCTGGGCGCCTGTTTGGGCGGTAAGTCTATTTTATATAGAATATATATTTGGAGTATATAAATGCTAATTTTCACTTTCTATTTTTCCAGGTAATGGCACGCTAATTGGTGCCTCGGCGAATGTGGTTTGTGCCGGAGTTGCCGAGCAACATGGCTACAAATTCACATTCCTCGAGTTCTTCAAGTGAGTATGAAACCCGTGAGCTTGTATACCGCATACAGAAAGGGAACAGGTTGAGCAGTAGGGCATATAAATAGCTTAGATAGAGAAACTTAGAATGCACTAGTCGAGAGAGCTCGACTGGGAAAGACGCTAAGTAATAATATGGTAAATCTCAATGAAACCTTTATATATCAGATAGAAGTCTATATCTTGAGAGTTGTGTCTAAATCGATGCCGATTTGGATGCTGATCAAGAATACATATATACATACTCAAATTATATATCCTTATTTTCTTAGTTGAACAATATTAATATTAATCCAAATCCTTTTGCAGAGTTGGCTTCCCCATTATGATTGGCAGCATAATTGTTGCAACTGGTTATTTGCTGGTGATGCATTCGCTGTTCGCGTGGCATTGACACTGATGATAATGATGACGATGATTATGATGAGATGCTGCCCCCAGTTTGTGGCATGGAGTTGACTGTGTCGATTTCGAAACAAGGCGCACTTTACCTCGTTACCTAGAGCTATAGCTATAGCTGAAGCTAAAGCTAAAGCTAAAGCTGCAGCTACAGCAAAATGTTCAACATTCGACACTAAACCAAAACTCGTACAATTATCAGCTGCAGTTCCGAAAAACAAGAAGCGAGCCAAAATTTAGCGGCAAAAACAAGCTGAAAAACAATGAATTTCTAAATATTATTATTAAAAGCATACTCGAAGTATGCTAAGAGCATATTAAAAAAAGAAAAAACTAAACTAACACTAAATCTAAAACTAAAACTAAACTAAATATATATTTGAGACAAGAGTTAAAAACAAATCACATTTATTTTTACACATCGTTGTTAGTGTAGTGCGTAGTCTAATTAAAATACTAAAAACAAATAAACATGAAATGTAATTATATAAACTATACACAAATAATAATAATAATTATGAAAAAATGTCGCTGAACTGTGAAAGAATTGTTATATATATATATGTTTTATGTACGAACAATAATTAATACATTAATTGCTGCTCGTCTTACATAATTTATTTACAAAATATGCTATAAATGTATAATTCAAGATTCAATTGGTTTCTTACAAATGCTAATGCGCGTATAATTTATGTTATGAAAATGTGCGAAAACGAAAAACAAAACAAAACAAAACAAACATTATGTAAAAGTTTAGGTTCTTAATTTGTTATTATACAATTAGTGCTTTAGCTCTAGTTAAAAATAAAAAAGCCATAAGAACAATAAAATGTAAATCAATTATTTAAATGTCTGCAAAATTAAGTTTTTAATTGGTTTTGAACGGGTTGTAAGTGTTAGTTAAATTAATTGTTCTATTTTTAATTTTCCTGTTAACATTTGTTTTATGAGAACTTTTGCATTGATTTTGTATATTTACTTTAACTTTATTTTATTTGTTCTATGTGCGCCTGTTTGTATGCAATGTTTTTGTAGACAACAGCAGCCTAACAGCAGCCTAACAGCAGCTCAACAATAGAATAACAGCAGCTCAACAGAATAACAGTCCTTTAATGTTGAGCATCTTAAAAGCAGCCTCGTATTATGCCACACTTTTTGTAATAACAAAAGATATGTATGTATTGGGCATTGTGCATATATTAATTTAACTTGATATTATTTAATTCAAATGTGCGCTATTTGCAACGTTTTTTGTGCATCTGATAAGTGCTGAGGAGCGACTGTAGCCAACAGCAGAATAACAGTGGCAGCTCAACAAACAGCATAACAGCCCCTTAACAGCACCAGTAATGATTAGCATTTTTTAAGCAGCCTCGAAGTATGCCACATTTTTTGCTGATGCAAATAATAGCAACAAAATAGAAATTAATTTAATTATTATTTATATGAAAGTACTTCAGCCAAGACGCTTATCTTATGCAAATTTTACACAGTTACAGTTATTTGTTTAACCTTTAGTTAAGGGTTCAAAGTTGTGTGCATGGGTTTTCTGCAACTCATCAGTTGCCATTTGCACATGCAGTAAAATTGTCATTACTTGAAAATTTTTATGGCCAAGCCAAAAGCTAAAACAAACAAATGTTGGCCATTTAGTTTTCATTATTGCCACATGCTTGTTGACCAATTGTGTTTACAAATCATGCAATGACCGCAATGTGTGTCTACATTCAGAAAAAATGTACCTAAATTTTAATAAATTGCGCTAAATTAATAAGAGAAAAGCTAATTTAAGAATTATTCTGTGGATACACTCATACAAATGAGTACTCTGAAAATGAAACATGGAAAAATCCATACCCAAATTTAGATGTGAGAACTTTGTTTCTTAGAAAGGCACAATCATCAAATTTAGAAGTATACTTTCTCAGGAATTGAGAGACTAACCCAAAAATGAAGTAGATTTTTTCTCGCAGTGTATGCACTTCAGTTTTAACCAATTGCTGTGGTCCAATAGACACAGCAATTTTCTAACACAAATAGTTGTATGTGTGCATGTGTGTATGTGTTTGTGTTTATTGCATAAGACTTTGTCTTGGGTAATTAAACAAAATAGTTTTACACGCAAATGTCAACAATAGCTTAACTAACTGAAGAAATATGCAGGTGGGCGTGAAGGGTTTCCACTGTCGGTCCGTTATGTATCTGTCATTCAGCTTATGCAAATGTTAACAGTGCTTTGAGCTTCAGTGCGTTGCTTGCTGCCAGGTTTCACTGTACAGACTAACATGAGGTTTGAGTATTATTGTATATGCAATTAGGTCGTTCACTGAACTTGAAAACCACACAAAAAATGAATACATTTTATTTGAAAAATGTACGCGTGTAAATAATAAATAAATAAATATATGTACACTCCACATCATTTAAATAGGACACCCTGTATACACTCTTTGAAATTGCTGCTAACTGATAAAAATAACGGCCCTTTCTACTTATGCATGTTATTTTACATTATGTATGTATTTAAGTGTGTACATATAAATATGTTTTTGCATTTGTATTTTGTTATGTTATGTTATGTTACGTTATGTATATATGTATTGTATGTATGTCATCAATGTGTGTATATATCTGCCGAATATTCACATAATTGTAAATATGTCATTGCAAAACTTTCATCCTTGAATTATTTATAATTTTTTGTTTTTTGGGCCAATTAATGTCAGCCTGAGTGACTCATAATAACCAATTAACTAAAGTTTCCCGCAAGAAAAATACGTAGTCATTCAATTATGTTAAAATAACAGGCCCAAAAACAGCACAGGGCAGGGCTAAGGGGTTTTTTCAACATTTCAAGAAATACACACATACATATTAACAAATGTTGATAATTGCACAGAAGTGCCAAAAAAGTCACAGCCACCTGACAAGCTACGCCCCAGCATAAGCAGAGCAAGGCAAAAAGCGGCGCAAGGCAAAAGCAGCGCAAAGCAAAAGCAGCGCAAAGCAAAAGCAGCGCAAAGCAAAAGCAGCGCAAAGCAGAAGCAGAGCAAAGCAGCGCAGAAGGTGCACATGTTAAGCCGAGTGCGCCAATTTGAGCAGCGCCGACGTTAATGGACCAAGAGCCGGCCTACAAATGAGAGCACAAAATTGAAACCGAAACCAAAACTGAAAGCGAAGGCGAACACTAACACTAAGCCGAAGCCTGCACGAAACAATAACAACAACTGCAGCAGTGACGCATGCGCGAAGCTGTTACACGAACGAAGCATGCGCGAAGAAGAAGAACAACAACAGCAGCAACAACAACAACACTGCTGTTACGTGATGTTTAGCGAGTGCGCACTCCACCCCAAACCAGAGCTGAGGCTGTGACGAAGTCGCAGCGACGCCGCCGGCGCGTGTTGCATGCACTCGGTTTATTTTTTCACTCTCCATTTCAGTTGCCGCGCAGACGCGAGCTGAGCATGTTTGTTAAACGGTAAAATGCGTGTAGTTAAACAACATTGATTAAGAAATTCCACAACAGAAAAAACAATAAAGCCAAAATGTACGAAACGTAACGGTTAACAAATATATATATATATATATGTGTGTGGGTGTATGCGTAACTAAGCCATTTGTATGTGGCCGGTGTAAACTATTTGCTATTTTTGGAGCCGCAACCAAATTGAAATTGAAATTGAAACCAAAATTAAACATTTGTAAATATTTTGAAGTCGAACTTGGCGTCGCTTTCATTTTTAACAAATATTTTCCTTGTGCCACTTATTAGAAAAGTGTTAATTCAATTAACAAATAAAAATCACTAAAGTAAAAGTATTAAATCTTACAACAGAAAATATATATATATATATATATTTGTGATATGACAATTAACAATTTTAGTGACACAAACTCCAAAACACAAGGCCATACAAAATATTTTTAAAAAATAAAAACCATAAAAATATAAACAGAAGACATTGAGCTCCAGCAAAAACCCTAACAAAAAAAATAAATAAAAAAACAACAACAACAAAAAGCACATCGAACAAAAAGTGAGAGTGATTTCCAAACAGTTTTTTTTTTGCCGTCCGTTTTTTATATTTTGTTTTCATTCATTTTGTTGTTGTTGACGCTTTTTTGTGTGTGCGTGTGTGTGTGTGTGTGTTTGCATATCGCATTTTTGAAATACTTTGCTCAGCTGACGCACACATACATGCAGAGCGTTGCCAGACTGAGTCCAAATTCTTCTACAACAACAACAACAACAGCTGTTTCATAATCCTTTATATTTATTTTACAGTTTGTTAACATTGCATTAAATGCTGCTAGCTGTAAACAGTTTTTGTCGCGAATCATGTTTTGGCCAAAAAGACAACTACAGACGCTAACTGTTGGCCTGTGGCTGGCGCTGCTTCTTGGCCTGCTTCAACGTAAGTAAACGTTAACAACCGGTTTTTTTAAAGACTAGACTCTAAACTTTGATCACAAAGCCAGCTTAGACCAAAACTCAAAACTGGCTAAAAGCGCGACTTCAAATTATTGCCGGTCTTTGTGTCAAGGTCGTCTCTGCGCCTCTCTCTCTCCGTCTCTCCCTCTCTCACTCTCTGGTGTATGTGATGTTTTTCGCTGCCTAGTTGAAATAATTATGCCTAATAACAAGTTTTGATCCCTGTTTAAAGCTTACATTTACTTTGTTTAAAAAGATAAACATTTAAACATTCTCAACAGCTTCAAAGTGCTCTTTATTAATTATCTTTTGTTCTTTTTTCTTAAGGTTCAGCATATGGGTCATAAGTTAGGCTAGGTCAGTTCTCTTGAGTTAAAAGTTATTAACCACACAATAGCTGACCATGAATTTGCTATACAAACAAGTTAAGCTCAAATTGCTAAAGTCATCAATTAACAAAAGCTATCTAATGAGTTATCTACACTCAGAAAAACAATCGCCCTGAATTTGAAAATACTTTACTAATAAAACATACCACAAAAAGTTTCTAGGTTGATTTTCAAAAATGCCAACGGCTCTTTTTCTGAGTGTAATGATTATCTTTAACAACATGTACTCAGAGTGCTTCAACTACCAGACTTATTTGACCTTCAACTAACAATCAACAATAAATTAAGATTTTCTTAAAATTAATATAGTTTGTTATAATATTATAGTAATAGTTTGGGAATAATGAAGTTCTGGCAACAAATATACAATACACAAGGAAGCAATTACGAGCCCACATAGATCAAAAGTCGAGTCGATTTAGCCAGTTCCTTTCGCCTGTCTTTATAAAGAAGCCAAACCTAGTGTCTATAAGACCTAGAAACTTCAAATTTGGTTTATAAGCTGTCATTTAGCTTCGGCACTTGAAGTTTATTACATTTTACTAAACAACTGTCTTCAGGGTATCTCCTAGTCGTGAACTCTCAACTATAGCATTCTTTGCATATACATTAATTGTTGTATAATGAAAAGCAAAAACAAGAGAAGAAATCCGTCAACTAAAAGTCGGCCCATAAAAGTGCTTGTTGCATAACCAAAGCGAGGCTCAGAAAGTCAAAAACTTTGCTCATTGTTTAAACTGTAGATAAAACTGAAAACTCAAATTATTTTTTATGTGCAGCCCAAAATGTGAATGGATTAATTGTGCCCGAGCAGCTGACGTCATTTCTGTCTCTAGTCTACTCCAATATACCGCCCATCAAGAAGGGTAAGAAAAATATATCAAATGAAATATGTAAAATGATTTACATAAAATGAAATATGTAAAATAAAATATTTCACATTAAATAAATAAAATAATATAATATATAAATATGCACTACTATATAGTAAAAATATATATATATATCCCAAACAGGCACCGATTCACGAGTTGGATTCGGCTTTCGACTGGGCGATCATGCGGACTTTCAGGTGCTGCTTGAGCTGGGACCTCAGAAGGACACTCAACCGTTGGGTGATCCAAACAAGGATGATCAATCCTTCAATAAGCGCCAGGTGAGCGACAGCGATCAGCGTGCTCAACTGTGGCGCCAGCAGCAGCTGCAGCAGCAGCAACAACTGTTGACCAGCACCGAACGCAATGCGGCCAGCTGGCTGGAAAGCTGGTCGAATGGAATGAAACCGCTGGAAGCGAAGCCCAAAATGAAGCTGACCAGCAAACAGAGAGCGAAATTGGCGTTGCCAGTGCAGAAACAGCTGCCGACGGATGCAGTGCAGCAGCTGCAATTGCTATACAAAATGGCCGCAACAACAACTACAACAACAACCACTTCAACTCCAACAACAATCAAGGTTGATTTTCTGAAATTGCCACCGCCTGCACTCGAACAGAATACAAATGCCTTGGGTTTGAGCAGATCGACAAAAAGAAGCCGAGCTGAATTGACCAAGGAATTAATGAATGTCAGTTTAGAGGCTTAAGATGTGCATTTGTATTGTATTGTATATATATTGTAGCAATAGTATTTGTAAATAAAACACATTTCGACTAATTAAAACCTTAATTTTCGCTGTTACATTTTTAAATTCAATTTTAAATAGCAGCGCCAGCGTTGCCAGCCCGCTTAAGAAACTGTCAACTGTTAACAGAGCGCTCAATGTTAGCAGCTGATCACGCACTGCACTTAACAGAGGTTGAGTAGAAACCGTTATCAGGTAAATGCAACAACAACAGCAACAAGGCTCGCAATGCATTTACTTTCCAGTGTAAAGCAGATCATTGCAGCCAGCAGACATCTCGTGCCGCCAATAGATTATTTATTCTATATATGTTGGAATTCATGTAATATACGTGTGTGTGTGTGTGTGTGTTATACGTACCTAGCATAATAAACAAATAAACAATGTTACACGCTTCCGCTGTGTTGTTCACGATAACAATTCCAACGGCACTGGAAGAGCAACGCCTGAAGAAAGCCTACGTGCGACAACTTAATGAAGATGCGACAACAACAGTAACCGCAACAACAACAACAGCCACTGTTAGAAGCTCGTCATTGTCTGCATGCGATGCGCAGAGCTTGCAGAAATCCCATCAGCTGTTTGACTCACCGCAGCTGGATAATAACAGTAACAAAAGCAGCGGCGCCGGCAGCAACGTCGGCAGTTACAAGCGCCGCCAGCTGTCAGATGTTGTTGAGCCGGCGGAGTTGACACAACTGCCGCTGGACACGGCGATGGAGCATGTGCTGCAAAAAATCTTACTTAAATTTCACATTTCCAATGCCCTCTGGCTGCGCAGTCGGGAAGGCAACACATTCCAGATCAGCTTCACACTCGAATTCAATGAGCTTTACGAGAATCTCTACGAGGCGCTCCAGCAATGGGGCATTGGAGATCGTGAGGGTTCCTCGGTCTGTGTCATGAATTGCATTGCCTCCAAATCGTATAAAACGAATCCGCAGCTAATGGAAAATCAGCCCCAAGGCATACCCCAAGCGGAGTGAGTACCAGTGGAGTTAACATTCATTCCAAATACATTTCCAACGGCTTATTTCCAGCGGACATAGCAATCAGAATGCCCATAAACATGGCGCCTGGAATCGGTTTATGAATTCGGTTAGATCGCGTTTGAATGTGGCACAAGTTGTAAGAGATGTTCGACAGGATGCGGCGATAACCTTTGACTTTTGCGTACTCCTCATCTCGGCAGCGTAAGCAATTATACATATATGTTTATAATATATAGAATACGAATCTATTATCTTTTTTTATGCAGCATGTAAGCAGTTAAATATGTTTATTCAGAATCTTGGAATACATTTTTAAAAGTTACGCAATAAGTTGAAAATCTGAGGTTTTCAAAATGATACATTTCGAATATTGGATGCGCTTGTAAATTTCTTTAATTTATCTATACTTATATCTATCCTATGCCTATCTATAAGTATGTATATAAATAAACCTACTTAATCCCTGACTAATCCTAGTGCTAATCCTTGCAGGATATTGGCTTCATTTGGCCTGGTGGAGAACAGTACAATATTTCTGGCCTCGAGCATGTTGATCTCGCCGCTGATGGGGCCAATTATTGCAGCGATCTTTGGCACGGTGATCAAGGAGCGTTCGCTCAGACAACTCGGGATGCGAAATGAGCTAATTGGCATACTGATGGCCACCCTGGTGGGATTTGTCTTTGGACTAGTTGTCTGCAGCACGGATAAGAAGTACGGCATTGGTGAGGGCCTCACCGAGGAGATGCTCTCCCGCTGTGATCTACACTCGCTCGTCGTTGGTTTGTTTACGGCGATTCCATCGGGTGCAGGCGCAGCCATTGGCATATTGGGCGGCAACATTGGCTCGCTAGTGGGCGTGGCCATCTCAGCATCCCTACTCCCGCCAGCTGTGAACTCGGGTCTACTCTGGGCACTGGCTTGCATCTACAAACTCTTTGAGAACGATGATTCCTTGTACAGGGATGTCATCAAGTCCAGCAAGTATTCCCAAAATCAGGCCACAGAACTGGCCATCTTGGGCAGCATCAGCATGTGTTTGACTCTGTGCAATGTGCTCTGCATCTATTTGATGGGCATCCTCGTGCTGAAGGTGAAACAAATTGCGCCTGTGATTGGACGCAGCAATCGAGAGTTTTGGAAGCACGACATTAAAGTGTCTCGCGGGGATGCCGCTATTATTGATGAGCTGCTGGCCAACCTGGTTAAGGAGGATAATGGACAATTTCTGCGTCATCTGGATGAGGCTGGCTATCAGCACACTTGGTCGCCGCGCAGCATACGCCACAGTTTCTCCACACAGCTGCCGGCAAACGTCGCCACCATCCATCGACTGGAGCAGTTGTACTCGCAATCGCTGGTTAAGCCTGGGCAGGAGCAGCGCCGCATTGACCGTCGGCACACGCAACGCAGCGCCGACACACAGGAGCGGGTAAGCAATCCCGGGTAGCTCGAGGATTTCTCTTCTCATTTGTTGCCCTTCTCGTCCTTTCAGCGCCCTCGCTTTGCCAGCTTGCCCTCGCATCAGAGTCGCCAGCAGCTGCATTTGCCGGAGGCCATCATAACAATGCCCGTGCCACGGTTTACAGTCACCCCGGCTACGGATGGCGTGCTCCACTTATAGTCTATTGATCACTAATCTAAGACATCATCTTTGTTGTAAACAGAGTTTAATATTTTTTTGCAAAATTAGAAACTAAAGATCTACGCCGCTTGGTGTTTGTCTGTGCGCTTTAATCTGGCTGCGTTCGCGTTTCAGTTGCAGTCGGTGCCTGGCCGCCTGCTCATGACGACGACGCAGCTTTTCCAGCGTCTGCTCGCTGGGACCCACTGCCTCCACTTCCTGGGCGCGTATTAAACTGCGTAGCTTTTCCAGTGCATCCGCCAGATTTAATTGCTGGGAGCGCGTCAAATCGCTTTTGATGTAAAAGTAGCCCTCCTTGTTCAGCTTGTTGGCCACCACCTGGAGCAACTTTTGGCGCGTCTTCTCCGGTATCCACTCTGCCTCAGCCAGCTTAAAGCGTACATCAACTTTGGTGTTCACTGTGTTCACGTGCTGACCACCCGGCCCCGAGCTGCGACTATAGGTAATATCCAACTTGTCCACAGGTATATAGCCATTGAATTTTTCATCGCTTCTCGCCTGTTAGAACTTACTTTAAGTCAAGATTTCCATTAAATCTTAATTTAATACTCACTGCGGGCGGCGGCGGCGTATAAAGTTGCAAGCGTGCATTTGGATAGATCTTCTCCAGCGATAGATCGCTCTTATAGGACAGCTGGCGGCCCAGCAGCACTGCGGAGCTGTAGGACTTGTGGCTGTGCCGCAGTACGCTAATAAAAGCAGACGTTACTTTGTTCATTTTCTATATAAGTATGGAGTTGAAATGCAATATTAAGCAAAGAGGGGAACCAAAACAGCGCCCTGTTACGACAACAACAGAACAGCTGAGCGTGTTGCGTTGCCAACTGCCTAGATTTAACTGTGCCAGTTATCGTTTGACCACCACAAGTTATCAATCAGTTTCAGCACAAGAATGTTTTTGCCGACAACTAGCTAAGCTTCTTATATTAAATTGTATTTTAAATAATAAATATGAATCAACTCATTTAAATTGAGCAACTGCAAGTTAAACGCTAATTTAGCATACAGCAACAAACTGCAGGCAATAAATACATAAGTTCACTAGAAATGACCGCTATAATTAACATATATCGGTAAATGTTAAAGTTATCGATTGCGCACAGCTGATCAATGTTAACTGCCGCAAAGTGAAAACAAAAATCCAACACGTGCACAAAAAATGGAAGTGGATGAAGTGCGGCAGGAAACCGCGCCGGAGACGCCAATTGTTGCCAATCCCAATGCAAACATTATAACAGAACGCAATGCACAAATCATATCCGGTGGCAATGTGTTCTACAATCCCGTGCAGGAATTCAATCGCGACTTGAGCATCGCTGTGATCAATGTTTATTTCAAACAATTGGTCAAAGAGCGAGCCGAGAAGGCGCTGAAGCAACTGCAGCGTCAGCAGAAGCAACCAAATGCGGATACCCCACTGACCACTCCTCCACCCATTCCCAGCTATGTGGCCGGCACACAGTACGAGGATGGCTTGAGGATTCTTGAGGCACTGGCTGCCACTGGGCTGAGAAGCATTCGCTATGCCCAGGAAATTGCTGGCGTGCGTCAAATCATAGCCAATGATTTATCGAGGCAGGCCGTGGAATCCATCAACACAAATATGGAACACAATAAGGTGGCGCATCTGATTGAGAGCAGTCATGCAGATGCCATGTAAGCATTTTAAAATTTTATGAATCTACTTTCATCACTGATCCGACATGCGAAATTGTTTGACTTCGCCTTCGGCAACGTCCGCACTATATTTCTGAAAACGCAAATCGATTGAGTCGAGGCGAAGGCAAATCAAATAATAACCATAATAGATCCAATAATAACCATAATCGCCTCTGTGTATGTATATGTCTTCAACTCAACGCTTTATCCTTTGCAGGACACTCATGTATCTGTCGACTGCGCCACAAAAGCGTTTCGATGTCGTCGATCTGGATCCTTACGGCTGCCCAAATCGTTTCCTCGACGGCGCACTGCAATGCCTCACCGATGGTGGCCTGCTCCTCGTCACAGCCACCGATATGGCTGTACTCGCGGGGAATGCACCCGAATCCTGTTATGTTAAATACGGCTCAGTGTCGCTGAGGATGAAGTGCTGCCATGAGATGGCGCTGCGCATTCTGCTGAACTGCATCGCAACGCATGCGAATCGTCATGGCAAATATATTGAGCCGCTGCTCAGCATCTCGGCGGATTTCTATGTGCGCATATTTCTGCGTGTCTACTCGGGCCAGGCCCAGTGCAAGCTGAGCATGAGCAAGCAGTCCTGGTTATATCAGTGCACCGGTTGTGAAACGTTCACTTTGCAGCCACTGGGTACAGTGCGCAGCAAATCCGCCGAGCAGCCGCATTTGCTCAAGTTTGGCTTACCCACCGGACCCGCTGTGGACAGTCGCTGTGAGCACTGCTCGCATCGTCATCATCTGGGTGGACCGATCTGGTCGGCACCCATTCACCAGACGGGCTTCGTTCGGCAGCTGCTGGAAGCGGTGCAATCTGCGACGTCGCCACTCAATGCTCTCGGCACACAGCGACGCATTGTCGGCGTGCTCTCCATGGTCCAGGAGGAGTTGCCCGATGTCCCGCTCTACTACACCCCGGATAAGCTGTGCTGTGTGCTCAAGCTGGAAATTGTGCCCATGCTGAAGATGCGTTCGGCTCTGCTCCATGCTGGCTATCGTGTCTCCTACTCGCATGCCAACAAGAACTCCCTCAAAACAGATGCCCCTCCTGCTGTGCTCTGGGATCTGTTGCGCTGCTGGAGCAAGCGGCACCCGGTGCGGGAGAATCGTCTTATACCAGGCACGCCACTCCAGGCGATACTCTCGCAACCCTGCTCCAGGGATTATGAGTTTGATGAGCTGCATGGGGAGGCGAATCCCAGCAGTCGCAAGCAGGTACTGTCCCGCTTTCAGCAAAACCCGGCGCCACATTGGGGTCCAGGCACAAGGGCCACAATTATGTAAGTACCGGAATATATATACACAATTATATGTACAGATATTATATAGATTATATTTCCCTTTGCAGGATTGGTGAAAATAAACTGCCCAAAAGTTATCGTAATCAAAACAAAAAGCAACAACGTCATAAAGCGGCACAGCAGCCGGCGGCGCAGGAGGAGGATGAAGATGAACTCCTAGCGCAACAGTTGAACGAGAAGGATCATCAGCTGGAGTTGGAAGAGCAGCTGCCCGCCAAGCAAGCCAAACTGGCGCCGACTGCGTGACAAGCATTTATTGTATTGTTGTTGCTCTCTCAATTTGTATTTGCCCTTTGTCCAAACCATGTTGACGATATTGCTGTAAAAACACAATTTGACACCACAAAAAATAGATCGACTTGTAATTCTGTGTGAAGCGGGGGAGTGGGAAGTGGGGGGCAGCAGTATTTCTCTCAGTAGCGGAAGAAGTTGCCATCGGATGTCTGGCGAGAGAAGCCATTGTTCACCAGCTGCGTGTGGACTCCGCTGCAGATCAGCTTGACCCGAGACGGATGAATCTTCTCCTTGCAGCCGCCTGTTGAGAAGTGAGATTTCAGATAACGAAGTAAGAGCTGATAGAGTGAAGGGTAGTAGCACACTAACTCAACATCCCTTAACGAGAAATGGAGAGAGGAAATGCATACTCACCTATGATCAATGGATGCCCCAGTGAATCCTGCATTTTAACCCGAACAACTTGCGTATTCCTCAGCACTCGGAACAAATTCAGTCTGGCATTGGAGCCCACCTCCGACTGGCCGTGTGGCGCTGCCCAGCTGGTCGTGGCGCCACAAGTATCCCTTTGCAACACTGCATCGATTTTCTCGGGGAATGTTTCCCTTCCATGATCGTAGCGCGCCTGTAACTGGAAGTCCAGCGAATCCTTAGGAATACTGGCAGTGGCGCGAAATCGTTTGCTGTATCGAACGGAACTCATTGTCTGGTGATAGAAGAGACGCTCGTGCGGCGCCAGGTGGGCGTGCCAATTGCCCACGCCCAGCGGCGGCGAGGGTGGCTTCGGCATGGGGCAGATGTATTTGCCCTCCTTGCGCAAATCCGGCTCGTAAGAGTCGTTGCGCACCATTTTGTCCATATACATTTTTTGGCTTATTTATGCGGAAAAAAAAAAAACTTTTTTTCCCAACTGTTTTCTCGAATTTATAACAAAATTCAATAAAACAAAATAAATTTGTAACTTGGAAGTTGTTGCGTCTGGCTGGAAATGTTTTGTCAATAAACACAGCTGATTTCCATTCAGCCCCTAAAAAAAACACCATGAGCTTTGCATCAGACGTCAAAGCTTGCGTTCAGGTTTGTTTGAAATGGCCTTGACATCAGCTTTTTACAAGCACTCCAATGTCCTGGCAGATCGTATATTTTACTTTATTTGTAAACAGCTTTTTTCCCATCTATTTTAATAAGTTTCAAAGCTTACATTAAGCTTGGCTTGAATTTCCATCGATTCGAACTTTATTGCGCTTTGACAAGCACTCTCCAATTGCACTAATAACTCTCCAAATTCGAACATTGATCATTCTTAGCTACGAAAAAACAAGCTTTTTATATAGTTTTTTATTTTACTTTATTTGTATACTCGCTGTAACAGAACTGGGTTATTCCAATGTTAAAACTTACCTGCTATATTCCCAGATATATTAAGCATTCTCAGAGATGTATACAGGGTGTCCTTTATAGAGGGGCTCGCTCACTATTCCAGTCATCAGCTACAAATTTTCACTAAAGTCAAAAGTGGGCCCCAAAACAAACAGCAACAAGTACGAACAAGTGAAGTGGAGAAGGGCAGCAGCAGCAGCAGAAACTCGCCAACGGCAAACAAAACAGCGAAAAGTTGAGTAGCAGACGCCAACTTCAGCAGCAGCGCAGCAACAACGGCTACAACAGCAACAATGTATGTGTGTGTGTGTCTGTGTGGGGAAGATCGAAGCAGCAAACAGCAGCAGCAGCGAAGTTTGCGGAGTCTGCAGATTAACAGCAACAGTTTACAGCAACAACGGCAGCAGCATCAGCAGCGAAGTTTGCAGTCTGCAGATTAACAGCAGCGCAGCAGCAGCAGCAGCGACGCGACGATCTCCGCTCTCGTTGTGTCTGCTCTCGCTCAGAAAAAAACACACACACGCTGCTCTCTCATTTTTTGCTCTCTTCGCGCTCTCGCACTCTCCGCCCTGCTTCTCTCTCTTTCTCCCTTGCCCAGACACGACTCTCGCCAGCCATATATAACATTTACATTATTAACAGCGATGGCAACAGCGACGGCGACGGCGCAGCAACCACCGACTGCAACTGCAACTGCCGCACACACTTTGGCCTGCGTATATATAAATGTGTAAAATGGAATGGTGGAAAGCTTGTTAATAATGTTTTATCGATCAAATGAAACAGATAGAAACGAAAACAAAATAAACACAAAGTAGGAGCAAGTTTTTTTTTCTAACAGTAACAGTAACTGTTAACTGTATACCTCGAGAGTTGTTTTTGATTTGATTTTTTGTTTTGAGTTTTATTTTTTGTAGTTCGCTACACAAATTATTAAATGACCCAAAATTAAATGCTACACATAGAACCCTAAATGTACCCATGAAATTACTATATATTTTTTTTCGTTTTCCCCATGGAAAAAAAAACAGAACAAACTAAAACAAAGTAAAAACTTGACCTGAACAACAAGAAACTTCTTCTTCTGTATATAAAATCTAAGCTCTGTGTTTAAGTTTTGTATTAATTCTTTTAGTACTTTCATTTCTTTTGCTCAGTTTTGTTCTTTTTTTTATGTTGGTTCATCAACTTAAAATAGTGTAGTCTATATAAATATTCTGTGTATATATGTGTGTAATTGTAGGGTTTAAAACTGTTTTTTTTTTGTTCTTTTTTTTTTGTATACCTGCTGTTCTGGTACACAGCATGATGAGAAGAGTTTTAGATCGATCTGCAGCCCACTTGAGGAGTTCCCTGGATATAATTGTCCACTCGAGTCAATTGAGGCTGAAAGTGGAAAAGAAATTTAATTTAATAATTATAATCTACCAACACAGTGAACTCTCTGAAAAGAGAACTGGTGCAAATTTTAGTTTTACTTTCCGCAACACTTCTTCAACTCAAAGAGATAAATCGTTAAACTTTTACTGTCAGTTCTTCAACTCAAAGGAGGTAAATAGTTTCAAGTTTCACTTTCAGCGAGATCTGCAACTTAAAATGGTAAATAGTTCACCATTTACTTCCTCACCAGTTCTAATTTGCAAGCGATCACTCACTGCATAGATAAATCTATGTATATCGATAAATCTCTCACCTTATCGTACATCAAAAGTATATGGAACGTCTGAAGCGGCTTTGGAGATTGGGGGTTGGGGGAAAGGGGCGTACGGCGTCGCTATTTTAAGAACGACTGCGGCTACGCGAAGCGCCGGCAGCTGCTAAGCCGCTGCTTATGCCATTGCGACTGTCGCCGCGCACCGGACTCCTTGAGAATTTGCTGCGGCGAGCCGGCGAACGGCTGCCTGCCGATCGCGAGCGCGAACGCGGCGAATACGAACGTCGACGCGGACTGCGCGATGCGCGTCGACGCATTGGCGATCGCGAACGCGAGCGACGGCGTCCACCCGCCCCGCCACCGGCGCCAGCTCCTAGGCCAGCGCCGCGACGACTGCTGCTGCTGTTGCGCCGCGTCGGCGACGAGGGGCGACCGTAGCGTGCCATCTGCACGCGTAACTCCCTGCCGTCCAACATGCGACCGTCCATCGCTTCCAGTGCGTCCTCAGCATCGCGCTTGTCGTAGAAACTGTTAAATGGGGAAAAATTTATTATATTATTTTTTGTATTATTTTTATATTAATTATTTTATTTTTTACTATTTTTTATTATTTTTTAAATATTTTTATTTTAATTATGTATCTTATTTGTTTATGTTTTTGATAAACTGTGTTTCTAAGCTAAGAACAGTTCATGTGCAGTTATTCAATTAGAACTGAAATACTGTTAAACTCAACAGGTAAAGAGTGGTAGAAGGCTGTTAAAAATCATTCTGGATTCGCATTATGTTAACTAACGCAGATTTTGACATGCAAATTTGAAACAAATTTTAATTTTTATATTATTATTATTTAGTCTCTGATAAACTGCAAATCTATGTTAATAACAATTAACTTTGTTTTTTTTTATGGCACAGTTTTTCTATTAGACTTAGAGGCGCATGTTAAACTCAACAGGTGAAGGGGTTTAGGAGGTGCTGCTAAAAATATTGTTGAGTTCGCTGCATATCGGCTAATAGAAGTTATGCTACGCAATTGCAGTTGAAGGGCAAATGTTCTCATGTTGAATTCGCTATATATTGATTAACAGAAAATGTTGCTAGGCAATTGGTATTGAAAATAGTTCTTTTTAGCATCTTTGTTGTATTCGCAGTATGTTGGCTAGCATTGGGTTGGGTAGGCAACAGTTGCAATTGAACACAATTTTTCTGGCATTTTTGCAAAGAGTGTGTTTAATAAAAGCTTCAAGACACGCTCGATTTAAAGCAGAAAATGCAAATTTATAATATAATTTTTTTTATATAATTTATAATTTCTGTAGTATTCGCAGTATGTTGGCTAGCATTGGGTTTGGGTAGGCAACAGTTGCAATTGAATACTAATTATCTGGCATAATTTATTTATATCAAAATCGAACACGAAAATTCTCGTGTTCGCTTCACTCGAAATATGCGCAAGTGTCGTATTTAACCTCACAAATTTGTTCAACTTGTAAATTCCCCTCACTTCCAGTGCCATAAGCGCTTCCACCTTCAATTGACGTCGACTTACCGTACGAAAGCGAATCCGCGACTTTCACGCGTGTAACGATCACGTGGTATATAAATATCGCCAACTTCGCCGCACCGCTCAAAGACACGGCGCAGATCCTCGGGCGTCGTGCGATATGTGAGATTATCCACCTGCACACAAAAATACACACATTGATTATTATCTAACCCAAGAAAGCATCAAGAATGAATTGCCGGCCGCCATTTTGTCTGGCTGGCTGTACTTTCGATTTCTCTTTGGCTGTATAGCGATTACTTGCCTTTAGCGAGACCATGCCATCGATTCGGGGCGGTGGTCGCGCATTTCCCCCAACACCTCCGCCGCCTGCATTGCTCATTGTACTTAATACTCTTTTGTGCACTATTTTGACCTTTTAATTACAATTATTACTTTTGCAAATGCACTTTTTGCTTTTTTCGTGGCTTTGCCTACTTGGCTTCAACTCAGCTCTTTTTTTGTGAATGTCTGCGATTGTATCGATGTGCACACTACGTGCTTGCAATTTCGATTAATACAAAGAGTTTGGCAGCTAAACAAATATATCGCTTAACAAAACGATAGTTCGATTGTATAACGAAATTATTATATTTTCCTGTGATTTATCGATCTGCTAAATGCGTGCGTGCAATATTTTTATTATTTGATATCGACTGGTTTAACGGATATATTGTTTAACAAATAGATAAATTGAATAATAATAATTTATTATTCTACTTTTTTCTTTACGTGCTTGCAATTGCGTGGATATCGAATAATTTAAAAGATCAGCAGCTCGTGGCTTACATCGTTTCACTAGTCGTTAGTCCGATTGTATAGTAAAAATTGCGTGCTTCCGATATTTGATCGATTAATGAATCGAAGTAGGCAGCTCAACGAATATATCGTTTCGTTTTCAATCATATAATAAAACTAATATATTTTTAAGTGCTTTACACACATATTGGTTTATTTTTTAAAACAAAACAAGTGCGAATTTAATAAATTGTAATGAACGATAGTTAAAAGACCTATCGATATAGTCCAGCCCTGGCATTGCAACGCGTGGCGGTGAAACGTGTAAAATTTTATACGAATTTTTGGCAACAAATTCGCCAATTTAACGACAAAAACAAATTGTTTATTGTCAGGTAGCCTATACCGAGTTGTAAATAAATCGAATCCATTGCTGCCACAGAGCTGAAGAATAAGAGAAAGAAGAACTAAAGACTGAAAAGGAGGTGACTGAAACGATTAAAGTTTCTTCACACGCACACAAACAAAAAAAAACAGAGGCACAGACACAAACCAGACATTGAGTTGAGTGCACGAGAAAAGCGGCGACAACGTCCAATTTGGCGACAAAACGTTGAAAACACCAAAAAACCAAAAAAAGAACCACACAAATTGAAAGGCTGCTCTGTCTATGCAGCTCTCCACCTCCTCCAACTACTCTTCAATCTCCTCGCCGACAACAGTCAACCGCGTGTTTGTGTTTTTTTGTGTGTGTGTGACTGCGAGCGAGTGCGAGAGCAGAAGCAGAAGCAGTTGAAGAAGGAGGGCAAAAGTGTGTCGACGTCGTCGCCTCTGTGAGTGCGTGTGTGTGTGCGTGCGTGCGTGCGGCAAAAGAAAAAAAAGTGAAAATTTCCACTAAAGATTGGAAAGCAGCAGTAGAACAGAGCAGCAGCAATGGCCGCACAGGAAAACACCGAAGTAACAACAAAATTCTCCACATTGAATGTGAATGCAGTGGAATTTGTGCCCAGTTTTAGTTACAACAGCAGCAGCACCAGCAGCAGCAGCAACAACACCAGCAGCAGTGCAGCAGTAGCGGCCGTTGCCGTAGCAGCAACAGCAACGTCCGTCCCTGCGCCGCCGTCGACAGCACAACAGCAGCAGCAGCAACAACAACAGTCATTGGAAAATGCAATTGCGCCTGGAAGTGAAATGGATACGAGCGGACTTCCATCGTTGCCGCCATCTGCAAATGGAACACCGGCATCAACGCCCGATTCAACGGGCAGCGCTGCTTCCACTACAAATATTGCCGCCGGTGCCGTCGTCGCAGCTGCAACAGCAGCGCCCTCATCGGCAGCGGCATCAAATTCGACGTCGCCAGCGCTAGGTTCGCCTGTTAACACGCCCTTAACAGCGGCAGCGGTGACCATTGAGAATATTATTGCAGCGGACATAATATCAGCCAACAATGGTAAATATAAATAGGGGGGAGACACATATATATAAATACATACATATGTGTGTGTGTGTGTGGGGGTAGTTTAGCAAATGTTAGGCGCATTGAACTTTTACATTTGGCTGTTGCTGCTGTCGCCTTTGTGACGTCACACGTGTCGCTTTGCAGAATAGAGCCAAACAAAGACAACTGTTAGCAAACAAAATATGCACATTCGCAGAACATTTTTGGTTATCAGTCTAACATAACCTCAAAATTTTACTGTGTGTGTGTTATGCTGTTATTGGCATGCACAAAGGGAGCAGTGCAATATTCCTCCCACTCCAACACCTAGTTCAGAATGTTAATGCAGCAGCTGTTCTTATTGCCTCTTACATTTTGTGTGCGTTCGCTTAATGCCCGTCGTGTCAGTGATGCGCAATAGTTGCGTGTCTGTTACTTGTTCACTGTGACTTAACATGACTGCAAGCTATTCTGTTAATAAGTTTTGTTTCTCCCGCACTTAAAATAATTTAAAGCTTATTATCTTAACAGTCACTCTTATTTATTTAATTTTTTCCACACTTTTTTTTACAGCTTATGATTATCTTAACAGTCACTTGTTATTCATTTAGTTTTGTACACATTGTTTAAGCTTGTTTTCGCATCTCTGTCACTGTGTTTTGACACGTTTACGTTTTTCACTCGCATTCGTTTGATCAAGCAAGCCAAAGCTCTTCTTGCTGGAAACCATTCACTGGCGCAAGCAACACTTGTGCCAGGGCTGCAACAAACACACACACACACACACACACACACACAGATGTGTTGTTGTTGTTGTTGTGTCGATTGTGGCTGTTATCGCTGAGCAGCAACTGTTGTTCTTGTTTTATGTTGGCCCAAAAGGCAGTCGCTGTCAACTTGATTTTGAATGTTAGTCGAACGTGCGAGAGCTTTCCTGACAGCCAGCTAGTTACAAATTTATTTTTCGCTCCACGCGTCGTGCTCTGTTTTGTTAGCTGCTTTAATTTTTGAGCGTTTGAAATTCATTCGTTTTTTGTTTGAGCATTTATTTTAATTTGCCGCCACATGTCAGAAAAAGGCGAGGGCGAAGTCGATGGCGAAATTCGCTGCATTGACACAAATGAAGAACCAGCGGAGAAAAGTTAGTAACTGTTAAAATTGACCTACTGCCAGGCTGGAAATATAAGCTGCGCGCGCATAAAAAAAAATTATTTCTAGTTCATTTCCAGACTATGTATGTGTGTGTGTGCTTTGATTTGACTAGCGACAAAATAGAAAACTATGCATCGAAAACGCGCGTGTATTTAATTCCCTCTCCCTCTGTCCAACAATTGCCCCGTGGCATCTTTCAACTGGCAAGTGTGATTTTCGCATACGTATTTATTTATTGTAAAGTGTATTTGAAAGAAGCACGTTTTTACCCGTAGTAGTGACAACAATTAGAGGGGAGCAGTCGCAGAAGAAATGACTCATGACCAACCAGTGCGCTAAAGCAATGTTAATTATTACAGCTCTGCTCACACTTGTAATGAAATGAATATTTTTAAAAAGAAAGGGAGAAAATCGAATAACATAAAATTAAAATGGTGTAACCCCAATTGAGAATTGTCAGTAAATAAATAAAATTAACTGAACATTTTTTATAGAAACCGATCCGGCTGATAGCTGGGATGTGGAAGATGATGCGATTATAACGCCCGAAGATGAAGAAGCCGAGGATGCAGAATTCACTGAGGGCGGCGAGGCAGCGCAGAAGGCGCCCAAAAAGAAGATCGTCAAGGTGGAGGAGAACAGAAGCAAGCGGGAGCACGTAAATGTCGTCTTCATCGGACATGTTGGTAAGAGAGAAGAGCAGAAGAAGTTCCATATTGGAATAGATATAGAAATAAATCCGATTCCATTGCAGATGCTGGCAAATCAACAATTGGCGGTCAGATTATGTCGCTCACCGGCATGGTGGACAAACGGACACTGGAGAAATATGAGCGAGAGGCTCGCGAGAAATCTCGCGAGAGTTGGTATCTCTCCTGGGCGCTGGACACAAATCAGGAGGAGCGCGACAAGGGCAAAACTGTTGAAGTCGGTCGTGCCTTCTTCGAAACGGATCGCAAACATTTCACCATTTTGGATGCGCCAGGTCACAAGAGTTTTGTGCCGAATATGATTGGTGGTGCGGCGCAAGCGGATCTCGCAGTGCTCGTCATCTCGGCACGCAAGGGCGAATTCGAAACGGGTTTCGATCGTGGCGGACAGACGCGTGAACATGCCATGCTCGCAAAGACGGCGGGCGTCAAGCATTTGGTGGTGCTGGTAAATAAAATGGATGATTCCACAGTGAATTGGGATCAGACGCGTTACAACGAATGCAAAGACAAGATACTACCATACCTCAAGAAGCTGGGCTTCAATCCAGCCAAAGATCTTACCTTTATGCCTTGCTCGGGCCTCAGTGGCTATGGCCTTAAGGATCAAGTGCCCGAATCTCTGTGCACCTGGTACAGAGGACCGGCCTTTATACCCTTCATCGATGAGCTGCCCTCGCTGAATCGCAATCTCGATGGACCCTTCATCATGCCCATCGTGGACAAGTACAAGGACATGGGCACCGTTGTCATGGGCAAAGTCGAGTCGGGCATGGCACGCAAGGGACAAAATCTGCTCGTCATGCCAAATAGGGTAAGTTGTTGGAACAGGCATATATATAATTTATGCTAATTTTTTTAAATCTCTTGCAGACACAAGTGGCTGTGGATCAACTGTTCTCAGATGACTTCGAGGTGACCTCTGTGGGTCCCGGCGAGAACGTCAAGATCAAGCTGAAAGTATGTGCTACGAATTTTTGATTAATTAATGCCCTTACAGAGTTAGTTCGTTAGTTGAATGGGAGTCTTCCTAATGCTCTTGCAGAGGCAGTTAATTATATAGTTAATTAGTTGAATGAGATACCTTTCAGTCTATAATTTATGTGTATTCTTAGTCAGCCTGAATATCTCAATTTAGACATTTTATTTTGTCTGTCTGTAAAATATTTTGTTCACAAAACTCTTCAGCACTATAAATTGTATATATATATTTGGTCAGCATAAATAGCTGGCGTAAGTTAGCTGTATTCTTCTGTTTGTTTGTTAACTATATAGTTTATATTTTGCTTAGTTGTTTCTAAAATCGAACAATCCATCACAATTTAGACTCAGATCGGAAAACTTAAAATTCCATCTGAAAGTTTCGGTATATGGAATAAAAATAGTTAATATTAATCTAATCTTATATTCCAAACAGGGCATTGAGGAGGAGGATGTGTCGCCTGGTTTTGTGATCTGTGATGCCGCCAATCCGATTAAAACTGGCAAAATCTTTGATGCTCAGGTCGTTATATTAGAACACAAATCAATTATCTGTGCGGGCTACTCGGCTGTCATGCACATCCATTGCGCTGCCGAAGAAGTGACGGTCAAGGTGAGTGCTCTATCAATATAATATAATAATATATATATATATATATAAATATATTATTGAATATATAATATTGATAAACACATTTTTTTTCAGGCACTCATCTGTTTGGTTGACAAGAAGTCGGGTGACAAATCAAAAACACGTCCAAGATTCGTTAAACAGGATCAGGTGGCAATAATGCGCATCGAATGCTCCGGAATGATTTGCCTTGAACAATTTAAGCTATTCCCCCAAATGGGACGCTTTACGCTGCGAGATGAAAGTGAGTGAAATTTGAATAATAAACTTTATTTAATTATTAACGTGTTCTGTTTGTTTTTCAGATAAAACTATTGCCATTGGCAAGGTACTCAAGGTGATCGAATAAATTGAGCCAAGCTAAATTCGAGCGCCTTTCACTTTTGGCTTTATGCAACCGAAAATTCAACGTATGATGCAGATGACGACAAGGAATATATATATATATATATATATTTATATATATATTACTCTACATATATGATGAGAACAACGCCAATGCCAACGCCACGCTTTCTATACACTCACATACGAGAAACACACAGCACACACTCCTACACACAACAAATACTTTCACCACAATTATGTATGCATATACCCAACAGCAACAGCAACAACAACAATAGCAATTGATTATGATAATGGTTAGAGAGAAGATTTATATAGCAAGTATCTAAGGAAAAGCAACAAAAAAAAAGAAGATAGATCAACAGAGAGAAAGAGAGATAGCAACAGAAATGCATTATATCTAAATATAAAAACTATATTATGTTTAACTAAAAAAAACGAAGGATAAAGAAACATTGGAGATATGTACTATTTATATATATGTACAGATATATAGAGAGTCAGACGCAGAAGAGAGAGAGAGATATTGTCGGGTAAAATCGATTCAAAACAACATTTGGCTTTTTGCGGCACGAGCGGAGACATTTGTCGGTTTATTTACTTGTAACTCTTAAGGCATCATTAAATAGGGCGAGTCGTGAATTTTAAAAATAAAAAAAATAAAAAACTAAAAGCTGCAAGCTTAACAATTTTTATATTTATACGAAAATACAAAAAAAGAAACAACACTCACAACACACACAAATAGGAATCAAAAAGCAGAAGCGATAAATAGTTGCCAATCCCTCATTGAAAAATAAATAATAATAATAATAATAAATTGTATATTTTTTTTTGCTTTCTCAGCCTTTGAATTTTGTTATGCGCCGCCTTAATGGAAATTATGTTTATATCTATAATAATATTATTACGATATAGACATATATATATAAATGATATACTTATATTACTTTTCTTCAACGAAATGCTGTAAATTAAGTTTAAGCTCAAGTTTTTGGAGTACACTTTTTGGGTTCGATTGATTTGTAAGCTCAAAATGATGAACTGGTTAACAATAACAACAATGTGTATGAGAAACAAAAGTAATTAGCAATTTATTCATACATTTTTAATTCTTTTCAACATTTTGTTCATATTTTGTTTAACATTTTAGTTAATTGAAGAAGGCAAGCAAGGCAAAATCTAAATAAAAAAAAATAATTGCATTATTTGCTCGAAATCAATTTTATTTCTATTGTTTATATTCAATTAATCAGGAAAAAATATCTGAAATGCTTTTCCACATAACCAGGACCAAGATCAGGATAAAAGAGACGGTTTCAGCTCCCAAGAAAACACACACACACACAACAATCCGTACACACATTATTAAGAGCTCTCATCGAAGAAGAAGAAGCAGAACCAACTAGTTTCCAAGTTTTGATCCTATGATATTTATAATTAAAACGGCCTCGAAACCCCCTCAATATTATTATTACAAAATATGATTTATTTGAAAGTTGAACTGAAATATTGTTACCATTTACACAATAATTGAATAACGAACATTAACTAAATAAAAATCACAACTAAGTTAAACATTCGCCCATGTTTAAGTTAATTCAATTAACTTGAAATATATATTTAACAGAATGATAACAAAAAGCAAATTGATGAAAAGAAAAAGAAAACTGCTTTTTTAACGCTTTCCACGCATTCTCAGCTAAATATAAAAAACTACAAAAAAACGGCGAACAAATGAAATAATAAAAATACAATTGTTAAAAATCTCTCCGACAGTTATATATGAATTGATGATATTTAAATGTTTCTCCAAACTCAAACTAATAAATTAAAAAAAGAAAAAAACAAAAGTAATATAATAACGGAAAAAGAACTACGCAACTGATAAATAAATAATTATAATTGTATGAATATAGATACAAAACGAAATAATAGAAATTATATAGACAAAACGGGAATATTTATACAACATTAAATGTATTATTATTATACATGTATGTATACATATTAAAAAACAAAAAACAAAAAAAAGAAGCTAAAAACAAACCGAAAAAAGATCCGTATAAATTTGAACATTTTTTTATCAATAAAAAGCGAAACGAAAAATAAAAAAGACGAACAAAACGAACCAACAACACAAATTACTTTTACAATTTATTCATTCAAAAGTTCCAGCGATCGCAGGAAGCTATCGATAAATGTGAGTATATCGAAAGAAAGGAACAACGTGAACCAGTTCCGCATGTTTATCAGTTCAGTGAATCGGAATTTAGGCGACTATTTTAAAAAGGCAAAGACTTAAAAATCGATACGAAAAACGTATTTATTTTCATGATTGATTTAACCGTAAATTACAACGTATAAATTCATCTTAATATTGCTTAACATTATTAACAAATCTTATATATGACATATGAAACTCATGCCATGCAGTATTTCTGTATTTCTCCAGTTTGTACAAGTTTGGCTGAGTGGATTTTTGGTTACTTATCCGCCTGATCCACTCTCCGCGAAAGCAGTGGAGTAATTGGCTGATCTCGTCTGTTGGCCTGCTCCTGCAGCTTGGTCTCCTTCTCGCCATAGAGATCAATGCCACGACCATAATACCAAACCAGAACATCAAAGAGGACGCCAATGAAGGTGAAGCCTTAGATAAATGATGAAGATTAGCATATATTTAATAATTAGAAGCAGGAGGATTATTTACCGCAGGCCATAAAGTTCACAGAGTATCGGAATTTAGTCTGATCGTAGAGCTGACAATTGCCCCTCCCATTGCAGGTTTGAGTCCAAACCAAACATGTCGAGTCTATGACGCGTCCAAAGATAATCGGACCCGGTATCAGGGCAAACATACTGATCATCATCAGGGCCAGGCCCTGGGCAAAGGATTTATCCTCGAACGCAACGGCGCGATAATTGACCAGCACATTGCCAATGCGACCCGACGACCCAAACCAATTCACAATTATCGACGCTATCGAGAATGTCCAGAAGACAGTGTCGCAACCCTCGGTGCAGATGCCAGGACGCAGCACCAGGTCGGCAACAGCTCGTTTACTGCGCGTCAACAGATCCTCTGTGGAATAATCTTCATTCAACAGAGGAACTGCACTCAAATCCAAATCGAGATCTGTGCTGATGCCAGCAAGCGGCATCTCCGTTGGATGCTGCTGCTCCTTTAGCAACATCCGGTTAACTGATTCTCCTCCAAATGCGGGCACACCGCCAACATTCTCCTGCAGGCAGGCGCAATTATCGTAGACTTTACTATCCGCATCCCAATTGCTGCAGCCCGCATGGCAGGCCGAGAAATAGGTCGTATCGCTGGGCAAATGACAGACAGGTGAATAATGGACACCTTCGCAAGAACAGTTTGCGTTGCAATTGCTGGTCAAATTGAAGCTGGAGGAGTAGAAAAAGTATATTAGTATTTTAAGTTTAAATGATGGCGGCAATAGTGAGCAAGTTAGTATGACTAGGTGGCAACGCTTAGCAGAGATAAGCTTACAGAGAAGCAAACTAGCTACTATTGCAATGAAAACTTTGCTTATGTGCGCACTTGAATTAAAAATTAAATGTGTTGACATCGTAGTTGCTGGACAAACTGAAGCTGGACAACATTTAAAATATGGCGGGAATAGTGACGTTACGCGTGTAAGTAAATATGATTAGGTGACAACGCTTAAGTAGCGCTGTGAGTGGTAGCAGGTGGAAGAAGCAGAAGAGCGTGACTAGCTGGCAACGCTTAGCAGAGCTGAGCTTACAGCGAAGAAGAAGAAGCAAACTTTCAAAATGTGCGTGAAAATCAGAAAATGTGTAATTTACCAACTGAATTAAATGTGATAAATGTGTTTACTTACTTGCCGGCATTAGTCACCGACACCGAATCCGGACAATATAGAAATGCGTACGAAATCTGACCTGTAAGTGAAGAAAAAACAAATTAACAATAGATAAAATATTTGCACCAACATTGCAAACCCACCGCAAACGTAGACAAGTCCAACAAAAATATTCCACAAGAGAACTTTGCTGACAGCCGGCTTCTTTTTCGAGATGACAATGCCCGAGGCAAAGAGGCCGATGACCATGCCCAAAATGGAAACGGGACCCACAACGATAGTGGCCGTGTGGGCAGCCTTGTGGAACTGCACCTCCATGTACCTGGTGAGGAAGGTCATGAAACCGGCAGCGCCCATAACGTAAAAGACGGCCGAGGTGATATTGAAAATGAGCACCTTGTTGCGCAACAGACGCATCAAGGCTCGTGGAAAATCCTTCAACTGGGGCAGATCAGCATTGGCACCAGCACCAATGCTGTCCAGTGCAGCAGTCGACGAGATGCGACTGCTGAGGGTGAGGCCCTCCTCCCGTCTCAACTCCTCGTGGCGCAACACATGCGGCACATGCGAGTTGCGCTTCTGTGCATCCGTTTTCTTGGGCAGCTGCTTGGGAAATAGTCCAATCAGGCCAGAGAACATGCACATCAGTGTGCCGAGGATGACCCAGCCCAGCCACCAGGCGCCCAACCAACGCGGATCCTTGTCATCGATCAGCGGCGTCTTCGTCGGGTCAATGAACGTGTTTAGCGAGATGTAACCTAAAGAGATGAGTTAATTAAAATACAACGGAAATTAAAATAAACCGTTAATAGCCATACCAAAGAAGAAACCAAAGACGGGTCCAATCATTCGCAGGGACATGGCCACCGCCAACATAAGAGGTGTATTTGTGCGCTTAGTGTTGTCATCCAGATAGGTCTGGCCAAGCGCATAGTACAGGGTATTGCCGATGCCCAGCACAAACTGTGAGCAGAAGATGATGACCAGCGGCACATAGGTGAACAGACTGTCGCAGTTGTCTTCACCATGTCCATCGCCACACAACTGTTGCGTACCAAGCGCCCGAGAGCTGGTATTCTACATATAATATATATGAATATATATTAATACGTGTATCAATAGGACTATATATAATCTGATATTGTTACCGGAGATGTGACACCCAGCGCGAGTGAGGTGTTCAACCGACCATCCTGATACTCCTTGGTCAGCTGGAGCACATCATTACCTGCACCGTAAATGAAATGGGGCAGGGCGAGTATATAGCAGGATATGCCACAGAGCATAATGCCCCAGGCGATCCAGCGCGGACGATTACGCTGTCCACCGATATAGGATAAGATCAGCGATAGCATTATCTGTGATATCTCATTGCCACTGAGAACAATGCCTGCAAAACAATTGTGGATTGATTTCAGATTGAGAAACTGTAAAATCTGTTATATATATCCGATTTTTGTTGAACAAATTTGGCGCCGTTACATTTATAGAATGTGATTCTTACTGAATTCTCAGGTAAACATAAAATTGATGAATGAAGCTATGGAATATTATCATATCAACTGATACCCAATCAATCAAGCACAACCTCGACACTCACCTGTCGTCTGACTGGGTATCTTAAAGCGTTTCTCCAGCGTGGTTAGGGTCACCATGAAATACATGTAGGACATGGCCTGAATGGTGCCCAACAAACCGTAGACGCCTATAAAGTATTTGGTTGTGGCATACTTCTGCAGCCAGGCTGGATTCCAATTGCCTATGCCACACAGATAATGACCTGGTGGCGGCCTCCCTCTCCTATTCTCCGTCATGATCCGGCTTATATCTGATTCCGATTTTGATTTAGATTTTGATTCCTGTTGCTGTTGTTGCTGCTGCTCAACACTTGAGCATGTCTCGCACTGTTTCGCGGGCAAGCTGATAAGATATATGATAGGTATATATATATATATATATATATATATATATTCATATGTTTATTTATATTAATGACACACAGAAAACAAAAGATATTTGTAAGCACCTGTAAATTACAATTCGCACTTATATCGCCTAATTATATTATGATGTCTTTTTGTAACCTTGAATACTCTTTTGGAATTGTTGTGTTCAAGAAGTGAACACTTAACCATGACTGTTCCTATTATTGTGTAAGGTATACGTGTATATAAAAAGAGCTCATATAAAATATTAGTTAAATTGCATATTGGAATTTTGAGTAGTTTATTGATTAGACTGGACGGGTGTCCAAGATCATATTAGTCTCAAGATTAGATAAGCAATCTGTTAATTTGTTAAGGGTGTCATAAAGAGATCTGCGTATGTGCCAAAATTGGGCTCTTCTAATTGCAAACTAATGCTGAGCCAAAGATTTTATTTATTGGTAAAATTCAAATTGGAAAAGCAACTCACATTAAGCCAATAAATTGGTCATGGTTAGCTTTTATAGACAGATATAAAGAGTATGGTCTTTTGGAACTACTATCTTATCGCAAATTGAACGCTGGCTTTTCTCTAATCACACCGGACAGTTGGGGTCTAGCAGGGAAAGCAACTAGCAAATACCCTGTATTAAATATATATTCCTAATCATTTCATAATCATTTTCCATTTGCTTATTAAACTAATAAACAATACTCCGATAATAGGAAGTAACTCCGTATCGCTCTGCCCATTTCTTCCTCAAAATATACCTCTTGATATTATGTTGAGTGTGTAGACGACAATTTCCTGGAATTGATTAACTCGAGGGTTTTGAGCAGTAAACACCATAAGAATTTGCCGACTATATAAATGTTGTAGGCCTAAATGATTACCGCTTATATCAAACTTTTATGGCTAATCTGATAACCAAATTGAATTATTAAACTACAACTCTTTTCTTATAGTTAAAACCGAGTTACTAAGCAGTTGCTTAATTGATAAAATCGATCAATAGTTAATTAGCTATCTGAATTCAGAACTAAACCCATAATTAGTAAGTCCTTTGAAGTTAACTGCTTGTGCTTTGACTGCAATTTAATATGGTTTAGCTATATGGATATCATTTGTGCCACATAAATAAGACATATATTGCGGCCATAAACACAGCTAAGCCCGCACAGATAATGTCTATATACTATATATATATCAGATAGTACCAGACGATCGAACAAAACAAAAGAAAACTTGGACAAATTGTCGAGGTTATCGGTCAATGTTTCCCTTAACAGAACAAAAGAAACTGTAACTTTTCAAGTAGGAATATTTTTCTTGTTCTTTATCTTTTTTTAAATATTTTTTAATATTATTTACTTTTGCTCTGAGTTGGCTGCAAAATGTTAATTAAACTTGGCGACACTTGAAAGCACTTTTAATCGATAATTAAGTTGGTTCCTTGAAAGCGATCGTCAAAATCAAGGCGAGGAAAAGGAACCGTTGAAGAGACAGACAGCGAGAGAGACTTATACAGAAAGAGAGACAGAGAGAGAGAGACAGAGAGAGACAGAGAGAGAGAGAGAAAGAGCGAACTGTGAACCGTGCAGTCGCGTGGCGCGAAACAAACTGAAAGCGCCAAGCAAAAATTCCAAATAAATTCGTCGACTGCCTGTTCGCCATCGTCAATTTTGGCGATAAGTTAGCTCTGATAATGCGGATAATATTATCAATTATCAGCTCATGTGTATATACATATATATGTATATATATATAGTGGAGTAAACGTTACAAATATTAAGCATACGCCTCGTTCTGCGCAAGTGCAAACTTGCTTCTCTTACCTGTTTCTCTCTGCGCTGATTTACTCGCAACAAGAACAACAACAACTACAATAATAATAGTAACAAATACAACACAATAGTAAACAATAACAAAACTCGACAATGACATTATTTACTATTAATACACACACCCACACACACACCCCCGCACACTTCCCTGCTCAATCAAATATGCAACCCCTAAACAAGCCTCATCTCTTTCCCTCTCTATCACTCTCTCTCTCTGTCTCTCTCTCTCTGTCTTTCTCTTTGGCTTTGTGATTAGATTTGTAAGTGAATTAGTGGCGTGTAGAATGTGGCGTGTAGAATGTTGAATGTGTCGAGTGTAGAATGTGCAACGGTCAAGCGTGGTGTGCCACAAGAGTTTAATCGCAAGTCTCAAGTCTAGGCGGCCTCTTTGATATGCGGCTCGGGATCATTCGCGCCACACATCCGCTTGTTACGCCCCATGCTGAGGAACATGGTCAGACCCATGCCCAGCAGGGACAACAGAATGACCACAGTGAAGATTGCCTGTATCAGACCCGTCGTCACATATCCCTCGCACTTCCAACACGGCTTCGGTATGTAGTCGTAATCCAGTGCAGAAAAATCACCTAAGCATAGCAAAATCAATGAGAAATAAACATATAGTGTTTTAAATGCTTACCTTCTATAATGATGTCCATGCTGAAGGAGAAGAGGGTGAGGCGGTGGCCCTCCTTCGAGTAGGCGGTGAGTGCCTGGCAGCAGAAGCTAAACTTATTGCTGTAGAAGATGATGTCTCTGGGGATGAGTGTGATGTTCTTGAACAGCATACTCGTCACGTGCCAGTTGCCCATAGCGGGGAGCATTCTCAGTCTGAGGCTGCCCATGCTGGCCTCGATGATGAGCGTAACGCCCTTCTTGATATTCGAGTGATCCATCAGCTCCAGTCGCAGCGAGGAGTGCTTCTCGTCGACGTAGATTTGCTGGCGATTGTAGCGCACCTTCTGCGCACTCAAGTACTGCTCAGCCAAGACAATTCTATTGACGCCAATGATGGCCCGCAGATCACGCAGCACAGTCACCTCGTTGGGATCAATGTTGGTCCGGTTGTGCAACAAATTCTTGCGCTGCGTCCTTCTCGGCTGTCCCTTCTCCCAGTCGATGATCGAGTTGGTGCGCTGAAGTCGACGTTGCAACGCCTCCATTTCCTCACCGTGTGCTGTGTAGATCATGATCAGAGGACAGCCCCATAAATTCGCCGAAACCGCGGCCATAATGTGATCTGTGAGTAATTTTAATTTTACGCTGATTTTCTGCATTTTCAATTGTGAATCGGTTTTCTAAAAATTTAGAAATAATTTCTAAAACAGAAATGGTGCTCACCATGGGCCGTCAGATTGTTATCCCTGAAATTGTAGGCGTGTATGCGATCCTTTTGGCACTCGAGTTGGCTCATTTCGAATGTGCTGCTCCACTTGGGCTTCTCGCCACGGTTCGCGAAGAGTTGTTCGATGGACTCGACTGGCTGCTGCACCTGGCTGTAATAAGTGAGTGGCGCCACTTGACGCAGATACTCGAAGCATTTTTCATTCTGCCCACAGCTGAGATCCTTCGAGGTGAGAATTTGGGCAAAGAATGCGACTATCATGTGATCCTTCTGCTGGGGCATTAACATTCCAACGAATTTCCGCGAGGGAAGTGCTTGAAATATGTTTTTAGGACCAGGCCTACAAAAAGTTGCAGATGACAGAGCAAAATCAGAAACAACGGCGTTGCCAGACTTACAGTTTGACGCCCCAAATGAGGGCGGGCGGCGTCGAGGGCAAATGCATTGCGGTTATCCCAGTTATTAATAGCAAAAGTTGAATAACAGTCATATTCAAATATGAAAAGAAATATTTCATCTGTACTTGACGCTATATCGACTGGCTTTAGGTTTTAGTAACTATTTGCCAAGGCCTGCTTTAGTTGTGTCATAAACTACAACTCCAATTGTTGCCTTGTGCTGCTCAACTTTTTTCTGAAGCTCAGCCTCTTGTTGCTTAAGTATTGGTTGTCATTGGCAACAGTTCGAGTTGCTGGCAACACTAGTATGAATGCTTGAGCACTGCTATCAACATGCGTTAACAGTTGCACAGCTTGTTTGCATGTTGCTGGCTATTTCTTTATCAACATCAAATCTTGTTGCTGTGATCGCATGTTGCTGCAATCAGTTCGAATGTTTCGTGTTGCTTGGTGCGTATGTGCGCAACAATGTTTCGTTAATAATATAAGATAAGCTGTATTTTTCGTTAACAACATCAGATTATGTTTAGCAACAAATGTTGCTGCGATCAGTTCGAATGTTGTTTTACTTACGTGTTGACCTGCTGCGCAACAAAGTTGCAATGCAGCGAATTGAGAAATGTGGAAAATAATAAAATTCACGATAAGATAAAACAGAAAGCTTATCAACGGGAACTGGAAATGTGGAAAGATTCTCTTACACCTGCGCCCAGTCCAGCTACGCTCAGTCGATTATTGACACTTGCTTCGAATAGACGCGCGAATAAAAAATGATAACGAATTAAGTAAAAACAATTGAGTGAAAATTAAGTTAAACTAAACGAAATAACGAAATAAACGAATAGACAAAAAGAAAAAGAAAATGGCGGAGGCTTCGCGCAATTCAGATCTATCGCAAATAGCGGTAAATGCGCACAATATACCCGATGGTGGGTCCTTTTTGATAAAAACTTATTTAAAGTTAGTCTGATTTATTTATATGTGTGTGTGTTTCTATGCAGACAGCGTCGATTGTGGCATCATCGGACTTGGCTGGTGTCGCGGCCCCGCCTGCCAGAAATACGCCCGTCTGCGCACCTTCATCCTTATCCTGTTGGGCGCTGGATTGCTCCAAGGTGCCTGTGAATCCTACTTCCGGGTCTCGGCCAAACAGGCTGCCTACCAATACGACTACGCACCGTTAATCGTCGGTGAGTAATAATTAATCCCTATCGCAAAAATAGTTATACTGGAACGGGCAGAAGAGCAAGAGCTTGACGGGAAGGGATGGGAAGAGAAGTTGTTGGAATTGGGGCTGCGGCTTTTCAGATAGAGCACAAAATGCTTTATCAGTTTTGCGATATTGTTTATGATTTCGAGTATCTTTAGCATTTCGTGTGTGTCATCACACTAGTCTATATACAGTTTACACATATATATATAGTATATATAGAGTCGATTACGCGATGTGTAATCGTAATCACAACAATTGGACAAGTTTCTCCACAGTTGGCCTGAAAACGGTTTTCGATTTGGTTTCTGCGATTTCTTCGAATCGTCATAGCTGCCACAATTCTTATGTAAGTCACATATATATTTATAAACATTATACATATCTGAATACCATTTCCTTTTTAATCAGATATGCTATAACATATTTATAGGTATATAAGTAACTTAATATCATATTCCTTGAAATCGAGTGTGCGATTTCATTGATTGATAATGGTTTTATATCAAAAGAAGTGCAAGATTCATTCATAATTTAATATTATGACAAGTTTTGGTTAATGGTTTCTTAACCTATTTAGCTATACATGCTTGGCAGCTCGACTAGGAGATACCCTGCATATAGCTATTAAATAAGTAGAAGGCTACACAGCTATTATATACATAGAAGAAGTAAAGGAAATACTGATACTGTGTCTTTTATTGCTATTGTTAATCGATTTGTATCGATAAACACGAGACGAGGGAGCTATCGAACAAATTAAATTAACTTTAACGGACTATTTAATAAGATATCTGATATGCCAAATATAGAGTCCCTAACTCTTTTAGTCTCTGAGATTGCCTGGTTTCTTCAGATGAACAGACAGACATCGCAGGTGCTTCCTTCTGCTTGTTGCATGCCTCTCGTCAATTTCACTGTAATAAATATAGTTATTTTCATTCCCTATCCAAGATTGGCTACTCGTCAGCAGTGGATTATTTCAGGCTGTGTTCGCACTGGCCTTTGCCTACTGGGCTGACTTCCATCATCCGATTAAATGGCTATCTGGGACGCTGATGGTGCAATCGCTGGCCTGTGTAATAACCGTTATACCAGCCATAATCAACTTGTGAGTGGCAATCCTTTGCTGCCCTATAACACCCACTAATCTCTCGATCTACTCTTCACAGCTCCGATGGCACCAAGGCGGAGGATGCCTTAATTGACTCCAATCTGTGTGCCACATCCTTGGCACAGTTCCAGCAGCTGACAATGACGCCGGCGCAGAGCAGCACATGGACTCTGGCGATGCTGTTCCTGCTGCAGCTGTTTCTGGGCTTGGGTGCAGTTGCCTACTACACAGTTGGCCTCACGTACATCGATGACAACTCCCTGTCCCGGGATAGTCCGGCTGTGATTGCCGTTATCCTCGGTGCACGAGCAATTGGACAGCAGACGGGTTCGTTTCTCGTGCTCTCGGTGGGATCGACCCACTTGGGCTGGTGGCTTGGCTGGGTTATCCTGGCACCAATGATACTTGCGAATGCCATCTTGCTGTTGCTGTTCCCCAAGCGACTGCCCAAGACGGTGATCCACCAGGCCGCGCAGCTCATCATTGAGCAGACAAATATGCGTGGCTTTGGCAGTCAGCTCTCCGCCTACATGGACGACACGGACTTCTGGCCATCGCTGAGGCGTCTCTTCAACAATCGCCTGCTGATGGTCAATCTGTTGAGCATCATGATGCTGCAGAGTGGCCTGCTGAACTTTGCCACGCAGGAGGAGAACTATCTGCAGAGTCGCTTCTTTCTGCCCATCAATGAACAGGACGGGTTGACGCAGGAATGGCGTGTCGCCTTCGTTGCCTATTTTCTGCGTCCGCCTGTGCTGGCTGTGGGCATGATCGTCGGTGGCTTGCTCTACTCCAAGGCACAGCTCTCGGCCAGGACTATAACTGGGATTAACATCTGTCTGGGCATCCATTTGATTACCGTCTTTGTGGGCAATGTTTTTCTCAAATGCGATGTGGGCCCCATTGCAGGTGTTGTTGGTGGCAAGCTGACCCAGCCCTATTGCGCCAGTCAGTGCCTGTGCACCCCAACTGCCTTCATGCCCGTCTGTCCGGAGAATAGCACGGTTACCTATTTCTCGCCGTGCTACGCCGGCTGCACTCAACTCTCGAACATCAACAGCTTTGAAATCTACGAGGGCTGCAGTTGCCTCGGCAATCAAAGCCTTAATCCCTCGGGCACAGTTCGTGCCACGCCCGGTGCCTGCTTCGCAGACAATTGCGAGCGTAGCATCATCCTCTTCCAGGTGTTCAGCATTTCGGCGGCGTTTATGGTGGGCATGTCCTCTATTGGCAAGACTCTGATCACTTTGAGAGCTGTCCTGCCCCAGGATAAATCCCTCGCCTTGGCTTTTGAACTGATGCTTGTGGGACTCTTTGCCTATGTGCCAGTTCATCTCAGCTACGATCTCGTCACACGTGAGTATTCTTATATTACTCTATATATATATATATATACTCTACATATACAGTTGTGGATCAAATAATCACAAGAAATGTTTGCAAAGGTGGCTATTTTTGGCAACTATATATCATAGTGTATATAATATATAATAATCGCATATATAATATATAAACTTTATCATTATCGCAGGCAGCACCTGTGTCTATTGGGCGCCCAACTACGACCGCTGTTTGCTGCGCGAGACGCCCAAGCATGGCAACATTATAGACATCCTGACAGCCTCCCTAATCCTGGCCAGTGTGCTCTTCGACATCCTGGTCTATATCTTTGCAAAGGGGCTGAATCTGTACAATTGCAAGGTGACGGATAATAACTATACGCCTTCGCTTTATGCACCAGTGCCGCATGAGGATTCCCCCATCACGGGTGTCGCTCACGGTGGAAGTCCTTCAATGACCACAACAACAACAACAGCTACTTCCAGTTCTCCAATGCAACGTCGTGATGCGCCGCAACAGGAAGCAGCAATACCTGCAAAAGTCGAGCCACGGGCGGTGGCCTCTGTCTTTCGGCATCCCAGTTCGCTGACAGACTCCTCTGGCTCGGCGAGCATTGTGGCGCCCAACGACAGTGGAGTGACCTATGCCCAAGTCGTGTTCCCGCCGGATAAGCGCAAACCCAACGACGGCAGCACAAGTCCCAAGCGACTGGCAGTGCCTGCCAATGTGCCACTGCATCATCTCTCCGAGACGGATGTGCGCGCCCAGCTGGGTACCCTCAAGTCGTTTAATGCTGCGTCGCCCGTCGGCCAGGATGTGGCAGGCAATGCCAACATGCATCCTCAGGAACAGACTAGACCCCAAAGTCCCGAAACGGATTTTTAAATTAGTTTCCTTTTGTTTCCCACATCAATTTTGCTGGTCGACTTGTTTTATTTGTATATTCTTAGCATTTCCATTTGATTATTTATAGCATTAATATTTTATACAACATCTACTTTTATAAATTGTTACTATTTACTACTAAACTATAGTTAAGTTTTAAATAAACATATAAAATACATTTAAATATTATGTGAGGGCAACAATAAAATGAATATTTGTTGCATACTTTCAAGCGCTTGAATTATGCAGCGAACAATTTCGGGAAACGCTGTAATGAAGCAATTGTTGCCTACTTTTAGGATAATTTTCGGACGCCCAAGATTTGGTTGAAATCACAAATTCCTTGTTTTTCGGCAACTACAAGAACGATTTTGATATCCTTTGGCCTTAGCCCTGATCAAAACAAAGAGTGGCAGATAGTACCAGGATGCGTAAGGGCATAGACATTATGAGTTATGATCTATTTTCTGTTTCCAAAAATTCCTGTTATCTAAACTAATTGGAGGACTATCGTCCTGTTCATTGCTATCTATCTGCGGTACAAAGGACATCCAAATAGTCCTTAAAACTTCAAGTTGGGGCTAATTTTTAAGTTTTTATGTGTTACCCCCTTGTGTAAAATTTCTGCGAAGTTTTTTTACCACATTCTTAAATCGATGGTGGTTTTTATTATGAACTTCCTTTTGAAATCCTTCAGGATTTGCCCATTACTCCATTCAGTTCCCGTACAATAAAAAAGACAAGCATCTCATTTTTGTTTGTATTTTTTTGTTTTTTTTTTATTATAATTGTATTTCCTTTAGTTTTATTTAAATATAGTTGGTATTTGCATTTGATTTACTTGTTTAATGTTTTGTTGTTGTTTTTATTCACTTACAAACTAATTAATAAATTAATAGTTAGGCTTAGAAATGAGGACTTAAGCGCGTAAAAATCATCAATCATGGGGAGCAATAAAATAATAATCAAAAAAATAAACATGAAAAGCAAACGCATTTGACAAAATGTCCTTAAATCAAAAATAATAAAAATAAAATAAAAAACAAAGGAAAAAATACTTTAAACAATTACTTTTAGTTTTGGATGGCTCTGCGATGATCAGGAAACTGATAAATCAGTTGTATATATATATATGTTCATATATATGTATCGCCACGTAGACCCGACAGTAGTTTTGTGCATGAGTAAGGAGTATGTATATTATATATATATGTATATATAATAATTCATTTGTATTCATTTGTTTATAGCATTTATTAACTTATTTTTTTGTTTAGCTATTTTCGAGCCGACCTTAGACAAGTTGAGTCTCCGCAGGTGGCGTCAGTGTTGCACAATATCAAAACTAGTGTTGTCTTCGCGGCAATTCACATACATATACATATATTCTATGCAGTGCTGGTCAACGCTTTTCTACTCCAGAATTTTCTTTTTGCATTTTTTCATTTTGCTTTCAGTTTTTTTTTCAGCTCTTTTTTCTGTTTGTTATTGTTGTGGCAAATAGAGGTGTGTAGGTGTAAATGTGTGTGTGAAGGTGTGAGAGTGTGTAGGTGTGTGTGTGAAGGTGCGAGAGTGTGTAGGTGTGTGTTTAACAGAAATCTTACAACAGATTTGATTTTCTTGGGTTTTATACAAAAATTCGAAATTAATATTAATCATATTAAACTAAATATTTTTGCATAACAATTAAAAAATAGGACGATTTTTTCTTTGCTTAATATTTAGTGTAGACTTTTTTCAATTTTCTTTTGCTGTTTACGGGGTGTGGAGGAGAGGAGAGGGGTGTTCACTTTGCAAGTGTTTACATTTATTTCTCCCATTTTTCAAAGTTGCACACACATAGTATTCATATTTTCTTTATATATATTTACATTAGTTTTTTTTGTTGATAATTTGTTGTTTTGGAAAAAATTAAAAGATTCCAAATTCTTGAATATATATGTATATATATTCCTGCAACGTTTTCTACGTGTGTGTGTGTGTGTGTTTATTTTTGGATTGATTGAATATATTGAGAAACATGCATTTATAAATTGAATTTGCTTTTTTTTTTCTTTTGTTTTCTAGTTAGTAATTTGCATTCATTTCTTTTAAATAATTTAAAATAATAAAATTAGCAGCTTGCTTTTTATGTTTATGTTTAAGTTTTATATCAATAATCAGTGTTTTTTGTTAGAATTATTCTTGAATAAAATGTGTATTGATCTCTTCTTCTTCTTGCCCTCGCTGCTGCTCAAGTATTATTTTTTTTTTTAGCGATTGCTTTATACAATTTACAATGCACAATGCAAATTATCACATATTTTGTTTTTTTTTCTTCTCTCTTTCCTTTTCCTTACATTCCTTCTTTAGTTTTTCCTCTCGGTTTTGCATGCTCAAATTCTACTTTTTACAATATTTAAGTATTTTTCGAGGCAAACTTTTGGGTTTCTTTTTATATTTGCATTTTTATATATTTGATTTGAATAATAACATAAAACAAAAAACAAATTCAAACAAAATAAAAAAGAGCGTTTTTTGACAATTAAAAATTAAACTGAACCTGAATGTTAAATTTGGCGCAGCAGCGCTCTGTTAAAAGAAGCAAGTCTCTGCTCGTTAACAGTTACTGCCAGCTGCAGCCAGTTACTGTTACACGCAATCCAACTGACTGTGGGTGCATATGCGTTTGTATGTGTATGTGTGTATGTGTGTGTGTGAAGGTATGTATGGTGTTAAACAAATATCACAATCGAGAAATTAACAAAATGGCGGCTGCAGCTAAAACAGTCGCACAGCAGCTAACATAGCGCAACCTTAACAGTACAAAGCTGAGCAGAGCACAACTCTCTTTCTCTCTCTTTCACACACACATTTGTAATACTTTTTTGCTTGCTTGGTTATGTTAAGGTTGCTGCGCTGTTTGCTGCTTCTGTTGCTGCTGCTGCTCTGCTACTGTTAGCTGCACTCTGCTAACTCTGCTTTTGGCTCTGTCTGTTAATAATCTGCTGTTGCAGCTGCAACAAACAAAATGACGACATTCCAATCCAACCCCGATTTAAAAGGGCTCACATTTCTTTTTTGTAAAATTACAATTAAAACAAACTAACAAATACTAACAGACACACAGCTTAGGACATTGGCCCATTTGTGCTGACGGTTGCGACGGCTGCTGCTGGCTGCGCTGCTGTTTCGATTACAGAAGCTGCCGTTGTTGCTGTAACTGTTGCGTCGACGCCGCTACCGCTGTTGCTGCCGTTGTTTTCAGTGCCATTTTCTGTTGGCGCTGACGCCGACGACGCTGGGCTGGTGACGGCCACTGTTGACGCTGGCGTCGCTGGCGCCGCTTGTATAGCTGGAGTTGCTGGCGGCGCAGCGACCGCAGCTGGCTGCTGGCTGCCTGTGATCTGTAGCTGCATCTGCAACTGTTGCAGCGTCTCTGGGGCAATGTTCGATTTGAGTATGTTATTCTCCAGCTCCAGATTGGAGATCTTGTCCATCAGCTCGGAGATGCGCTCCTTGAGCACTTCCACCTCCTCGCGCACCGCTATCATCAGATGCGATTTCACCAGATCCTGCAAGTGCAAACAAAGAAAAGAATTGGTATTAGTTTCAATTAATTATTACATTATTTTCTAAATTTTAAACCAAAATATTTAAAATGTTTACAGCGATGATCGATTATGTAACCTAACAGCGACAGTTGATTAACAGTGACACTGCTACTCTCTTTTCTGCTGCTGCTTATTAAACAGCTGCTTAAAATGTTAACATAGCTGAGCGTTGAGCGTACAGCGACGTGTTGGTTAACAGCTTTGCTGCTGCTGCTTAAAGAGTTAAAACCTAACACAGATCGCTAATGTAAAGATAATAGCTTCGCTGTTGCTCTCTTCTCTGTTGTTGCTAACGTAAAAGCGCCTTTACAGGCTCGCAACAATTCCAATAAAAAAAGCCTTATTTATTGATGTTAACTATTAATTTTTAGTTGGAAAACATAAAATGACTTGAACTTAGTTAAGGTCTCGCACTAAATTCATGACAACAATGTCGCGTGTTTCAAGTAAAAGTACTAAATATTATTGCAGGGAATTCTAACCAGCTTTATATTTGTATTTTCCCCAATGTCAATGCCAACAGCAGCAACAACAAGAAAAACACGCCACGCGTGTCTGCTGCAATTGCTCGTAAAATTTTAACATGCCTATTAGAGATGTGGGTGGGGCAAAGAAAACAACTTAATGTTAAACATCAATTAAAAACGTCACTGTTACGTTTGCTTCCATCTCGCTCGCACATTGCATGTTACACGTACGCTGCCAGCCGCAATAACATAGATATGTAATTATACATATATGTATGTAAGCAGGTGAATGGCGCTTTCCTCTGCTTATTTTTCTTCTCATCTCCTCCCCTCTCTCTTTTGGCGACACTTTCTGCTGCTGCTTGCTGCATTTAGTTCCGTTTTCATCGAGATTACTTTTCTTTTTTCTCTCTCTCTTTCTAAAAAAGCAGTTGGCCTAATTTTCACCAAAAATGTTGCCCATAAAAAGTCTCGAAATTGTTCTCAATTAGACAGCAATATAAATATATTATATTGAATATTATATATTTAAACACAAATTATGAGAATAAGCAGCAAAAACTCTCGCGCGCTTCATGCGCGTTTTCTATTAGTCATTCTCATGTGATTTATGACAAAATCAGGTGCGTGGGGAGCGGTTAGGTTAAGGCACTCAATTTCGCTTGTTGTTGCTTCTTCTTATTGTAATTGGCAAACTGCCAAAGAATTATCAAAAAGCAACTAGAAAAAATCGCATTTTTCTATCTTGTAATTATTGTAAAAAGTTTCGTTCAATTCATGACAATTTAATGAATTGAAAATAGTATGCAGGCGTAATTATATAAAATATATATCTATGGGTGTAAAATATATATATATGGTGTAAAATATGTATTGTACATTGTGTTTTCACAAATGTGCGCTAATTCAATAATTCAATTATAAATTTAAAGTCCGCAGAAAGTCTGAGCATACAAAATTACAGGTGTTAAGTGAAAAACTGGTTTTTAGCCAAAATTAAAAATATTAATATATATGCAAATATTGACTACATAATTTAGGTGTGAATTTATTTAATGCAGTATATTGATTTTTTAATCTGTTTTTAGGCATTTATATTTATTTATTAACCTTTCATTTATTTTTAAAAGTTGTTTTTCTTATCTTTCTTTGCATATTTTCTATTTATTTGTTTATTTCTTTTTAGTTATGTTACTTATTTATGTATTTATGTGCATTTCCTATTTCAAATTTGTCTACATTTATTTCGTGGCCTCTTCTAAGAAAACGAAATATATGCACACACACACGTGCAGACCCACACACGCACATAGAGACAAGTGCGTTGAATTTGAAGTTGTGTCCGTTTTTGGGTTCATCACGCGTTTTTTTTGGTTTGCTTCTTCTTTTCACTCTTCGGCTGTTGTTCTTGTTTGTCTTTCGTTCGTTTATTTTTTTTTGGCTGCACTTTGCTTAACGAAAGAAATACAAATATGGCGACCACAAGAGACAACCAAGAAGGCGTCTACCCCTCTCCACTCTAACCAATTCAATTCATCACTTTTTCCATGTGCGCCTCTTTGTTGTCTGCTTTTTACCTTTTCATTTTTTGACAAAGGAATTTATCTCACAAAATAGTCATGAAAAATTAATACAAATAAAAAGCATAAAATTTGACAGTCTAAAGAGAGACACAGATTTATATATATGTACATATTATATATATATATATATGGATATTTTACTCGTCTTTGGCTGTTTGCCTTGACGACAAGAAAAAAAAAGCGCGCAGCCTCAAAAATAAAAAAAAGTAGTAAAAATCAATAGCAGAAAATCAACTGCAGCAAGGTGAATTTTTCTCAATTGCACAAATAGTTCTATTTAGTATAGTATACATATACTATACATATCTGTATACATATATTTTTTTTTTGTTATATACGTACTTTGGCATTGGGGACCATTACATAGCAGGGGCTGTCGTAGCCCTTCTGCCAAATTTCGTATAGCCAATTTTCTGGCTGACGCAGCGACATTGTGCCCATCATTTTTTCACTGGTGTATGTTTTTTATATTTGGTATTTAAATGAGTTTCTTTTCTCTTTCACTTTTGAGTGTTTTCACGCACTTATATAATTTTTATAAACTTATTGCAATTTTATTATATATCACAGTTAAAACAGTGCACAAAAAAAATTTACTCTCTTTGTGCTGATATTTTTATTTTTTTTGCGTGTGTAATTTGTAAGTTTTTCCGTTTCTTTCTTTTCCTTGGGTTGTTTTTACGACAAAAGTTCAGCAATAACTGAGTGCGCTGTGTAGCTTTTGGTAATTTACGAGACCGGCGCAGAGCTTTTGCATTTGCATTCAGAGTCGACACACACAAAAAGCTTATTTTTCTCTCTGTTGCTTTTTCAGTTGTATTTTATTTTTTATGGTTAGTTTTGCTGCCGAATTAATGTAATTCAACAAATATTAAGTCTCTTGTTGGCTGGCTGCTTGCGCACAAATTACAATTAAAAACTTGTATATACTAGATTTAATAATAATTTATTAATTTTTTATTATTTGTGTTTTTTAGTGCTGCTTTGTGTGTGTGGCGTGTTGCGAGTTGAACTGGCGACTGAACGTCTACTTGCAATTAGCACCCATTTTATATAAAATTTCAGGCAGCATGCCGAAAGAGAACGAGAGAAAGAGCAGCAGCGAGAGAGCTTGGCGTGAGCGTGTGTGCATGCCGTGAGAGCGTGCCAGAGAGCGAGCGTGCTGTGTATCTGGCAGATAATTTTCGGTAGTGCGCGCCATGTTGCGACAGCTGGTGCGTGTGTGTGTGTGATAGATGACGGGTGTGTATCTCACTCAATCTATAAGCATTTTCAAACCAAAAAAAAAAAATAAAAAGCTGCCACTGCTGATGCTCTCTGTTTGTTTTGACGCGCTGCTCAACGCCTCAATAATTTACACATTTTTATTCTCAACTTATTTACAAGCAAAAAGAAGCTGAAATATTCATAAGAAACCAGCGCCCCAATATTGGTAAAAACAAGATTTAAGCAAAGGCAAAGCAAAGCAGCCGGCGTGTTTTTCATACGTATTTAAATATTTAGATACATACTCACATACATACTCAATATTTACATATACGCTTACATATAAAGTATTTGCCATTCGCTTTCGGCATGACAAATTTGCTGCTGGCTACTTTTTTACTTGTTTATTTTTATGCCTATTCCTTTGACACTTTTTTTGCGACGCAAAAACTTTACGACACTTTTTTGTGTGTGGCGTTTATCAAAGAGTAAAAAAAAATACAGATAGACAGACGGAATGCTTGGCGTTCTTAAACATTTTTGATACGTTTTGCGAGCAAACATGACGTTTTCTTTCCGCTGCTAATTGTGCTTTTTTGGTGGTGGCTCTTTTTCACCTTTTGCGCATTGCGTTTTATGCTGCTATGGGAATAGAAGAAGAAGAATATAAGAACAGAGAAGACTTTCTTCAATTGAAATGCCATTTTTATGTAATCGAGAGTCAATTTATTTCCGCTTTTTACGAAACGAAAAAAAAAAAGCAAATAAAGACAAGCCCACAAATATTTCAAGGGCTTGCAACATTTGCAAAACAAAATTGTCAGCAATAAAAAAAAAAAATATGTAACACATGCAAAATGCGAGAGAGGAAGGAGGAAAGAACGAGGAACGAATCGATTTCATGCGCATGTCCCCAGAAGAAGAAGGTACCCACACGCCCCTCTCTGTATATCTATGGGTCTTTAAGCACTAAACAAAGCTCAGGAAGACGCACACACACACACACTCGCATAGGCACATAAGTACAGCTAGAAATGCATACATAAACATAGCTTCACACACGCACACAAACACAGCTGAAATACAGGTTCATTTATTTTCCCACAGCTCAGAAAAAACGCCGGCAAAGCAAATTTGCAAAAAAAAACATCCGCGTTTGAAAGCAAAACAAAAGTCACAAAAGCCAAACAAATATGTAATAATTAAAAATTGCATGAAGCAAATAAATAAATAATAAAAAAATACACAACAGTTAAATGCACATTTGTCAAAACAAAAACCATGTGGCCAGCAAACTGCAGCTGATTGTTAAATAATGAATGTGTAATAAAATATTACCTCATTTGAAAGAGTGAAAAAAAATGGAATAAAAGTTAGCCAATTTTTATTTTCGTTATTCGATTTTCAGCAAAGCTAACTGGAAAAACAATAAAAAAAAAAAAAACGAAGCCTTATAAAATTGTAGATGCCTTTTGCATTTCTCAATGCAGTTTATCTTATTTTACTTAACAGTGCTGTGCACAAATTAACATACGCTGCAAAAACTATTCACAGCTGTTATACAAATTAAATTTCATTAATGAAAATGCAAGAATGAACAATAATTTAACAACTGTGAATTGTTATAAAAATAAAACAATTGCTATATTTTTGTCAAAAAACATTTGTTGCTATACGCCTATTATTCAAACCAATCTATATACTATAAATATTCATATTGGCAGGCAGCCAGAAGTACGAGTTTAAATATGTTATTCACGACTCATTATTCAATATTCAGGTGCTCAAAAACAACAACATTAACATTTGAATACTCGTCTGGCAAATAAATAAGTGGGTGGGGTGGAGGAGTATAACAGTATTACAGAATTGCCCCCAGAGACGCCCCCGCCCACTGGGACAGATAAGTAAATATTTCCAAAGCTGATTAGAAAGAAATAAAAAAAGTGTTGTTTTAAAAGCGTGTGGAAATTTTTTTTTACTGGTTGACAAACCAAAATCAACAAAAGCAACAATTGCCGCGTGTGGAAAATTACGAGAAAAGTTTTTTTATTTGAGCAAGAGCAAAAAGTACAAATGGGGGAACAGAGAATGAGAATCTGTCGTGGTCAGTTTATTCGATCGACAATTAAAATAAAAATAAAAAATATTCCATCCCATTTTGATGTTGAATCACATTTCGAAGCGTGCACAAAATTAATAAATTGCAGTCTATATCTCTCTATCTCTCTGCCCCTTAACACTGGACTTTGGGCAATGCACAACGCCGAGTCCCCCGGCTGTTTTAATGATTACATTAGCTGCTTATCACTGGAAACTATCACAAAATGTTGTGCAGGCAATAACTGTTATACAAATGTTAAGCTGGCTGTTATAAAACCGCAAAAGAGAGAAAAGTGTGGGAGCGTGGGGGGAGGAGGGAGGGTGGGAGGAAACGTCGACAGGCAGTCTTCCAACGCGGATGCAGCTGATGCGGATCGAGGGGCGGGAGAGGGCGAATTGCGCGTCAAAAATGTTGAGCAGTTGAGCTATCTAAATTAAATAAAAACTATGAAAATCTAAGCCGTTATTCCAAAAATGTATTCATAAGTTCCTTAAAATTACAAAATTAAACATTTCTTGTGCGAGTCGTGCTATTACTTTTCCCACAACTCTGCATAGCATGAGAGCTGCTATAAAATTGTGACCATGGAGGCACAAACAAATAAAAAAAAAATTATGTCAAACAAAAAAAAAATGAATTGAAGGCCTCTGCTAAAAACAGTTTTGCAGCAGCAGCTCAACTCCCTCTTTTTTTCTCTCTCCCTCTGTATTTGCGTAACGGGGCTCTCTCATAGTCTTCGTTTTTCTCTATCGCCCTCGCTCTCCCTTTCTGTTTTTCGTTCTTTGTTTGCTGATCACGCCACACCTGTCAGCACTTTGCTCAGCGAGCCGAGGCGCATCATGACTGGAAACTGGTACGAATGGCGATTTCCTGTAGAGGCTCCTTCAAACTCATCATTATTGGAGCAACAAACAGCTGATCAGCTGTGCAGAGTAGAGTAGAAAAAGTACCGCTAAACGGTGAACGGAAAAAAAAAATCAAATTTCGCCTCGAACTTGTTCCAGGCGGTATGCAAACACACATACAAGCATACATGCATGCATATGCATATGCATATATGTCTAATGTGTGCATGTATTGCGTTGCTTTGTTTTGATTTCAGTTTTATTGGCTCTTTCTATGGCAGACAAGACAGAGAATGCTGCTGACGTCGCTGCAAACGTCGCTGCTGACGTTGCGCTAAATGGTCAGCAATTGAAATTCATTAAAAACAAATCAAAAAACACAATCGAACGCAACAAAGTAAAATATTAAACATTCATTTGAGAACTATATCAAGTGAGCTTCTACAAGAGGGGGTGGCTGTGAGGGGGGGGGATTAAGTTTCAAGTCTGTCTGTCCAACATTATCTGTTGTCGTCGCTGCTTATCTATCAACTTTTGCCTGCTTGTCTAGCTATGCTTATCATCATCAGCAGCAGTTTTCTAGTTCGGGCAGTTTTTCACACAACTTATGCGTGATTATAGTTTTAGTGTTAGCTTTACAATCAACAACAACAATGACAAAAATAACAACTATTAGCACATTTGTTTACCACAAGCCAAACACACACACATAAATAAATACGCCATAAACAGGTACGAAATACATACAGAGAAGAGGAAGAAGAAAGACCACAGACAGTCAGGCAAATTTTAACACTCTGTACGTAAGGGCAAAAAGGGTATATTGGATTTTTATGGCTGCAGATGCCAGAAGCCAAAAGGACTGGCAAATTCTGCATACGCTGTGTGGGAAGGTAAGTGGGGTATGTTGGATTGTTCTTGTTTGCTAAAGTCACGAAAACGAAAGAATTTTATTTTGCATTTAGTAATTTTTACCACTAAAAACATAAGCAAGCTGAATTCCTAGTATTCCTATTTGAATAACTTATTTTAATGTTATTATCTATAAATGTCTTATAGTTGAAATTGAGAGATAAAAAAGTGTTTTCTCAGAAATGTTTTTCCTATGAATACCAAGAACAGAGTATTGCGCAGCAGTCTTTAAATTGTCAGCAAATTGTTTTTACATCCACACCCAGATATATAAAGGGATATATATACACATTTATATATAATGTACAGATATATATTCTACAGTGTGAGTAATTCGTTTCGAGTATACGCTAATTTGTTTATCGCTGCTAGACAGACAGTCGGCCAGTCAGTCAGCCAGACAGAGTCAATTTGATTTTGAATTTGTTATTCTGGCATAATATTTGGTCAAAACAAATAGAGCTACTACCAATTCTCAGATGCTACAGATGCGTATTTGTATTTGCTTTGGAATTAGCGCTGTTTAGAAGCAGCTCGAGTTGTATTTGCAAATAGACCAATGACAACAACAACAACAACATTGACTACAACAATAATACAAACAAAACAGTAGCAATTTATTTTTGGCTTATCTATAAAGAGACTCTGGCATACAGCCTATACTAAGTACTGTTATTATGACAGATCCATGTAATATTTCGCATGTGGCTTATACTAAATACGGTTATTATTACAGATTCATGTAACATTTGTTGCCCTGCTGCTGGACTCGTGTGGCACACAAGTTTTTTGCTTAGACAACCTTATCATAAAAATATATATACATATTTATATATATATATATATATATATATAGAGATCTGTCTGCAATAGTCAATTGCTTCTTGTGGCGGCAATCAAAGGAAATGCCAATAAAAATGCTAAACGAGCTCAATAGCAGCCAGTTTGGTTTGAAATGCAAGCTGGAAAAACGAATAGAGACAACTTAAAAGAACACTTAATAACTAAATATTGTTAGCAATGAATATACATATATATATATATATATATATATATATATATAATATATCAATAAAGAGAAACTATTTCTAAAAAGTTGAAATGTAATCAAAGAAAAAAAATGCATTTTAAGACATATTTTTTCTGAATATTAGAACAATTTACCCTTGGGTAGAGCAAAACTCTAGTTTTTAGTAGAACAAAATCTTATAATTATTGTTTCAAAGTACACAAGTCGAATGCGAAACTGCTACTGTATACATATATATTTTATAAATCCTATCTGAAATCAGATTAATATTTACATATAACTGTGACATCTCATTGGATTGTATATCTTATATATCTATATCTATATCTATATATATATATCTATATCTGTATATATATCTATGTCTATATCTATATCTATATCTATTTGTATATCTAAATCTATATCTACATCTCAATCTATATCTATATCTATATCTCAATCTCCATCTATATCCAATTTTATTGGCATCTTTTCTAATATTTTTCAACCCGATGCTCTGCAATAGTTTTCAAAATGATGTTCATGCCAATTAGTGATCATCTATCTCGAGGTGCAACATGATTAATTGATTGGACACATGTCCATTTGACTCGAAGCAAAGAGCCTAATTAGTTTCTCAGAACCACTCTGAGTCGCTTTTCCCCAACTAAAATTGTGCAATTAAATTACACGTTTGTCGTCTATATGTTTGCGTGCATATCTGAATAAAATGAAATATCCGAAACTGCCGCCCACTCAATCTGACAACGGCAAATCAAGGAAAATGTGACGCATTAAACTGAAAAACTTTTGCTTTTCAAACCATTTTCATTGTGCCTGTTTTGAAAAGCGTGCCAAGAGAAAAACAAGAAAACCTGACATGAAAATTGCTTTTAAAACTATTTTGGTCAACTATAATGTGTATATGTTTATATAGGGTGCAAGATTTGACATACTATATAGTATACATATATATCTATACATCCATAGAGTATAAAGATATTCGCCAAGCACATTGACAGTTCTAAATTGGGTTGATACGCAAACTAAACATATGAAAAATTACTCATCGAATTTTGCTTTTTATCTTTTGGTCGGAAAATTGAGAATTGAAACTGACACGTTGAACATATATATATATATATATATATTGATATACACATGCTGATTTGTCTCTGGGGAGACCTTAACCCAAAATAACTATCATAGAACTAATTACGCGTTGACAGTTGACAAATGGTTACAAGGATAATACACAAGAAAACCCACTGCGAAAATCGAATGCAATCAGAAGTCAACACAGCAAATACAAATATACATATATATATATATATATAAACATAAACATAAACATAAACATTTGTTTTTGCCTGACATTATTTAATTTAGAAATTGAGGTCAATGGGAAAATAAAATTAAATCGGAAAAAGAAATTTGAAAGGATGCGCAGTAAATGGGAAATAATGCTGAGAAACTGAGTGTTGACATATAAAAACAAGGTGAAATTTGTGTCTAACCGGGTATGCTCAACTTTATATACCCTGTGCACATTTCTGATATGGCATTTTGAGAGATGAGTGTGGGTAAGTAAGTGTATGTAATATATTTGAATCATTCACAAATTGACAGTTGCGATAATTCAGTTTGAGTTTTTTTAATATATAGTTAAACGATTTTCAAGGCTGACGATTGATTTAACTTTGATTGATTGATTGATTACACTTTTTGCGTGCCTCAATCTAATTTTATAAATTTCTCAACTTGATTAAAGACTCATCATACCCAACCGCAAAGGTAGACATCATTTTTTATAGTGTTCTATTTATATTTATTTTTTTTGTTTTTTATGATGCTTGTGGCCTCGCCAAGAAATTACAAAAAATGAGAACAGGAAAAACTGAAAGGGTAATTTGCTGGTGAGAAAACTATAAAAATGCGTCGGACAAATTTGTCCATGTTTTGGGCCACATTTGAACAAGTTAATTGCCACACGTGGCGAGTTAGTTGGCATCACTGTTAGACAGACCGACAGGCAGGCAGATAGAGAGACAGGCAGACAGAGAGACAGGCAGATTAAGAGGCGACAGCTCATTTGCGCATTCAAATGCAATTAGCGCGGTTGTCTCTCAACCTGGCCAAGAGCCGAATCAACTCAATTCGACTACCTGGCCAAAATGCTAATCCGCATCGTAAAACGTGAAACGTGTCTCACTGTGGCCAACATTTTGTTGCAACTGCAACTGCAACGGCAACACAGCGTCGCCATCGGCGTCTGTCGGTTTGTCTTAATTGCAACCATAAAGTTTTCTTTTCTTTTTTTGTTTTTACTTTTTGCTTGGACGATTGCCTCATTTAATTTGATGGTCTTTACTTGATATGGTCAGCATTTCGAAGAGGTGTCTAAAGGAGACTAATACCGAAACTGCTTATGGAAAATGCTATAAAATGGTTAAAAAATGTAGTTAATAGAAGAGTGTCGTTAGAATTAATCAAATGAAATGAGAATCTATTTATATATATGAACAATAGCCTAGACTATTATATAAAACCTGATCCCATAATGGATAACCCATGGGAAAAGGGTAATATTTCATTGACAAGCCTAAGATTATCTCAACTAAGACCTTATCATATAAAATACTTTGTATACCCAAATGGTAAAAAAATGGTATCATAAAGTTGTGTAAAAGTTTGCTGCATGCAAACGGAAGCATCTACGACCGATACGATATATATACATATACATTCCTGATTACCATAACTAGTCGAGTCAAAGTAGCCATGTGGCTCTGTAGCAACAGGTCGATCTCAGGGATTATAAGAGCTGGGCACTCAAAATTTGGTATATAAATTCTCATATGTCATAGGAATATTTTATTTAATCGATAACTTCAATATTTTCGGGAATATAGATACAAATTGATGGCCGATAGCAATACTAGACACTATTCTGAAGATATTGACTTTCCATTGATTTATATAACTTAACCAGAGATATTATTGATCAACTGTAACTAAGAATTAACTTCCATTAGCAAGTTTAATATTTGTTTCTAACTTGTTTCCTTTGAATATTTCTGAATAAAATTATCCTTTCCACGGAACTGTAAGTTGAGCACATGAATAATTTTATTCTGCTCAGACTGTAATGAGTTTCCTTAGATTACTTTTATCTACATATTCAGCCATAAAGTCAAATAAAGTATGAGCTCATTTTTGCCTAACGCGCTTTGGCTTCTCTGTTTCTTCGTTTTGTTTTCTGCTTTTTTTGACGTATGACACCTTTTTTATAAGCTGATTTGTATCCAAATACAGTTAGACAACAACTACAACAGCAAATTGAGCTATTCCCCCTCCCCAATATGGTTTATCATATTACAGCACAATATCATTCTGGCTCCGTCTCTCTCTCTCTCTCTCTCTCACACACACACACACTCTGGCGGCGCTGCTTAACTATTTACTATGCATATCGCAAATAGTTTGTAAACAAATGAGCGGCCCAAAGAGGAATGGGGAAAAAGAAGCGAACAAGAACACGCCGAAAATTAATGAAAATTTAAACGAAGGCGCACAGAAAAAAAAAAAAGTCCGTTGAACAATACAAAAGGCAAAACACATAAAATATAAACAAACAAAAAAGAAGCAGGCAAAACTGAATTATTTTATCATGAATTATTCAAGGCCAATCAGGCAAAGGGGTGGGGAAGGGGCGGCGCAAGGAAAAGGGCCAAAGCAAAGCACAATAACAGAGAGAGCAAAGCAGATTTTGCAGAGCGCAGAGTTCTCATGATTTAAGTGTGCATACACATACACAACACGCACGCACATGCACACATGCATGCGTACAGTGGCGAACAAAATAATAGCACCACTCGCACAAGAAATGTTTGCAAAGATGTTTTTCTCAGAAACAGAAAAAAAGTGAGAAACTAAGAAGAAAACTTATTTTATTCAACGTATTCAACTTATTTAAATAGAATGAAAATTAAATTTATATTGAAAAATAATTCCAGTTTTTCATTTGTAGGAAATAATGTATGTAGTGGTGGTATTATTTTGATCGCAACTGTATATGTGTGCAGGGGTCTAAATATCATGCTCTTTGCGCTCGGTCAGCTAATGCCGAAAACTATTTTAATTATTTTGTTTGTCTCATTTGTCCTCTTCTTCTTTCATTCGATCGCTTATTTTTGGCAAACGTCAAAAAGGCTTTTTTATTTGTTTTCGCCTTTTGCCCTTTATATTCTTGGAATATTCGATCAATTTATTTTTGCACCCCAGGAATTCTAATTGTATTTTTCTCCCTCTCCCTCTCTCATTTTTATTGATATTCATTTGGCGCATTGTGGAAAATTTGCTTCAATTCGCTGCAGATATCAACTAACAAACTAATTGACTTACGTTCCTCCCCAGCGAGCAACAAATACTTTTGTTTACTCTTTTATTTATTTGTGACATTTCTTTGTTTGCTTACCTGTAAAGAAACAAAAGAGGGGGGAAAAAATGGTCAAAAATAAATAAACCATAAATTAATTTTAAATACATATCTTTTCCAAGAAACAAACATAAAAACATCAACACCTAATGATAAAGTGGCTCAAAGACAAAATGTAAAAATATTTAAAAAAATCGTATTTATATATCTAAAATATATAATTTATAGAGATATAAAATATGTTTTTTTTTTATAATATATAATTTATGGATATATTTTTTTTAATTTAATTTGAATTGCGAAATGGCCCATTAAGCAAATTAAACGTGGCAAAAATGTATTTCAAATTTCTCAGTCTCTGATTTTTTTTTCTTGGCTAGCTATTGAAATGCGGAAGCAAAATTAATAAATACAAAACGATGTTGCGTTATTCGATTTATAGCGATATATATATATATATATAGACAGACACACACACACACGCACACCTAATGCTCACACCTCGTTCATTTCTGTGTTGCATTTGTTGACATTTTCTTTCTGTTTTCAGACTGGCAGCCAGCCATGAAGAAAATGTGAAAAACTTTCCACTGTGAATTAGAATATTGCTCATTTTGTGCCGTTTTCCACAAAATCTTTAATTGGCATATTGGTGCCAGATTTATAAAAGGCCTAAAAGCAACAACAATGCGTGAAAACAAATATGCAAAAAAGAAATAAAAATAAATTAAAAAGAGAAAAAAAAATTAAATTAATCATTGTATTGCAAAATCATCTAATTTTAAACGTTGCTCTCAGCTCAAATCGCGGCTCAGATCTTTATTTATTTTGTTTTATGCAAAAAAAGGCAGCTTCGAAAACGCGTTTTTTAAAGTGATTTTTGTGTGTTGGTGTTGCGATCATGGCCAAATCAAACGTAAACATGGCCCGAAAGCGCTGACGACCACGAGGTTACTCAGACAGATAGGTGTGTCTCCTGCTATGTCTCTCTCTTTCGCTCTCTTTCTAGCTCTCCCTCTCGCTCCCGCTCTATGTCTCTGAATCGGTTAAGTCACCAGACGCACGCTCGCAGTAAAACTCACCTCACCACACCTCCCTCCACCACCTCTTCGTACCCCACCCCCCTCTTTCGACTCTCTTCTTCACAACTTGTTCAAACTGGTTCAATACAAATCAAGTTGACTCTCGATTCAAATCGCACCTGAACAACACGATTATACGATTATTAATGCTATTACTATATAGCGACAGAGGCAGACGCAGACGGATTATAATGTCTGGGGCGCAGCAAATGCTCTATGGACAATTTAGGCATTAAGTTTCTATTCAGCAGTCGTCGATCAGAGCAAGGCAGGCAATATCTTTTCAAGGCAACACAGCAATAAAAATAATCTAGGAAAATTATCTACAAATATTTGTTTGAATTCTTTGCGGTCGATGAGTATCTGGAAGACATTTTCATTTAAGATTGTTAAGCAGAAAGAAAATTGTTAAGCAGAAAGAAGCCTCTGCCAGCCCATTAGGTATATATATTCTTGATCAGCATAACTAATTGAGTCGATGAAGCCACATCCGCATTTCAATTTGTATGAACGTGCTGAGAGACTCAAAAAGCTAGCCATCTTTAGTTGAAATGTACGTTTTCAAATAACAAGTTTCATTCATGTATGCAAATATCGATATATATCGATTTCCGAATATCGTAAAAATACAGCTTTCCAAGGGATACCCACACATATTATTGATCTACTCTAGATTCTGATATGTTTTTTGCTGGCTCCCGTACTTAACAGGGTATCTACTAGTCGTGTTCAGGGGTATCTACTCTCTCTCTCGACTCGAGCATTCAACTATGCTGACAAAAGGCTTCTTTCGCATATCCAAACATCTTGCTTATTAATCTATATTTCGGATTGTATATTTTTAGCTGTGCAGCTTATTAAAGAACAAAATCTTTTATTTTTTACCACCCGCAACATATACTAAAAAGATATAGGCATATATTTATTTTTTGTGTCTTGCCTTTGACAAATAACATAAATTGTTGGCTATTTTCAATGATAATTCATTTTTTGCACACTTTTTTGTTGTTGCTGATTTATTTTTAACAATTTGTTTTGAGCTTATATTTATTTTGTTCAGGCCGAATGCCAAATAAGTTAATTAGGTCAGCAACTGTTTTTGTCAGTTTGCAATATCTTATTTATACCGTTTTTTTTCCTTCGTGTTGCAGAGCCGCTTGGCAACCAGCAAATTTTTAAACAATAAAATAAATATGAGTAGAAAACAAGCAAGGGAGCAATAGTCGCGAGTGCTCGACTCGAAGTTACTGTGTGCGGGGATTATATAAAATTTAATCTCATAGATATAGCAGCAGTACATCTGAGATATATATATATATTTTTGATTTATTTCTTTTGACAGTCATTCAAAAAATGTTGCAAATATGTCAAAAATCAATTCTTTAACCTATTGAAGAAATTTGAGATATATATATATATATATATATATATATATATTATTTTATTTTTTTTATATAAGTAGAAGTATTAACAGGGTATACAACAAATGAATTTTGGTTGTTGTTCAAAGCGTGGAAAAACTTTGCTTGTAAAAATCATCGCTGTTGTTTTTGTTGTTGTTTTTTTATTGTTGATTGTTTTGTATGTTTTGGGGGTATATCAAGTGCAGGTTGACAGTTTGGCAGCTTGTCAGTTGATTGACATTTCTAGTTGTTGTTAAGTGGCACAGGCGTGTGTGTGTGTTGTGCGGTGTGTATTGTGTATGTGTGTGTGTGTGGTGTAAAAGTGGATTGTTGTGCATTTCAAACGTAACGCAGAGAAATTTGTCAACTTTTGAGTTTGAACAGCTGTTGTTAACAGCGAAATATACAACTATAATTATATATATATATATATATATATAAATATGGGTTGAGAAAACCAAGATCTAGTCATAATAAAATAATGCCACGTAAATAGGCTCAAGTTGAAAACACTTTAAAAGGTCATTTCGATCATCATTATTCAGTTGAGAAATGTGAATTAATCGGTGATGATGATTGGATTACTTCCTGACTGACTCTAAATGAAAAGCAATTTAAGCATTACGGAAGATCATTTTATACATTTATACATTCGCTCAATATAGCGCAAAGGTCATTGTGTCAATATATCAACATTAAAGCACACACTCTCCACAGATCAGTTCATTTCGGTTCAGGTTCATTTTCAGTTCAGAGTTGAATCTAAATTTTAGCCCATTTTATCTGCGTCGGCTTCTTCGACAGGGTCACATTAATCATTGCTTTATATATATATAATATGATATAGGTTTTAAGGCGTCGCAACTGAGGCAACTAAATATACATTTTTGTTTAGCTATGCCACATTTCAAATCGTGCAGCAAATTGTGGAACGAAGAAATTATGAAAGCATGCCACACATCAAATTAGAACTCCATATACATAAGATGTATAAATATATAGCTTGGCATTTGCTTGGAATCTGGAAAATGTGCCACATAAAATCGTACATTTTTTCTTCAACAAAATTTATGTTTTTCTCCCTTTCAAAAATAATTTATTATTTTTGCTTATTTTTCCACATTTAAAGAAGTAATTTATGAGGTGAAACTTTTCCTTTTCCGGTAGTTCCATCTATAGTTTCATATTTATGGCTATTACGGGCTAATTAATGTTTGTATAGAGTATATCCAGTTCGTCTTTAGGCAGTTGTTAATTTAATATTAATTTGCATGCAGGCGCCATTAACGCGACACCGTGAAAATTCATTCATTTATTTTGGATTTGCATAAATCTGTTGTTTGTTAACGCCACAGCGAAACAAATGGCAAATATTGATGATCGTAAGGCATGAATTAACAATGATTATGCTTTAAATATACAAATTTGAAAGTCAAAGTGTGCATGCGTTGACTTAAAGCCGGTTTTTAGCATCTGTCTAGGCAAACAATAATAATTTGCCAAACTGTGTGCGTAAAAATTGGCGCAAATGGTTTTGTGGCCAAGCGTATAAATCAAATTTTTAAATTTATTAAAGACGACTAGTTCCGCGTGTTGCAGCAGGAAGGCGACTACTAAATGATAGACAACAATTCGTTGCCTTGTTCTGTCCGAGTTCATTAAAAAGATGAGAAACGAAAAACAACTGCTAGCAAAAGGTCTAATTTAATTGAAAAAGACTTTTGTATCATGTATAAGAGCAGCAATAATATAGCACGCTCTTGATTATAAACAGCCGCCAACGCTGCCTCCAAGGGCACTGAGTGTTGATAAACGACTGTTAGATAAGCTAAACAAATTGTGACATAGGCCTGCCTGCAGATACACAAATATAATCATACACATAGCCATGTGTATATATACATATATATAGATATATATGTATACCAAAGCAGAGGCGTTTGTTTCAAAAATCTACTCAAGGACAACAGCAAAGCACGTGGCGAGTGTTGCTCAGAGCGCACTGTGTCGCATACGCTCGTAGCTGATTTTACTAAATACAAACTGGTTGCGAGTGTCGTTGTGCAGAGTACGCACTTTTGTCCCAAACAACCGTAGCTTGTTAATACATGATATGTGATTGTGACTGTAGTCAAAGAGACTAGGCACTTTTGTTGAATACGACCGCAGCTATAAGTTCCTAGGACAAGGTGCGACTGTCATTTAGCTTAGAGCGCACTTTTGCTGCATACGACCGTAGTTACTGTAAATACTAAAAGAAGTGCATTGAGTGTCACACACGCGCACTTTTGCCCAAACGACCACAGGCTGTTTTTGCTGAAAGTGTCGTTAAACAGACAGCGCGCGCTTTGTCGCATACGACCGCAGTTACTGTAATTACTCAACGAAGCGCACGCAGAGTCGCACAGTGCGCATCTCTGTCTCATACAAGCGCTGCTGTAGGTAGAATTACTCAAAAAAGCTCACACAGAGTCGCACATAGCGCATTTCTGTCTCATACGAGCGCAGCTCTAACTGTAATTACTCAAAAAAGCGCAAGTAGAGTCGCACAGACAGTGCACTTTTTCCACATACGAGCGCAGCATTTGCAATTTGAGTGCGCCTAGCAACATAAAAAAAAAAAGCGAGTGTCGATCAATTTGAATGTGGCTGTGAATTTGAGTGCAAGTTTGTGTGAATGGCAACAAGGCGATAAAAGTGACCCACTTAAAAGTGGCGCTCACTGCGAACTGCACTTTAAGGCTATCTAATGACAGACGGTTGCATTTAAGTCTCTAGGCCAGTAAGTATTTAAATATATGCCTAGTATACATATTTGTAAATAGATTTACGACTGTTGTTGACTAACATGTTTTAAGAGCGTGTGTGTCTTTGTGGGGGCTGCATTTTGGCAGACAAAAGCACACGTTGACCTTGAATGTGAAATGAAAATTCTAGAGAAAACGAAACAACCAAACTTAAGAAATAAACACAATTTATTTCGCGTGTTTTTTGCTTTTTACGAAATACCCTGCAACTGAGTGGGATGTGAAGCGGGTATGACGAATTTATGTAACAGTAAGAGAGAGCTAAGCCTGAATATATATATAATTTCTATAACTTCTGGCTTAAGCACATACATATCTTTCTTTATATCATAAATATGCCTCACTTTTGTCACATTAGGGGGTATCTGGCAGTCGTTCATTTAAGGCTGAAACATTTTCTGGTTTTCCACTTTTGTGCTTGGCAAGTGTTTAGACAACAACATTTATTGGCATGTCGTCACCTTCTGCAGTTGTTGCCACACGTTGCCACTGCTACTTTGCCAATGCAAATGTGTGTAGCTTTCTCTCTCTGTCGTCGATTACCCGTCTCTTTCTCCCACGCTAACGCTAATTGCAACAAAATACAGTTCAGAGTCTTTGCTTTTTCTGGGAAATTGTTGCATGACTGAGTCACAGCTGTTATTATTTTTTTTTCTCTTTAGTATGTGCTACTGTTGGGCCGACTACAACACAGGTGAGCTCATCGTGTTGAAGTTTGTTGCGAAATTGCAAGCTTAAACATTCCCAATTGTATCCCCCCCCAAACACACACACACTTACACCCCCCTCTCGCATGAGTTTTGGCTTACATTTCATGCGAATTGAAAGTCAACCACAACAAATTAATGCAGCAGCTTCATCAAATGCGCATATCTGATTTCTATAGAACTTCAATGGGAAGTTGCCCTTCTGTATGAATATATATATAATTGTATATATGCATGTATATAATTATGATCAGCAACGTCACGACGTTTGCCACACAATGTTGCACTATTGTCTGCTGTGACGCAACCTGCAGCTGAAACTCAGTCTAGCCTAATGACGTCAGCTGCTCCATATAATTGCTGCCTGTTGGTTGCTTATACGATGAATTTGATGGATTAGCGATCACAAAATTAGCTGGGAACTCAACTATGGAAATGAGGCCATGAATGAAAAACTGCATGGAAAAACTAACTGCATTTTAAGTTGTAGATGGAATAATGACAGCTCAAGTATATTCGATATGCTGTAAAAGAAACCACTTGAAACTGAACTCAGTATTTGAATACATAGCTTGATGATTAGAAAAATCTGTCTTTCATGATTATGATATATATTAATAATAATAATAATAATTATTATATATTTGTATATTTTGTATAAATTGGAAGGCTTCTTCTTAACAATTGTGTATTTATTGCTATCGCAAATCGATGATTATCGATATTCGCATAAAAGAAGCAGTTTTCGATAGAAATACATAAATTTTCAATATATTGATAATTTCGACTCGGCTGTTAATGTTGATCAGAAATATATATGTTTTGGTATCGGAGAGATGCTTTTCTCTGTCTGTTCCATACTTTCCCATACATACCAGTTCATTAAACCTTTATTCCCATTTTGAAGGGGTTCAGGCTATAAAGGCAAAATCCTAAAGCCAAATCCTAAAACTATATTTTCAAAGATTTTTTCTTGCCTTCCTGTTGGTCTTTGCAAATGTTTTTTTATTATTATTTTTATGACTAATCATAATTATTTTATTTGCAGATAAACTAGTTCTTTTCAAGTATGACTTTTGTGTCTCAATTAGTTTCAGTGTCAGTTTCAGCATTCTAAGCATTTTCTACTTGCTGCGATTACTCGGCCCGCCGCATTGTCGTCTCTAATGAGTTGGGTGGGTTTTCGACATATGCCTTTGTCAGGTCAGGCCAGACGATCGAGTGATAAGCACGCAAGGCCAACAGGGCTCGTGCCACAAATAATTAGCACTACTTTTGAGTAGACTATGGGGTATCGAGTAAATAGTCCGTAAACTGGTCACAAGCTGGACTCTAGTTGTGGTTGGGGAACGAACGTGTTTCTGACGTCAAACGGCGGTTCAAAGCGCAATTAGAGCAGATAGCTAGCCAAAGATACTAAACATTAGATACGGATAGATTGAATTCGATTGGACAGTAAAAATACACTGTGATTAAACATCAAAGAGTCGCTTGTGGCACGAGGCACGAGGCACAAACGCGTGCTTTTTTTTCGAAAATAGAAGACAATAGGCAAAGAATGCGACAACTGTTTCTGTTCATAGTTATAAACCGTAATAATATTTGGCAATAATAAAAGTTGAGTGTTGCTCTTCACACCCAAAAACTTCAATAGCACTTGCACAAACACAAAGCTGTTCAAAAAAAATGAAAAAAGAGTGGTAAAAAACCCAACGAGGTTTATTTTTAATCTTATCTTTTTCATTCTTTTTTATATTGTTTTTTATGGCTTGTTTTTGCTACAAGTAGTCGAGAGCACTCGGATTCGAACTCAGTCAGTCAGTCAGTCAGTCGGTTAGTCGAAATAGGCTTATGTGGGTTGAGAAATTAATGCCATAAATGTCATTAAGTCATTAAGTTAAGTTGCTTTATATCTTATCTTGTTGTTTTCAACATGTTTCCTTAAACATATTTTCTTGTTTTTTACCTGTCAAGCAAACAAATGAGGAACTTTGTCAACTACCAACTGCTGCTGCTGCTGACCGGCCTGCTTTTATTCAGACAGAATTGATAAGGTTTCCAATTTGATTGCACAGTTATTTGTTTGTTTGGGGGCACGTTTGAAAATGTCGAATGTCTTCAAATTGTTAATCTTTGACGGGCATAACTTAATCATCTATGTATATCTTTAGTTAGTTTATATGTCCAAACGCCAGACTTTTCAAAATGTGACCCACTTTCGAGGTTATTTTGATCACTATCTTTTCTTGTTTATGATGACCTGAACCTACTGAAAATGTGTTAAATGTTTAGATTGGGGTTGCAGATAAGTATGTAAGAGTCAAGAAGCATGAAGCATGTTCGAGCCTATAAAGCATATATACTCATGTTCAGCATTAATAACAGATCTGATTAGTCATATCCGTCTGGCTGTCTGTATGAACAAGCTGATCTCAGAGACTAAAAGTCGCACAGAGATAAGGGGATGCGAAAAGATTCGGATTCTGGACTCTCACAACTAAAGCATTTCATTTTTAATTTATTTATAACTAAAAAATAATTTGTTAATTTATTAAATTGCATACATTTTTATTTTAATTTTTAGTTATTTAATAAAATTTTTTTTTCTAAATCTTTAAAAAAGTGTTTTCATAAATTTTTACTCTTATTCGTTTTTGGACAAAAGATTCTCTTTAGTATCTGCATAGGTGTCTATACTCTATACTCCCTTTTCTATATAATACATATATATATACATATGCTTATATATATATTAAGCAGTCTATACTTTTAACAAGTACCTATGTACCTAACATTTCCAATTCATTATCTGCACTGTTTGTCCATCGATTTGCCAATGCCCAATGAAAAATGTTATCAAGGCTTCCTTCTGGTCAATCGATTGATTTGATATGTTTTGAGTAGTGGCGATAAGCGACGATTGCTAAATCAGCTATTCCATATTAGTATAGCCTAAAAACGTTATCAGTATATACACGCACACATATATATATATATATATATATTAAAATTTAAATAAAAAAAAGATGAATATTAATCATTGAGAAGTGGCTGTCAAGTGGCGCCTAGTCTTTGTTTTGAATTGTGTTGATTTCTTGCAGAATGAGATTAAAGATGTTTGTACGAAGAAACAAACTGAGACGAGATTAGCTCAAGAAATGGGAACGTGTGCGCAGGAGGGGTGCTCACTATATAAATATAGAAGTATGAATATGAATCTGAATTGTGATAGTCGCAGTCGTACTTGAGTCAAAGTTCTTCTTATCGCAACTGCTAATTATATTATATATACATTAAAGTGATGTAGTTTTGAGTAATTGGCAAAAAATTGCAAAATTTGATGGGACAAGCATTTATTAAATGCGCAAAAAGTGATGAGTGACGTCACTATCAAGCTTGTCGCATTTGATTGATAAGCAGCTGGCAAAATTTAAACAAGAACAAAAATACATATTTATATATATATATGTATGTATATGTATATGTACATATATATATATACAAAAAATGTGAATAAAGAAAGCGTTGTTTAAGGAAGCTAATGTCTGAGTTCCGCTCGCATGAAGGGCGTGTCTTTGTGTCTTACTCTTGTTTGAATATATACATATGTATATTTATTCTGAACAGCCGTCAAATAAATAAAGAAATATTTTTGAAATGCGTTTTCAATGAACGCATAAAACATGTATGAAGAGAGAGCACATAATAAAGAACAGACACGAAATATTTATGGCCACATAAATTATTCGCTGCAACCTATCCTATCATTCCGATGAAATTCCTTATATATATTGCATATATATAGTATTTACAGTTGCAATACTTTAGCCTTTATTCTTAACCATGAATTGCTAGTTGATAGCCTAATCAGAGCAGCTTATCGGCCCATCAGCTTATCAAATTTGAATTGCTTATTTGCCACACTTTTTGTTTACCACCCGTTAACTCGCAAATCTATGCAGATACAAATCAAAAAACTCTTTTCTGCTATATACATTTATTTTTTTGGGGATTGTCCACGAGTTGAACCCAAAGAAAAGCGCAAAAAATCGCATTAAATGTAATTTGTTTTGTTTTGCACCTGTGTGAGCGCATTTCTATTTAAAGACTCTACGCAGGCACACCCCTACTATCAAATACACATTAGCGTAGCTCCCACTCTCAACTTCGATATACATATATATATATATATATATAATAAAGTAAATGATGCATAATTCGATGACTTTCACTTTCAAGTTGTGTTCGCTTTTAATGCCCCAATGTATAATTATAATTATTACTATTCAAAGTAATGTGTTTTTTTTCGCCATATCATTGGCACAACAAAATGTACTTGAAGTGTGTGTGTGTGTGTGTGATTGTGTGTGTTTGTGTGTGTCTGTGTGTGTACTTTATTGTGATTATTATTTTTTGCTTCGCGCTGCTTATTGCGGCAAACAATTTATGGCATTTTTCAAGTGTCGCCGGCGCGATAAACAGCACGCACACACACATGCACACGCACACACACACTCGCACGCACACATACTAAAGCAAATGTCTGCCATTTTGTAAACAACAGCGCCCCAAAACTGATAAGCAAAAGCGGCCGCCGCTCATAAAATGCCATAAAATACCAGCAAAGCAAAAATGTTTTCAAATTTGTTGGATTTCAAATTTTGTCTGCTTTTTTTTTGGATTTGTTTTTGAATTTTTGTAGCCAAGGTCAAAAGCAAAGCAGCTGAAATAAATCCTGTTGCAGTCAGAAAAGTGAAAAAAAGGCAATCTGAAAATTACTTTCACATAGCGAGAGGGAGAGAGAAAGAGAGACAGAGAGAGAGAGGGAAGAGAGAGCAGAAACTTCTCAAGTAGAAAGGCAAACAGAATTCAATCTTTGGTTTTGTTTTTCTTCTTTCCAATTTTTTTTTTGTTTGCTGTTTTGTTTTGGCCTGAAGAAAGTGCAGACAATGTACAAACTGGCAATTGAATTGACCCAATTGACCAACAATGGTCAACGTCATCGTTTTCCTCCTCATCTTCTGCTCGCGCGTACTTCTGCTGCATGCCACGCTATAGATTTGATTTCAAAAGGAAAAGTTGATTGACTTTAACGAGCAGCGCAACCAACCAGCTGAAACCGAATGCAACAAGTACGTACCCCAACCCAAGAACCCCAATCTAAAATCAAACCAAGACACAGATCCGTCATAAAAAAGTGAAGCAAAATAAATAAGAAAAATCGAAACCTGTGCATAATTAATGCCTGTGAGAAACTAGGTGAAGAAATATTTATGCGCATTCAATTGAATCAAAGGGGAGAGGGAGAGAGAGAGGAGAGGGGGAGAGAGAGAGGGAGAGAGAGAAAGAGAGAGCGCTGGAGACAGAGAGAGATAGAGCGCTGGAGACAGAGATAGATAGAGGCAGAGAGCGCGAGAGATAGAGAGAGAGAGAGAGAGAGCGCGCTGGAGACAGACAGAGAGAGAGAGAGAGAGCGCTGGAGACAGAGATAGATAGAGGCAGAGAGCGCGAGAGATAGAGTTCTTTATACTTTGATTGATTTTCGACTGCTTTAAACAATAGCATAATAATAGTTTTTTAAGTATTTTTGAAGTATGTCAAATGGGTAATTATCAAAGATGTGAAATGCTGTTCAAATGGTCAATATCAGCATTAGTATTAATTGCAGTTCTTAGTTGATAGAAGAAATGAATCAAAAGTGGATTTCTTGAATGCTCTGAAGATCTGTTTGTCGATGCAGAAGATAGTAGAGATGGGTGCTCAAAGAGATATGCTGAGTAAATAAATAATTGAGAAAGCTGGACGAGTTGGGCTACTTCGCAATTCAAATAAATAATTATTAATCACATTTTGAGGCATTCATTCATGAGTTGTGCTTAACAAAATAAACTTGTTTCAAAACCTTCACTAGTTAAAATTCTTTCTATCCCTACTTAAATAGAATAAACTAAATTCTAATAAATTTAATTTCATTTATGCTGATTATCGTTCATTTTTTTGCACTATGTCCAATATTAACTCAATTCAACTCCTTTGATATTCATTTATTATTTATTTTATTAGCTAATTTATTACTTAAGTATGTCAAAGCCAGCGCAATTTGTTATCTTTAGGGCAGCTAAGCAACAAAGTTGCTTTTGTTGCTAGTAGGACGACCTTTAACGAAGTGAACGTCGTCATATAAGGATGCCCTTCTGCAGTGTATTGTGCCAGAGCACATCATAATCTACTTATATAATCGAATTCCAACTCAATAGAATTCTGCTCTTGCATAAGTGCCTTTCAGAGTGTGTCTTTTGTTGTTGTTGTTGTTGCCAAGGTTTCTCGTGGCTTGCTTGTGATTCAATGTTTGCTCAATGTAAGAGCGTCCAAGAATAGCAGCAGCATCACAATCAAGGCTATATATATTTATATATATCGACAGACACATATAGCTGAGAGTGGGTGCAAAACAAAGCTGACGAGTTCAGAGCTCAATCAAAAGCCGCCCACGGAGCAAGAGAAGCGAGAAGAGTGAGAAGAGCAGCTGTCATCGTTGTCAGCAACAAACATAACAAGAATAATTGTTGAAGCGGGGGGAGTAGGAGGGGGTATATCAAAAGAGAGAAAAAACCCAGCAAATAATCAGAAACAATTGTCCACTCTTGAGGTTTTTTTTTAATTGAGTCTAAAAATAGCTGCGATATTATGTGCACAAAAGCATAAACCAAGAGGGAAAAACAACGGAAACATCGAAACTCAATTGAACTAAATTTGCAGACAATAACAGAAGAGGCACGAAGAGGGGGGGGGGGGGGGGAACTCACTTGAAGTGGGGGGCAAAAGACTGGCGAGTGTTGAACAGCGTCTCAATTGGTTTTCGGTTTTCAAGTGAATAGAGTCGCCGTCAAGTGGAAATGAACCAAAAGATTTTCAAACTAATTTTTTGTATGGCTAAACTATTAATCGATCTGTAATTTTGAGCAGTGTTCATGGCCAAAACTAAGTGACAACATTTGAATATATTTTGAAGATTTGTTTTTGTTTGCTTATCAGCAGTAACTCTTTAAGAATTTTTATTTTTTTTTGTAATGCAACTTACCATTGCCTGTTCGATTTTGTTGTCAATCGCAACTGCACTCGTTCCAGATGCACTGTAAAAAAACAAGTGGTAGATGTTTGATTATAATCGAGTTGAACTAGATAAAGTATATACAATTACAAGATATATAAATAGAAAATAAAAAAAGAATATTTATGTATATGTGATTGATTAAGTCTATTATGATTGATTAGGTGTATGATTGAGCAGCAACAGAAATGAAACAAAAACAGGATATGAAAATTACGATTGATCCAGTCGATGATTGATTGAAAACTTATGATAGTTATAAATAGTTGTAAAATACACCGTTAAGCCCACTTCATGGCTAATTTTCATTGATTTTTTATATTTTACCAACTCTCAAAAATATTTTTCATTTTCCCAGCTAACATCAAATCAACGTCATCAATCAAAAACACATCTTGTGATTTATTTTTTATTTATTTATTTTTTTAAGTTTTATCCGCAGGCTAAAAATAAAAAAAAATTGCGGTTTATTTCGTGTGACCTTGTGCGGATTGAGGTCAATAAAATATATAATAAAACTTCCTACATGCCAAATGGTAAATGATTACAACTTTTGGCACAGTGGGAAAAATAAAAGCGAGCCCCATTAAAACGCAATGTCAAATGCGCAATTAAATTGTCACTTTTTCGCATAAAAAAAAAGTAAATAGAAACCGAAAATTACCCAAAAAAAAATAAACAAAAAAAAAAAATCGAGTTTGAACATCAAATGTGGTTGGCGCAACTCTGCCACACGCATATCAAACAAAAAAGTTAACAAGTCTTGAGATAATTGGTTTGGCTCATTAAAATGATTGAATGATCATTCAATGCCCCGCCTCCCTTCACATACCGCACCCCTTCCCAACAACTGTTTGCAACACGGTCTATCAATTTCGAATTTCAAATGGTTTAAACATGTCAGTGGAGCAGCTGGAAATAAATACAGACACCGATCGCAGCGAACTATGTATTTCCTTAATTATTGAGTGTTGCTTTTTTTCCAAACAAATTGCGAATTAATTATGCAACACTGGCTAGAAAAACCATAAAACACAAAAAAAACACCAACTCAACAGACTGTGTTCGAAATTACATAAAACTTGAAGCAGTTACACAGCTCGACTCGAAAAGTAAACCTGAAAACACTTCGGGCACACCCTCAGTGTCTCAGTTCTCACCTTGAGCAAACGTTTTCGACTGAAAAACCAAAAACCAAAAACAAAAACAAAAAAAATCAGACAACTGGTTTTTCTTCTCAATTCACTAATGAAAAAATAAACAAACAAAATAATCTTTCAAGGACTTTTCAAAGCATATTCTTGATTACGAATTGAATGATTAGCAAGAGTACACTGAACTAAAAACCGGGTGAGCTTTAATGGGTTATAGATCAGGGTCAAAATACGGCAAAGTTAATTGAATTCTAGACTGTCTAATCAGTCAAAGATACACAAATTGGGTGTGGCAGTTGCAAGGTTTTCCTTCATTTTTTGTTTATGTGTTTAAGGGTGCCACGCAATTCTCAATTATAGAAATGGCCTGATACTTTTTTAATGTGTCATATCCAGAATGATGCCTTTGAGCTGATAGCAGCAGCGGTTTCGCTGACTCAGTCATTCAATTTTGATGGTTCGCAACTGGCAACTACTATTTTTGGCACTGTCAAAGTTGACCACATTCCAACATTCCAATGCCGATAGCAGTGCAGGCAATGACTCAATGAAAAACCTTTACACGAATGAATGAAAAGCATTGGGAATACCCAAAAATAACTTTGATTTCAGTGGGTGTGAAATGGCAAAGGGTTTTTTGGTCTTATATATATAGTAAAACTACTAGAAGGAAACAATTAAGAGTGCTGCAGTCGACTGAGCTCGATTTAGTTTATTAATTGTCAGTTATCGGAAATGAATATCATTCGATATGTTGAACTAATCAAAAGTTAATGCATGTTAAAAGTGGATTTATCATTCCTATCATTCCATCAAAACGCGTAAGCAATATATATATATGAATAATGTTATAGATTACGAGTAATATTATAAATAAATTAGCGCAATCATTACACAATATATTTGTGCTTTCATTGATGTTGCAACATTTACGGTTTTTCATTGCAACTGCTACGCAAAACAGTACTTAATTGAAGCTGTTTGCAGCATTCACAAACTGAGTGCAAATGCACATTACAAAGCCGTAACTTGGAAATAACTTAATTATTTTATTTATGAGCGATGAGTGAGTGACAATTAAAAGAAACACAACAATAAAAACATATCAGCACAGATCGCACAACAAACAACAAACAACAAAAAAAATAAATAAATTTATATGGTTGGATTTGCGTGGCTCGCGAAATAATTAAAGGCGCGCGAGCGCGACAATAAAAATGCGGCTTGTCTGTCGTCTGAGCCGACCGACTGCTGATATTTATATATATTTTATAGTGCTCCTCTTTCCTTCTCTTTCTTTCCTCCTCACTTTTAATGGGCCATAAAACCGAGTTGAGCCGAGCCGTGCCAATCAGAGCCGAGCAGCGAGACAAGGACGACGTGCGAAAGTTTCTTAACCGTCCGTCCGTCCTTGGGGATCGCAACGGATGCAAATGGGAATGTCCCTACCCCCTCTCCACCCCTCTCTCCTTCACTCGTCTATCATCATACTGCCCCGAAAAGTGAGTGGATAAGAAATGAAAGACGAGAAGAACAAACAAAAACCGTTATCTCTTGGGCATGCCGAAGCTTTCATACTCTACACTCTCCCCTCCCTCGCAGTTAGGGATCAAGTAGCGGATATCTAAATTTCACCATAACTTTAAAAAATTCATCGATGATTTTTTTCGTCTTGCATACGATTGTTCCTAGTGCAGCTATATGATATAGTAGATCTATCCAAATGAATATCTATAGCTGAATGATATGGTTACAGCTGCATCTAGTGCAAGTTTCATTAAGTCATGGATATATCGCTACATCTCTTATACTAATCAACAATATATATACTGCATGATGTCCCAGACTACAAACTTTACAACGTAGTTACAATACTCTCCCAAAAGGGTAGATAAAAAGTAAAAGTCAAAGGCTGGATGACTCCACGTTGGGGGCAATGCCTCATGTGGCGTGACTTTTGTTCTCTTTCTTTCAGTTAATGCCAATAAAATATATACATATATAAATATATATATTGCATATATACATTGCATATATATATTGCATATATATATTGCATATATATTGCATATATATAGCATATATATTTTCATTTCCAATGTCATTGCGGACAACGGTCAATGGCTTTGCAAGGCGCATTTGATAAAAAAAAAAAACAAACAAAAACCACAAAAAACCCAACGAAATGAAATCAAATAAAAATTAGCCAATAACTAAAACAAGTAAACATTTTTACATTGAATTTTTAAATTTTGCATTTAATCGAAATGAATAAAAATAAAATGCTGCACAGAACATTTATGAAACAGTTGTCAACAATTAGAAGGGGCATGCCCCTAATGTTAATAATGATAATATTGCTATCGTCTCTGTGGAAGCTAAAGCTAAAAGTATTAGATTAGTTATAAAATAGTTAATAAATTTAATTATTATGCATATGTTTTATATATAATAAATAAATGCACTTTAATTTACATATTTGCAGCATTTTTTTGAATCTTTTCAAACTTTTGGTATATAATACATAAAATATTTCTAAGAATTTCAAGTCTATACAATTCTCTCAAGTTGTCAAACATTTGCGAAAACTTAATTCAAATATTATTCATATGTTTGCAAGTCTGTGTGAATATAATATATAGAATTCAAGTCGAAGTTGAACCCATTGCTAATCTATTTTTCGCCCTGAACTAACAGACCCCCATCCCAGCTCAGCGTAGAACAGATCATTGGATGCTCAGATCGTTAGCATTAGGGGTATCTGATCATCATTATCATCATCATCAAAATATGAATGATAATTAAAACCGGTTTGCGGTTGTTTTGCTGACGTCACAAGCGCCAAATCGTCAAAGACACAAGCCAAACAAAAGTGAGTAAGAAGCCAAATAAAGACGAAAGCACGAAATGAAAACTAGGAAAGACGAAAACAAACGAAAAACAAACAAAAAACAACAAAAAAAAGTGCAAAGTTTATTAAAGTTCAAGCGTCGCCGCTACAAAACAATGATGTCATTTTCTTTATTACTCTGAATATTATTTTTGTATATTGTATTTCTACTTTTCGACTTTTCGGTTTTTCAATTTAATTTCATTTGATTTTAAGCACAAACAAATCGGGTTTCTGCTGTTCGGGCACGTTTGATTGCCGCCTGCAAGCTTAATTTGCCCGAATCACGTGATCAACACTGTTTTGTATCGCTTTGCAGCACACCAAATATGTGTGTCAAAAAGAATAAAGAAACCGCAATAAACAAACCGAAACTTAAATACTCTGCGAAGGGAGAAACTCATTTGTTGATGGAACTTGTTTGTACACTGAACTGGAACTGGATATAAAGAAGAAGAAAGCATTTGGCCCTCATAAGGTATCAGCATCAACAGCTGAAACGATTAAGCCATATCCGTCTACCAATCTGCCTGAAAAAAACCGATTATAAGGCCTAACAGCTTTCAATTTTGAAAGTAAGTTCTTTTAGACCCAATGGAATTCATTTTATCGTTATTTTTATCGATTTCCGATACCAATAAAAGACGCAATTGTAAAGATAAAGCCTTCCGCTTGATATGGATTATATACCCTAGCATATTATTAATCGGCTGTTTTTGGGATCTTATCAAGATTGGATAAGGAAGGAAGGATACGGCGTATTTAACAGCTGATCTTCTAGAGAATTTCAAATTCTTTCTTTTTCACTTTTTCCCTTGTTAATTATCTTTGTGTGTTGTTCTTTTCAACATATGAATCAGATCATATATATATTATGTATATTATTTGTATTATATTATTATCAATTTTCATTTTTTCCTTTTATAGTTCATTCAATATATCATTCGTCAACTTGCAATAAAAAACAGACGACAGCAGCAGCAGTAGTGTTATATAACTAAAGGTTCTATTTAAGCAAGTGTTGCATAGCTCAATAAACAGTTCAAATGCACTATCTACACCTCCCCTTCTTGCTCTGCCCCTCCCTCTCTCTCTCACACTCTTTTGCGTCGGGCTTCCTTCGAGACTTTTAACAAGTCGTATACGTAATATTCAGCTATATATTGGCGCCGCAATGCAAAAAAAAAAAAAAAAGTTGACGTGCCAATTTTGTGTTTGCGATTTTGTTGTTTTGACTGCAACAGTTGCAAATTCAACAGCAACATCAACAGCAGCAACAGCAGCAACTGCAACTGCAAATGCAAGCACATCAAATTACACGCCAATTGCCAGACAAATTAATCGAATCGAGTTGAATCGAAACGTTTCGCTCCCTCTCTCTTTCTACCCCCCCCCCCCCCCCCACACTCTCTCTTTCTCTGTGTCTGGTCTGGACCATTGCCAATTGGCCAAGCCACAAATTAGTTAGTGTCGCTGCACTTTGGCATTTCTCTTTTTGGCCAGGCCAAAATGTTGCCCAGCTATTTTTGATTGTGCTCAAATATCAAAGATAGCAACAACAATAAAACAAAAGCTCTATTCCAGACAAACTAAAATGTATTTTTAATTGCGGATGTGGCTGCTTCAAAATGTTGCCACTTTTCCCATTCCCATTCGCATTTCCATTTCGAGTTCTATTCCCATTTTCAATTACAGCTTATGCTGCACATTTTTTGTGGCAACTTTGGGCTGACGCTGCATAAACACAAACAATGCGAATGGGAATGGGAGGGGGAATGGGCATGGCTCTTGTTGTTGAATAATTGAAAATGAAATGGCAACACAACTCCTCTGTTCAACTCAGCAAAAAAAAAAATAACTTTAAAAGTTTAGATATGCTCAACTGCGCAATACTCTGTTTTCGAAGTCGAAGACTACAAATTTGAAAAACTCGAGCAACTCTTTTGGATATATGCCCATTTCCCCTTTAAAAGTAGTGTATATAAAAAAAGAGAACTGATATATATAACATTCCATATATATATATATACATTGTATCTTATGCAAGTTAGAATTTCCTTTCTTTGCATTTATTCCCGTTATGACAACAACTTCTGGGGATCTCTCAAGTGTTTATTTGCATTGTCGTCGTTTCTGTCGGATTTCGCTTACGATATGAGGAAGTGAACGAAATCGTCATAAAAACGTTTAGATTATAGGGCTCCATGTGTGTATTCGATATATACACTGTATATATACATATATACATATATATATGAAAAGCAGGAAGTCAATGAACAACAAAGTTGAGAGCATACCAAGTAGCTGCAAACAATAATAATAATATTATCGTTGCGTATGCGCATTGAGTACTAAATCTATTAAGAAGAAAATCGGAAAAGTTAGACTTCATTTCAGCTGGGAATAGTATTAATAGCTTGTTTCTTACATGACTTGAAATAACAGTCAACAGCTAAAGTTAAATCCCAAATATTGGCACATCTATTTTGAGCGAACTCAGACCCGATTTATCAGACTATATATGTATAGTAATTACAGACACCAAATCATAAGCCAATATGTATAATTATAGATGTGCTGCTAATTTGCTGTTATTGATTGATCTGTGTGTGTATTCTCTATATCTATTTATAGCACCGGCTGATCAATTTTTAATTGCATTTAGCTAAAAAAGCGTCTTCGTTTACTTGTAGAAATTGAACTAAAAGTAGCTATATATTTTATATATAGGTCGGTTATCGCTTGGATTGCAAATTGTATCTGCTAGTTGGCCTCTTAGTCTGTGTGTGTGTGTGTGAGTATGTCTTAGATACTGGTTATGCTTGTTCAGTTTCCTGTGTGCGAAGTAAAGTCATTCCACATTTCACATTTCACATTACATCATCCGCAAACGCATCATTAGTTGATCCATTTATTGATTATAACTATTTTCCAATACCCTACCAAGTCAAATTAAAGAAGTTGACTTAATTAATTATTTATTTTATTTAATGTGGACTTAAAAGAAAGAGAAAATTCTATTGCAATTCTATAAAAATTCTATAATTCTCCACTTCTCTGTCAGGGTGTTTATGCTCCCATTTATTTTTCTCTATTTATTTTGGCTTTGTTTTTTTTTCTGACCCCATTGCATTTTTTGGTCCGTTACGCGTCCAGTTAAGCAACTTGTTGCAGGCAGATGAGTTGACCAGGTTGCAAGTTGCAAGTTGTCGGCACGCGTTGCCAACTGAAGTTGTAGCCAGTTGAGTTGAAGCCTGGCAAGTTGGCGACACTTTAAGGCTTCCTACAACATGCTTCAACTTCGGTTCCGACTTGCCACAAAACCGGTTCGCTGCTTGGTGGCATTAACTGTTTTTTTTTTCATTTTTTTTTTTGTTTAGGGCTCATACGATCTTGCCAATGTTGTTATTGCCCTTTGCTCATATTGTTTTTTTTGTTGGTTTTTTATATCGCGTCTTTTGAATAAGTTTTGTTTTTTTTGTGTTGCGTTTTCATATCGTTAAATGATTGACTTTTTAATTGGGTCAGGGACAAAAGCGGCGCATTGAAATGCCATTTTTTTCTGTGTGTAATTTTTGATTTATTTCTTTTCTTTTTTCCTTTTTTTTTTTGCTTGAAATCAAAGTGCAATTTCTTATCGCCTTTGTTTATCATCGTTTTGCGCTGCGAAATATCTGATGTCATTTAATTGAGCAATAGGAAAACAGAATTTTCAATTTTGAAACATTGGAAATCGATTTTTAAAATAAATGAAAATCAATTGAATATTAGATTAATTGAAATAATCTTTCTATCTATAACTTAGCGAAATTACTAATTGAAATGAGATGCTGAGATGAATAATATTACTTCAATTTAATTAAAGGATTTGTTTTTATTTAATTGAAATGACTTTATAAAAAGACCTAGTAAAGTTCATTCCGTAAATAAAACTAATCTCCCCAGACACTTATAGATAGATAATAACAGTAGTTTTCACACGTTAAGCTTGCCAAAGAGATTAAAATCTGATATAGCATTTGTTAGCTTTTCGATAAGCATCAACAAAGTATGGTCTATATCTATATAGAACTCTTATCAGTGCAGTCTAAAATTAGGCTTAATTGAAGAAGATAAAACATAACTATTATTTGTTACTTGACTTACTCGTTCTCTGGTAGAAAATAATCAATGTACTTCATAACGACTTCCCGTACGGGATCCTGTTGTTTGCCCGATATACTTGGATACATATCGAAATCCATTTTGATAGTGTTGATATGATTAATATTATTATTATTACTGTTATTATTGCTGCCGGCTTCAGTTTTCATTATCGAGTTGAAGAGCTTAAAAAATGTGCTCGCTTTTATTGGGTGGAGTGCTTAATATGCCGTAATAATGTGCTCAGTTTAACTGTTATACACACAAATATTTGTGCCTCCCTTTTTCTTGTCTTTCTTCTCTTTTTGTGACCTTTGCAGTAGCTTCTATTTAGACTTGGAATCTTTTTTTCTACTCAAATTTTGAGCTATTTTATTTTAAATGTGTTTCACTTTTTTGCTGCTGCGCTTTTAATATCGTTTTATTTGTTTTCCCACTTTTTGGCGACTTTCTGAACAAAGAGCTTTTATGTTTTTGCACTGCGTTTTTGTTTGGTTTTTTTTTTTGAACAACAACAAGAGAGCAGCTCTAGTATTTTTATGCTGGCAGTAATAGCAGTAGAGTGAGCGAGATGGCTGCTTATTCAGCAGAGAGTGAATCGTTTTTCATTTATACAGTTAATACGCAGAATTCAGCAATATGCGCGCGCTTGTTCTCTCGCTCTGTCACGCTCTCTCGCTCTTTGTGTGCTTGCTTACAAAAGAAAAAATGCGCGCGAGACGTTTTCTGTTAAAATACTTTTGTTAGCTGCAATATTAATTGTTTATAAGCGAGTGCAGATCATTTATTTCGTCACACTTAATTTCTTTTTGCTCTCTCTCTCGCACACACACTCACACACAGTATTAAACAATAGAAACGCACACACTGAAAACAAAAAAACACAGATTTAAAACGCGAGTGCAACACAAAACAAATGACAAGCAAAACACAAAAACAAATGGCTTTTTTAAGTTAATTAATTAATGTCTGTGATTTTGCTTCGTGTTTGCTGCTTCTCAGCATAACTGAAAAAAACTGACTGAAGCACTGGCAAAGTTCGCTTTGGCTTCTTTTGCTCTGCTCTGCTGCTGCTGCTCTGTTGCTGCTGTTGTTCCGTGAGAGAGCGCTGCGCTGCCTGACTGACAACAACAACAGCAGCAGCAGCAGCAAACCAGGTTACAGCAGCGACGCCAGGCGGCAGCTTTTGGTGGTTGCTTTTTGAAGTTTGCATTTGACTGCTGTCGGAGCTGAAAGTTTTCTGTTTTTTTTTCTTCAAGTACCTGCAAAAGGGCAGCTCAAAAGCAAAGCTTAAAACTAAACGAAAGCCTAAAACACACACACACAATTGCATTCAAGCGTAAACAAACCAATAAGCAAAAGAAATGCCCAAAAATAAATGGTGTTTTCTGTTTTTAATGCCTGGCATCAGTTAATTTACATGCAAACGACATTGTCTGACAAGAACTCACTCTGTGTCTCTCTCTCTCTCTCTCCCAGCACAAAAAAGCAACATGGCTGCTTGCAAAGCTTTGCAGCTGAATAATGCAACGCGCGCCAAGAGAGAGAGAGAAAGAGCGCCAAGAGAGAGAGAGCGCTTGTCAGCACACAAGCCATACAGATCGAGAGCGAGCGCGGAGATAGAGAGAGAGAGAGAGCGGACGCACATTTGTTTTTCAACGGCAAAGAACTTTTGAAACTCAGCGAGGCGACGCAGCAGCAGCAGCAGCAACAACAACACTCGATTGCCACGTTGTGCGACAGTGTAGTAAATAAGTAACTATCGCTAAAAAAAACACAGCAGCTCAATAACCCGAGACGAGCAGCAACCTATCCAGCGCCCACCCACAATGTTTTCGCTGCTAGACGAATAGATAAACGGGAGAGGGGTACTTAGCCAGCAGTTAAAACAGCTGATTTCGCTTTATCTGGGACGTGCTTTATTCTAAAAGCTTTTTATGCTGTTGCCAAAGGAGGGGGGGGGGGAGTATGAAGCTCTAAAGCTAAAACATCCCCCAAAAGTAAATAACAAGCTTACCATACCAATTTTGTAATTTGTTTGATTTCATGATTTGTGCAAATTGCGAAATGCAAAACTCACCTGCAAGTAAAGAAAACAAATTTATCAAATTAATAAAAATTCATATAAATATTTAAACATAACATAAACTTAAACATGAACATGAACATAATACAAAATACACAAGACAACATACAAAATCAACGCTTCCGCAAAAGCTCTCTTCAGCCTCTTTGGGCGCACAAAATTTTAATTTAATTTTATTTTTTCGCAATTTTGCTTTTAACGACTTTGGCAACGCCACAGCAACAACAGCAACAACAACAACAAAAGCAACAATTTCGAAAGCTCATTAAATGTAGAAAATTGTTGCCGGACACGCACGCTATATAAAAAATACTTAAGAGTGAAAGAAACAAAATGTGCGTAACGCTTTCGATCCACAACAAAAACAACAATAATAACAACAACAATATTATATATATATATATTGTTGGGATGGGTTCCACAATTATTGGGAAATTAGGGCGGTGTAGAAACTGATTACGTAAATGTCTTAAATGACTATAGCAGCAGAGGTAATTACGACAAAAAGAAAGCCTTTTTTTATATAGTTGGATTATATTTGAGGATTATTTGAGTTTAACTGTAAATGATTTGTAGTCTTCAGTTACAGTGGAAGAAATTGTACTACAGATTAAGGAAATATGTTCTTCAATTAAATGAAAAATTAAAGAAATTAAAGTTTGCTTCTCAGGAAGTTAAGTTGAGTAATTGAGAGTATGCCGAAAATGCAAAAGCGATTAACTTATTTTTAGACACATGTAAATGCAATCTACAGATACAATATCTTTTTTTTGGGATATTGTTGTCAATGCGTGCAATTGTTGTTGTTGGGGGCAAGCCCAAACCTGCTAATGAGTGGTGTTTGCTGTTGTTGTCTTTTATTGCCTGTTAACGTGTTGTTTATTGCTGATTACTTTTGTTCACACAAAACAACAGCAACAACGACAGCAACAACAACAGCAGCAACATTTGAATTTGACACGCCCCATCAATTAGCAAAGCACCCACAGAGAAATATCAAATAAATAAATACACACATACATATATATATGTATATATATATATATATAGAGAGAGAGAAGAAATTGGCAACAACAAAAATGTTCATTGTGCAACACACAGCAGCAGCTGGGAAAAAGCTTGTTGCATGCTGATTTCTTGTTGTTGCCTGCCACTGCTGACAGTCATTTCCAGGCATTGTTTTCGTTGTTGTTATGAAACATTAGCCACCACAAACAACCAACAAACAACCAGCTAACAACAACAACAGCAACAACCACATCTTATAAACGGCAAATTATCCGCTGCCGCTGCTGCTGGCAGCTGCAACAACTGCAACACTTGCAACAAACAACAACAACTACAACAATGAAAATCGTGAGTCTGCAGCGCATTTTTCTTCTTTTTACTTTCGTTTTTCGCAACTCATTTTTTTCTCCTCTCCATTAAATGCTTCGTGTCGGCAATTTAATGCCTCCATTTTTGGGGTGGGCGGCTGACGCTGGGCGTGGCTGACCTCTGGCATGGAACAAACAACAAAAAAAAAAGCGAAAGGCAAGCAACCTGATGTCAAGTTCAGCTCAAATCACAATTAAACATAATAAGTACAATCCGATAATGAAGAGAGAGTGAAGAGGGGAGAGACTGAAAGAGAGAGTGAGGAAATTTGAACTTAATTTCCGTAAAAAAGGTCAAGTTGTGGTCAAGAACCTTAAGTTGTGGTGCTTGGCAATTTCACCTTCTATTTAACTTCTCTTGCTGCTCCCTTCAATTTAACATGGCACAGAACGTATTTTTCTTCGTTTAATCTGCAGATTTGAACTTGTTTAATGACTTAACTTATTTTTCTTCTCTCTTCAGATACATGGCACCTGTCGCAGAGATTATGTTTAGTTGCAGCGTTGACTCTTTTGGTTGACCCTTAACATTTGAACTTGACCAGTTCTTCAGCCTTTTCAGTTGTAGTCAAGCAGTAGTCCTTTGAAATTTCAGCTCTATCTAACTTATCTGTCTTCTCTCCTCAGCCTAAATGCGAATAGTTGTGCACATGGCACCTGGAACAGCGATTACCTGTGGTTGCAACCCTATGCTCTTTTGGCTAACTCTTCACATTTGAACTTGACGAGGTCCACAGCCTTTCACTGACGTTGTCGTGATAATAAATCAAATAAATAATGACAAACAAATTTATTTTAAATAAGCAAAGCACATACGAAACAAGAAAGTATATCTTGGGCACGTAGAAGACTAAATACCCTTACAGAATCGAGTAAAACTGGGATAATTTAAATAAAATAGCAGTTCAATTTATGCCAAGCGGATAGTGTCTTGTATAACTAGTAAGTTTGGGAAAAAGAGGTTTCATTCAATAACTGTAATATATTGCAAGTATCATCAAGATAGCTATATCGACTCGATTATGGATTCGCAGACGTTTTTTACATACTTTCCAACCAAATCATAATAACCTCGGAAAGTCTAAGAAAAGCAATTAAATATTGCATTTTGAAATACTCAAAATTAAGAATATTTTTATGGATTACTATAAAGCTGAAGCTTAAGCAGACGGATTGTGAAATCATTTTGCCTTTGCTCTGATCACATAAATCTTTCAATAATTTTCTTACTGACGTCATCACGTCGTCACTTGAGACAAAAAAGAGAAGGTCTCGACATCCGAACAAAAATATATGCTGGTCTTTGCTTGTGCCTCATGTTGGTTTTATTTTTTAATGAATCATAAAAGCAACAACGTAAGCACTTCCAGATAAAAGCAAAATATTTGCGCAGACACAACAAAAAATGTTGTGTGTGTGCCACATATTCATTTGAGCATGGCACAGTGACGTCACAAGCGTGAAGGGCGAGGGGTAAATGTTGCAACAGATGAGAAAACCGCCAAAGAAAACTGAAAAAAACCCAAAGATCTCCAGAGGCGGCAGAGATTAACTGAGCATATTACTCAGAAAATATATTTCCAAAAAAACCTGGCATTTTCTCATGAATGAACTGAATGCCAAAAATCGCACAAGATATCGAATGATGAATCAATATGCAACACACACACACACACACACACACGCCGATAACCGAAATCACAGCGCAACACAAATTGAATGACGTTGATTGTTGAGTATATTTTAGTGAGTGGATTGATTGTGACATCATAGTTAAAAGTAGCAGAACGACAGACTGACTGACGACGACTGTCTTCACCTAATCAGCAGCAGCAACAGCAACAACAACAACAACAACAACAACAATATTTAATCGTTATCAGCACTGTTTGCAGCTGTGTTGCGAAACGTGTTAGCAATTTTAATGCCTTGCGATTTGAGCGCTTATTTTTGCCATCTGCGTCGTTAAATTGACCGCAAACAAAATTGTGTTTCCAGGCACGTATTGACCCGCTAGCCTTAACCCCCTCTCTCTCTCACTCTATACTATTTCTCTCACTCTCTCTCGCACTCTCTTCTATCAGGCGCGATTCACGTGCAAGACGACGACAACGTTGCACCTTCCCGCCCCTCAATTGCAGCCACGCCCTCGCTCTATCAATTATCAATAATGCAATATGCAAATGGGCAAACTGTGCAAACTGTGCAAACGTGTTTCCACAGTCAAATCAATTAAACTGGGCTTTGAATATGAATACGAATACGAATGCGAATGCGAATGCATTTATGGGTGCACCCACCTTATTCACATAGCTCAGCTCTGCTCTTTGTCATCCATGCAATTAGATAAGCACTTCAGCTTATTGGTTTACTTGATTAGTTGCGTTTTACTCAAGGTAAAAGTGACCATTTCCACTTCCTTCTAAACCCAACCAACTATCAGAAATATTATATATGGATATCCATAAAGACGCCATAAAGATATATAAGATAAGATATATATATATATATATATATATCAAAATGCCAGCATCAGAAATGATTGATCAATCTATTAATTATTGTCATAAACCTTCTTAGTCAAGTTTCCGTCTTTCGTATAACATTTATAAATTCTCCAACCCAAAGTTTCGTCTTTCGTATAACACTTATAAGTCTAATTTTTGGCTTACGTATAACACTTATAAAACTTCCTTGTCTAATATTGGAATAGAAAATCTTCGCCTATCGACTTAATTATCGAATAACATGATTTAGAAAATTGCAGATAAATTTAATTCAACTATTAATGATCAATCAATGTTAATACTAATATATATTAATAATTATAATTCAAATGATAAGCATTACTTATCAATGTAATCAGCAAAGTGTTATACTCAAAAACTCCTAATCAGAATAAGGATTTCGCGAGCAACAAACAATATTGAAATCCATCGTTATAGTTAGATGATTATATATATTTAAATATATAATCTATTAGTTTCATTATTCTGATATATAGTATTATTCCTCATGCATATTAATCGATACTAGTTTTATTATCATTCCGATAGTTACGAAGTATCGAGTACTTAAGATTTGGACTTATAATCGATGACAACTTAACAATTTCGAGCAATTCAAATAAAAAGTTAAAGCTGATAAATGCTAACTGTACCAATCAACATACTAATTATATAAATGATTTCATTATGCATTAACTATTTCTCAAGTCTGTGATTAATAACATTTTTTAAGCTTATCATTTTTTATAAATGGAAATGCGCAGTTTGTGTCGCATATATAAAATCTTTTTGCATATGCTTATTCCGTTGAGAATATCAACAGTTGGTATTGCAGGGTATCTGTTAGTGCAGCAACTGCAACAAGAGAACCTTTTCACTTGCCAAGTTGTAATTATTTTCAGTACGAAAACAATGGGGACGCGAACAAAAGATTTCAATTATTGCAAAGATAGATTTTGTGCCAGCAAAAAATGAAACGGCATCTTTTGTTCTCAAATACTTTTCGCCTCGGCGGGTGGCTAACAACAACAACAACAACAACTGAGAACAACAGCAACAACTGAAAACAAAAGCAACAACTGAGAACTACAACAACAACTGAGAACAACAACAACAACAACTGAGAACAACAACAACAACTGAGAACAACAGCAACAACTGAGAACAACAGCAACAACAACATTAACAACAATTGACACGAACAGCAACAAAAACCGCCAAAGCATTTACCCTTGACATTTTGCTCAATGTCAAATTGTGTTAAATTAACCAAAATGTGTACAAAATAATGCAGTTGAAAACACTGTTTAGATTATACCCTAGAAATTCAGATGGGTTTGGGTTAATAGATTTATCTATATACAGATATAACTTGAATAAAACTGATCAGAATCAGGGGCTATATTTTGAACTTTATAATATAGTTGAAAACCAGATTCTGACTATATTTTCATGCTAAAAGTAAAAGTTAAAAACCAGCATTTTTTGACATTGTCTTGACCTCTATAATAAAACTGCATTTCAAGTTGAAAACGCGATTTTCTTTTAGGATCTGATCAAAATTTATAGCGACAAACGCATCCTTAACGAGATTTATGCGCAATTTTTGCTACTAATAAAAAAAGGAACAATTCAAATAAATTTACGAAATCAATAAATCTATGTTAAAAGTAAACAAAATGCTTACCGTTACTTTTTCGACTTTTTTTCAGTGAAAGAACAAATAAACAAAAGCCAAAACGGCGGCAAATAAACAGAAGCAGGAATCGGAAAAAGATAAACAGAAACAGATCCAGAATAATCAGAGGTAGACATAATATTGTGCATATATCATAAGGCGATGGAAGTGTGGCGCCACTTGTAATACACATTGGGCTGGAGGAGGGGGTTGGCATGCCCACCTGGGAGGTGGGCCATGTGGCCATGTGTGATTCAAAAACACTCACGAGAAGGTGCACAACTTGGAGGCGGGAGCACTTCAACAAGGTCAAATGCAATGCAAAATTCAGAATGATCGATTTGATAATACCCTGTAGTAAGTTAAAGAAGTAGATCACAGTAGCTACCCTGTGAAGGTGAAAAACAGTTAAACAAATCGATCGATGTTAATGAAATATATCAGAGGTTAAATATGAAGACTATTTGTAGCAAGTTAAGGAAATCGATGCATATATGAGAAGGGACTTCAGCAAGGTGAAAAGCGCAGCAAAAGCCTGAAAATATCCTGTAATATGTTAAAGGAATACACCAAGTTAATATATATACATATATATATATATATATATCAAGAGAGTGCAGCTTAAATAAGTTAAGGTGTTTGTTTATATAAAAAACTTTCCTTCACACAAATTTTCAAAGTCTAGCCTCTGCTCAACAGTTGTGGAAATACCTCTGAACATAAGCAACCCTCTCTCACAAGCCCTCTTCGCAAGGGGTATATAAGGCATATTCAAAAAGTGGTAAATCAACATTGACGGCTCTGTTCAAAGGAAATAAATTTCGTTGGCCCGATGCTAATTAATGGCGAACGAAACAACACAAAACTTGTACGCTTTCTTACGACTCTCGGTTTTGGCCAAGTTAATTTCGACATAAATAAACAAATACAATTGTTAAATTTATTTTCTTTGCTGCCTTCTTTTTTTATGTTTTGTTTGCTTTGAGCACAACGCTAAAATACAGCAAAAATATATTTTGCAGGCCTATGGCAAGCGCCAACATCTGTAGTCTTTATATAGCTCTGAATAACATGGATATGCCATATAGATATAGATATATAGACACATGCAAATTGAGTTGACCATGAAAAATGTTTTTGCCTGCTGCCGTCGACTTGCGCGTGTGTGTGTGTGTGTGTGTGAATGTGTTTTTCTCAGGTATTACAAAATATGTGCGTTTCAGCGTCTAGACACGAAATCATATAAAAATGTAATTGATTTGAATGTGTTACAAATCCAACCAGTTATCACTTTGAATGCACTGAAATAATCATAAACATTCATTCAATATTCACCATTAAAAAGTGAAATAAATGGGAAAGTACATATGTGTGTGCCAGATGCACATATATCTTGTGCTATGCACAGAGAGATATAAACATAGATATAAATATAATGCTTGAAAAACCTGTAGATCAGTTTTCAACTGCAGTTAAAGTTTTTCATTCAGTAGTAAGTAGAGACTAGATAAGCACAAGCCGAACGTTAGACACTCTTGCAGAGGAAAGAAGAAGAATCAATAAAAAAAACTAATCGATTATTGCTATGAAAGCTAAATGATAGAAATGATTAACATATTCATATATATATATACAGTGCGTCACAGTTCAAGTGGATCAGTGTCAAAGAAAAAAAGTATGGCCCCAATACTGAGGTTTCCCCACCTGCCAGGTAGGATTATGTAAAAAAATACCCTATTTTTTGCTTACTGCTTATTTCGAGCAGTCTTCAAAATGATCCACTTGAACTGTGAGCCACTGTATATATATAGATATAAGGATAATAACAACTATAACTGCTGAGTTTGAGTGGAATATTTTGGTTTGCCTAGAAACAGACAAACAAAATGACATGGCTATATGTTGCTGATCAAGAATATACATATATATATATATTCTATAGCTTAAAAAAATGAGAAACCTGAAAAATCTGAAATTTGAATCTTTCCAGGAATATGTCCTGGAAGAGCTTGAGGACTTTATTTAGCTGTTTCTTTCAAGTTTTCAATCACTTATTTCAAGTTAACCTTAAGTCTTACCTTAAGTCTGAATAATGAAGTTCCTTTTGGTATTGGCCTAGTACTTATTGCCAAGTTATAATTGTGTTAAGAAGTAAATAAGTAACTCTGATTTTGTATGTATTTATATAGATTAGTTTTCAATTTTTCGTCAGATATCTGTGAGTTGTAGCTGAACCAGCTGAAGCTGACCAGTTTGCCAGACTGCGGTTTAAATTGTTGTTGTTTCCGATTAAAAATAAAAGTAATCGATAGCATGTATAAATAGGAAAACCGCAACGCCATCGACTGAATGGCTTTGACAGACAACAGACCCATTGAGGAAAGCTTCAAAACTGAAAATGGAAAAGGGAAATGAAAATGGAGGCAAGTGTTTGTCTTTTCACGCAGCTTTTCCGTTTCAGCGCACACTAATCAACCATGCAAGCGACAGAGAGTGACAGAGAGAGAGAGAGAGAGATAGAGGGGGAGGGAGAGAGTAAGGCTATAAATGAAGCTCAAGCTAAAAGCCTGTGACACGAAAAGGTCAAAGGTCGCGCAAAGGGGGTGCATTTACCTTTTGGGCCGTTGACACAAAAAATGCGCAAGATAAAAAAAACAAGCATAAAAAATAAAAATTAATATTCTCATTGTTGTTGTTGTTGTTGTTATTATTTTGTATTTGCTATTTGCTTTTGTTACAGTTTTAGATTGCCAATGGAAATCAGCCAGTGGGAGTGGCTGGAGGAGGCGCACACTGTCGCCATCTTGCGGCCAGTTCAAGGCGGTTCATTGATAATAAAAGTAAAAATATAAAACGCGCAGTTGGCAACAGTTTTTGGTGTTCATGTTGCCCAAATAGCTAGCTAAGGGAGTGCAGGGAGGAGGGGGGTTGGTTTTTGGGGGTGGCAGGCTAGGGGTAATTGTGTTAAAGTATCTCAGCTAGTTACTTTCGACGTACTTTCAAGTTGCGTGCCAGCAGCAAAGTGGCCAAGTAATGGAAATGAGTACGCTTAGCTTGGTAGGGTTGCCAGACTGCGTGAGGATTGGCAAAGGGTGGTTAAGCAGAAGATATGTTGAGGCAATTAGCGGCATTCGACAATCGCATAAGCAATTACTTATCAATTACCAAGTCGTAATTAGCAATTACTTATCAATTACCAAGTCATTGGCTGATAATTACTATAAGTAATTGCTGGTAATTAAATAGATTTAGCAATGAGTAATGCCAATTAGCACTTTGGATAATAATAAATTAAAGATTTACATTCGTAGTCGTAATTTTAATGTTGGATTAATGAAATGGGTACTTCTAATCCAACTGCTGCTCTTTAATTACTTAAGTAATTGTAGGTAATTAAGTGGATTTAATCAACTCATTAATGAGTTGTCTAAGCATGTCAGATATGCCATCGAGTTATAGCTATAGAAGGTATAGACCAAAAGTAAATCCACTGCCTTATCTATAAACCCCATAAATGGTTTCGAGTTCTCTCTTGCTCAACTAGAAATTTCTAGCATTCAACAGTATGGTTGCACTTACATCATAGGCATGTGCCCCGCGCTCTATTGTACCGTTTCAAATTGCCTCTTACTCATATCCAATACTAATTCTCCAACGAAGTGCGATTAAAAAAAAAATGTTCGCATATCATTTTCGCAGCGCTTGGCAAATGTGCAATTTCAATGCAAGTCAAAACTGCGCCGGCGATAAGCAAACGTAATAAACAACACAATACAACACCCTCATCCCCAACCCCTGTCCAATGGGGGGTGGGGGGTGCAGTTGTGCGCGCGTGGCTGCTAAAACAAACACAAGCCACCCACAAAAACTGGGGGGGGGGGGGGGGGAATGTGGCGGATTGAAGCTTGTTGCATTTGGCTATAACAACTGCCAAGCAATTAATGACTTTGAATACCCTGTAGTCATTAAAGCGTTTAACAAAGGGTATGCCAAATGAAGTATAATGAAATGTGTGTAATTAATCAAAATGAAATTGAAGCGAATTTAAAGCTGAATACATAGCAGAAGCTGCATCACATACATTTATAGATATATAGATAGATATACCTATATATATCTATATCTATATCTATATCTATATCTATATCTATATCTATATCTATATCTATATCTATATCTATATCTATATCTATATCTATATCTATATCTATATCTATATCTATATCTATATCTATATCTATATCTATATCTATATCTATATCTATATCTATATCTATATTTATATCTATATCTATATCTATATCTATATCTATATATATATCATATAGCCTCATTCTCGATTCTTCTTCTATCTGTCTTCTATCTTAACACCTCTCTTAACACCTCTCTTCCACTCTTTACAAAACTTCTCCATTTAAAACCCTTTTTCCAGGGCATTCGCAAGTCGAGCATTTTCAACATTTACTCATTTTTTTTAATTGTTGCTTAATTTATTTTCCAGCAAATTTTCCCGAGTGCTTTTGTGCGAGTTTTGCTCTACGGAATATATTTGCATTTTTTTCACATTTTGCATTTTGCATTTTTATTTTATTATATTTGATTTTGCAACATTCGAATTAATTATGCAGAGAACGCTTGGAAAATGCATTTGCATATAAACATTTGTGCAACACATTTATGCAACAGGTTTTTTTCTTAATGGGTTTTGGTTTTTGGGGTGAACTCAGAGTTGAAATATTAATCAAAAAGTATAGATTGTGAGCTATTAATAAATCTGCCAAGTTATATACGAACTATCTGCTGAAATAGTATTCGTTTTTTATGTTTTCTTTTGTTTTTTGACATTGACAGTTTGACAGTTGACAGTCGACAGTTGACAGTCGACAGTTGACAGTCGACAGTCAACATATGCATAGTTGTTTGTCGAACAAGCTGCTAATTAAAGTGCGCTCTATTTGGCCAGAGAAGTACCGCGAGCAAACAGCCACAACAATAGCAGAGCAGAGTAAATATTTATGACACGAGCAGCTTTGTTGGATTAACTTTGCTCCCCCCCCCCCCGCCCCCATTGGCGGGGCTGTGTGGTGACAAATGTGCAAAATATTTGCGGAATCCGACAAGTGTTTTGCACAGAGATCGGGGCAAGTTGCCACTAACGGAATTTGGAGTTGAAAGTAAGGAAAACGGATTAAATTAGTAATCCAAAACATGGCTAAACTTATCGATACTGCATTAATTAGTTTATACTGTTTCGATATATCGATAACATTGAAATAATCGATTCATATTCATTCATCTTGATAAGCAAGCAATATTTAGAAGAAGATACTGTCAAATCCGACCGATATCTTGACAAGACATAGCAGAGTAAAAATTCGGCTGACTATAGTTCTACCTACTTCTGCAGCGAAATCTGTGGATTTTGAGACAATGAGTTCATAGCCGAATATGTTGCCTTAGCTAGAAAAAGCTGTTTTATCATAGGCAAACATATAATCAGCTCGAAAGATATAGAAACGCTCCAACTGATAAGGACTTCGGCATTTTGTGAAGAACTTTCTGAAGGGAACACACACAACAGAAGCCGCCCAACAATAATAATAAAAATAATTATAAATAATTTATTTCCCAGAACATAAAATTCTTGTTAAAGTTTAAAAGTTTATCGTAGTTTCCCTGATTATAAATATATATAATTATACAAGTTCGATTCGTTGAAGTTCTATATATAGACAAGTAGAACTAGCGCCAACAGTTGTGCGTCGCTATGACGACTAAGTTGACTGGACTGGAAGAGCTTAGTAAAATATATAAATCAAATTCAAAACATTTAAATTGATGAGATAAACTCCAAGAGAGAGATCTCAGATCTTAAAAAAACCTTTCTTCTTCTTCTACTCATAAATATTTATAAGCTTAAATATTGATTAATGGTCAGCTAGCTAGTCGCTGTTATCCAGAACTATAAATAAACATTACTAAATTGAAAGGTTAAAGTTCAGCATATAAAAATCAAATTGAAATCATTTAAAATGGGATTTTAGAAACGCTTCATTTGACATTTCCGAGGTCCATTGAACTATCGATTAACAGCAAGTTGGCTGCAACATTATAAGCCACCATTTAATGGCACATTTAACAACACTAAAAGTGTTAATTACAGTTACTTACTCTTCGGTGCTGAACATGCGTACCATGTGCCGCTCTAGATACTGGGGCACCACATTGCAGCATTGCGGGGAGGCGGGCGGCGTTTGATAGGGATTCAGATTCATTAGAGCCTCGTCATCATCAAAGTAGCCCGACGACGTTGAGGAGGAGGTGCGCGGATATTTGAGCATGTTGAACAAACCAAATAATGTCAACAGACAATGGACAATGGACAACGAACACACAACAACAACAGCAACAACAACGCTCGCTTTATGTGCACAGCTGTTTATGATTTTTGTCTGAGCTGATTTTTTTTTTTTTTTTTATCTATTTTTGGCACAATTTAAAATCAATTTGATTTTGTTGTTTACTTTTTATTTGTTACTTATTTTTATTTTATTTATTTTTTTTTTTTTTTTTATTATTTTTATTTTTTTTTATTATTTTTATTTTTTTTATTATTTTTTATTTGTTTGTCTGGCGAATTATTTGTATTTGTTTTATTTTTGCCAAATCACTGCCAAAAATGATGGCTCACAATTATTGTGTCTGTCTGTGTGTGTGTGTGTCTGTCTGTGTGTCTGTTTAATGCCCTATTTAAATGTTATATAAAGAAACTTTGTGTTTTTAATTGTTATTCAATCAGCACAAAGCGTAAAACAACAAAATAAACAACGCGGCGAATTGTGCATACAATTTTTGTTGCCTTCTTTTATTTTTGCTACTATTTTGTTGTTTTTGTTGTTGTATTTCTGCTACTATTTTGTTGTTGTATTTTTGCTACTATTTTGTTGTTTTTGTTGTTGTATTTTTGCTACTATTTTGTTGTTGTATTTTTGCTTAGCTGCGAAATATTTGTTGAAACGAATGCGAAACGAATGCGAAACATGCACTTGAACACACCAGCAGACTCAGATACAGATACAGCTAAAGATACAGATACAGCTACAGCTACAGATACAGATACAGCTACAGCTAAAGATACAGATACAGCTACAGCTACAGATACAGCTACAGCTACGAGTCGACACGATTCGAATCGTGTGTTGGGCAACTGCAACTGCAACACAGAATTTCCAATTTGATTTTTGAATACGAATGCAAATTCGAATTCGAATTTCGATACGATTCGTTTATTTTATTTATAATTTTTTTAGCGTATTTCGATTTTGTTGTTTGAGAATATAGCGCGCTCGTCTCGCTGGAACTTGTTTAGCGTCTTGCCAAATGGCAACAACTAATTTATTAATATATTTAGCATTATTTTTATAGCAAATATCCAAGACAGAAATACACCTATCAAGAGAGAGAGAGCGAGAGAGAGAGAGAGAGAGAGAGAGAGTGAGAGATAGGAGAGTGTGTGTGTGCAAATCTCTCTCCTCTTCTAGCGCTGCGGCTAATTACAATTAATCAAGCGCCGCAAAACGTTGACTAAAAATAAATATTAACCAATTAATCTGAGATACACACGGAGATACAAATTTACAGTTGCAGTTAGCAGCTATTTGTAGATAAAAATAATACTTGCTGGACTTGAATCAAGTGGAGGAATACTAGAAGAGAGTGTGCTGAGCAGATTTGTCTAGCTGTTTATAGTATAATTTATTTATATTATTATTAATGAATTGCCTCGTTAAAGTTAATAGATTAATTATCCCATGAATCTATATGAATAATAATAATAACTGTGTAATTTTTTAGTTTTCTTTAAAACACTTTGATGTAGGGTCTCAAACCGGAACCAAAATGGGAACTGCAAGTTTACCAATTGAGACTCAAAAATGGAACTCACGGAAACCGATATTATTAGTTCATTTGGTACTTTGGTAATTGGGAATCAGTTCATAACCTTTGCCGGAATCGGAACTGATAACGGAGTTAATGTTGTTAACTCAAATGCCTTGACTATTTAAAGGATCATAGGATCACGATTCTTCGGAATCAGTTACAACGGAAGAGAATACCTAACAAAATGTGGAACTAATTCATCAGCTTAACTATTCACGTGGCTAAACCGGAACCGGTACTCAAATACGATTCAGTTTGACACTCTGCTTATAAGTCTTGTTATCTGAAAGACTTCTTTGTTTAGTTATCTGGTATAAAAATCACACTTTGCATTCGTAGTTTTGCCAATTGATTTTTGAATATGCGCACTACTTTTGCAAACGCTTTGCAACACTGGCAGCTGCTGCAATTTGCCAATAATTCAATAATTCAAAAATTCAACGGAAGCAAAATAAAGTCGTCTGTTCGCCGCTGCTTTCCACACTGAATGTACGGCATGAATAATATAAACAAAATTGTGGAAGTCCGTAAAAAATAAATACCAAAAACAACAGCAACAACAGCAACAAAAAGAAGGCGAAGCTAACTTAAAAATTTATACCACACAATTCGTTGCGTTTGCTTCGTTTTAGTTGTTGTTGTTTTAGTTGTTGTTGTTGCTGCTATTTATAGACAATATTTAAATGATGCCTGTGCGTGTGCGTTGCGTGTGTATCTTTGTATCTTGGTGTGTTGTCTAGTTGTTAGTTTTCAAATGGGCAACGTGGCGTCGCAAGAAGCAGCGCCAGCAGCAGCAGCAACAGCACCAGCAGCAGCAACAAAGATACTCAGGAGAGTCAAGCAGCAACAATCTCTCAGATACAAAGTAGACACGAACTGTGACTACGAGGCGGCACGACAGTAACAAGGTCAGGGCGTCGCACAACAACAACGACAACAACTTAAACAACCACTCGAACAACTGCAACAACAACAACTTGAACAACAATTAGCACACGTCATCGATCGTTCGGCGGCTACTGACAAAAAAAGAGCTACGAAAAAATACTACTTCAAATTTGTTGTCTTTTCGTATCTGTATCTCGACAATTTTTGCGTCTGTATCTTGTGCGCGTACATTCAACTTGAGCTGTAGCAAATTGTTTAAACAAATAGCCGAACAACAACAACAACAACTTTTTCTGTAGTGTAGTTTATTTTTTTCTTCTTTTTCTGTTTTTTGCTTTATTTTGTCGTGTCTCGCGCCGGCGACAAGTTTTTGTTTACTGAATTCGAACCGAAAACTGATTTTTACTAAATGCGGCGCACAAAATCCAAAAAGCGTTGACGTCGACGTCGATGTAGGCGCTGACTGCGCTGCTAGCTGTGTTGGCTGTGTTGCCGCCAATAAAATATTTTCAAAAATACAACTGTTTTTTTTCTCTTCTCCTTCTGCTCGGCAATTTAGTCGAGGGCAAACCAGGAAAATACAAAAAAAAACACTTGAAAAATTCACCTTTTTTTTTTGTAACGATAAGCAGCGACAGCGACGCCGGCAGCGACGTCGACGTCGACGTACGATAACAAGAGCAACTGGAGAACAACAGCGATGATTAGCGAAAGGCAGGGGTTGGCGGGGTGTGTAGAAGGGGAGGGGCATAGGCCTCAAGAATGTTATCAAAAAACGATCTAATCGCAGCGATATCATAATTATCATTTATATGCATATTACTGTGTGTGTGTGGGTGTGTATGTGTGTGTGTGCGAGTGTGTGTATGTATTTGTGTGGGTGGGTTTTTAGAGCCTATTCGACGAAAGAAAAAACCAAACAAAGCCAGCTTTTATTGGAAAAGCAATCATCATCAATCAATACACAAATTTTGTGGACAAAAACTGCAAACAAAACTTTTGTTGACAAAAATATCCTTTGCTAAACTCAAGGCAAATAAACAAATCACAAATAAATAAATTTAAATATCTGTTTGTTAACATTTTATCTTATCAAGCGGTGCTTCAGAGCTCAACTGCTGTCATTTTGTGGTATTATAAAATGAAAATAAAATTATTATTATAATTGGGGAGAAGTTAGCACTGCGACCTATAAGGTCTATTGTGCCCCCTTACTGAGCCTACTACAGCTCTTCCATCAATCCCAACTCCTGCACGAATGCCAGGATCTTTGTTGGGTTGAGGGTTTCTATGTCCTTGGGCCTCATGATATGCTGCCCTAGGATGTTGCATCTTTTCCTGGTTAAGCAGATTCTGACTTTAGACGAGGTTTACCTTTATAAAGAGAGACAGGAAGTGCGAATAAACAACGAGATTAACCCACTTAGCAATGTCTTGGCGTAAACAACTTGAGAATTATCAGCATAAATTGTATTGACAGGAAAGCTCTGATCGCAACAGCTCGACTGGCAGATACCCTTTTAAGTACATGTGAAGATTTGCTGTTAGAAATACATTTTGATTAACAAAACTTTTCAGTTCCTATTCGATCTTACGGAAATTTTTACAATTGATTGATTATATGTCCATATTTTTACAATAGTGTCTTTTATTGCTATCGTAAATCGATTAATATCGATATTCGCTAAAGTGAAACTGGATCTGTGCGAGGTATGCGAGAATTCATAACCCAAATTTAAAGTATCGAGCTCTCAAGTTTCAGTTCTTAATGGTGATTAGGAATGTATATACATATATATGTATATATGTTTCCTTAGGCCTACTATATATAGACTCTCCCATTTAAAATGCTTTCAGTACAAAATAATGATATTTGACGCAAGTGGGAACTTATCGCACCAGCGAGTCCAATAAAAATATGGACTGCGATGACTAACTGTATTTCTATATAGCGTATATATATATGGCGTGAGTTGTACATAATAAGTAGTACTCGTAGTTGCAGTCAAATTGCCCGATAAGTGAAGCATGTGTCTGATGATAAAGCACAATGGCAGAAACAATGTCAAACGACGAAAAAGACGTCATTGGCAAATGCAATTGAAATGGGCGATAAATAATGTACTATATAAAATGGTAAAACGGAGGGGAAATGAAGCAATAACTAATTAATTTGTGGCGATTGTTACTAATAGTATTTAATGAGCAGCTGAGCAGCTGCTGCTGATGATGATCGAAAATGTCTTTTGAATTTAACCTGTTGCTGAAAAACGAGCAATTTCAGCAAATGACATTTATTTTGTGTGTGCCAGCAAATAAGCATGTGTGATTTAGCAAGGGGTAGCTGCATATAAGGGGGGTTGGGGGTGGTACGAGGGTTGATCGCGATAATTGCTGAAAGCAAACGCCAAGTGTTGAGTTGGCGTGAAATTTATCGCGATGAAATGCCCGAAAAAACCAAAAATTACACGTTCAAAACGAAACGCAAAACAAATGAGAATATGGCACAACAAAGCGAAGCAGGACTAGCAGATGCCCTGTATATATAGATTTGAGGTGCAGAGGCACAATTTCGAAGGAGGAGGAAGGGAAATGAAGCTGATCGAAGAACTTTATAACATGTGTTTTAAGGCCAACAATTGCAGTTAAAGTCCAAAACTCTCCAAACTCTGCTGATGCTTGCTGCCAAAGGTTAGAGCTCTCTCAGGTATGCCCACTTATACACACTTTAAAAATTACAGGGTATTTGCGCAAAATGTGCAGAGTGTATGTGGTGCTTGTGATTTAGGAAAATTGCTGCAGCTGGCCACCTGCGCGTATACGTAATCTGAATTTATTGGCTCATTAGAGAGTTGTGCAAACTGCGCACGTAAGCAGAGAGAGAAAGAGAGAGAGAGAGAGAGAGAGCGAAAGAAGCAGCGAAAGAGGAGGATGAGCAGCAGCAGAAGCAGAAGCAGAGATAGAAGAGGAAGCAGATGCGACCCCCAAATGCAAACTGCAATTGCCAATTGTGTGTAAATAAATAATAAATAATATATAATAAATGACAACTAATAAATAATAAACAATAAATAATAAACAATAAAGAATAAATAAATTATAAATAAATAGTAAATAAATTATAAACAAACAACAAATAATAAATAAATAAATACGTTTCTTTTCGAGTGTTTCTGCTTGGAAATGGATAATCTTATCAAGAGCCAGGCTAAATGCAGTTAACCCTTAGTCTGAGTCTGAGTCTGAGTCACCAGTTTCAGTGTTCGAGAGTATCGCAATTGTTGTGTGTGTGTTTGTTTTGACATCACTTGCAGCACACTGTCAACATATAGCCTGAAAATCGATATATCGATTAATGGGCATAGGTCGATACTTCAAAATGCTATAACTTTGTCAAAACTAAACTTATTTTAAAAAGCGAGGGCTTTTTGATCATAGTTTTGCCCCTAAATCAATCGTACATCTATAGTTGAAAACGTGATTTTAGGTCGGAAGACAAGTAAAAATTATAGCCTGAAAGTCGATATATCGATATATGGGCATAGGTCGAAACTTCAAAATGCCATAATTTTGTCAAAACTCAACTTATTTTAAAAAGCGAGGGCTTTTTGATCATAGTTTTTCCTTT
>JAWNLP010000606.1:0-22819 GCA_035042265.1 Drosophila imparisetae | reverse complement strand
GCCGCAGGCAATGGAGCCCCAAAATCGGAGATAAGGTGTGGATGAAGCTGCACCACCTATCGAATGCAGCAGAGGGATTCGCAGCCAAGCTAGCACCGAGATACGGAGGCCCGTACCAAATCGTGGACTTCACATCACCGGTGATCTGCAAGCTAAAAAGCTCGGAGGATAAACGGATAAGGACGGCACATGTGAGCGACTTAAAGCCACACAGCAATGAGACTGCGGCCGTCAAGAACCTTACAACTCGTCACATAAGCGAAAACGGACACCACCAACATTGTCACTATTAAGAGCGCAGTGCCAGACACCGGAAAACGCTTACTCACCACCATTACAGGAAAGCGAGCAAAAGGTCCACCAAAAAAAAAAAGAAGGTATATAATGAGCTGCGATAATGGACTTCTACACAAAGCAAAATACAACATGAACAAGCAAGCAGCATACGAACGTCCAGAGGACCTACCGATCCCCACGCAACAACACGAGGGGTTGGAACCGGTAAATCCTGCAGAGGCAGAAGACGCCTCACCGCAAGGATACGCCAACGAACTAGGAAAAGCCTACAAAATGTGGAAAATTGGAAAATCCACGGTACGGCCAAACATGGATCACCACCAATACGTTGATAAGTTCTGGGAGGACAATGGCCCCTATGAACCTTATTCAGACGTAGGCTCAAGCGACGAGGAGGAAACCGACACGGAAGAGGGGTTCGACAGCTCCGATAGTGGAAACCAGTCCGAGGACTATCGCCACAGCCTGTCGGACGACCTATACTCCATACCCTCTGTGCCCGTCGCGTACCCCACCGACGATGAAGAAACTATACTATTCGTGCCAGCAACCCCTGAAGACGATGAAGAAACCATACCATTCGTGCCAACAACCCCTGAAGACGATGAAGAAACTACACCATTCGTGGCCGCCGCAGCGTCCGACGATGAGATAATTGTCATCTCATCGGACGAAGACAGCGACGACGAACAACAACCATCAAGAAAACGACGAGGAATAACGACCACCGCCGAATACACCAGGACACATGCCAAGGGAAGGAGGATACACACGGCCACCATAGTATGTACGTGGGACGAGTACGTGGGGATGCCCTCCACCTGGAAACTAACGGAGAACGAGCATTAAAACAAAAAAAAAAATAATAATAACACACACTATAACACCCATATCACTTATACAGAGAAACACTAATAACAAAAATGTCACCCCAAACACAGATATAGAATTAAAAAACACTACACATAATAACATAATTATTATCCCTAAAAGTGGAAGGCTTCCACTTACCGAAGGAAGGGGGGAGTGTGAGGAGCCATATAGCTTGACATATGCTATATGCGCCCCTCGCAACAACTACCACATACGCTATGGACAACCCTCGCGACAACCGCGACAAAATGACATTGGATCTTACACCGCATCAGCAGATTTCGACGACGACGAAATCAACAGCAACAGCGAACAGAACCAAAAACACAAACGCCTTGGTCAGCATACACTGGAAGGGGGACAACAGTTTAGCAACCACAACCAATGGCACGCGCGCTGTTGGTCAGCATATTCGCCGTGGGAACACAAGCTTGCATTTCAAGCAACAACCACAACACACGTGCCTACTTCAGCAACAGAGATCTTGACGCAGGTGAGCGCTGCCCCAAGTGCATCGAGTTCAGCGACCGCAGTGGACAACAACCTTAAAATAGGTGACCGCTGCTTTATTGCAGCGATCGCAAAACGGTATTGGAAAAATACCAAAGATCACGCCACCAATGCGACCCCGACCTATAAAAGGGGGCGTCGCAGACCACCAGGGGCAGTCAGTGAAAGATCAGAGCACGAGTCGGTACTAGTGCAGTGGTAAGCAGAACAAACCCAAACAGTGGAAAGTCGGCGAGGGAATACATCGATTACACTACATACACTATAAGAACCACTAGCCATAAGTAAAACTAAAATAAAGATCTTTCGAATATACAACACCATCGTGTCCTCAGTTATCGTAATCGCAACTATCTAAAAATTCGTTGCACGACCCCACAGCTCGACTGAGTTTTAGCCCAGCTAAAACAGGACGAACTAGAAGGTTCGTTACACTGTACTGTACAACATTATCATATTAAAATTATATATGTAAATACAACTTTTTATTTATAATTAAGTTATTTTTTTATAATTTTGTATATTCTGTCTACATTAAATAAATACAAATTATTCTAATTTTTATATTCAACGTATAAATACACAAGATATTGAAAATATAAAAAAAAACTAAGAAAATACCTTTTTTTGTATACTCCGAAGACCGTAACTACGGTGGCTCGAAGCTTATTCTGATCAGGGTAAAAGAAAAAGGGAATTGCCTGCCATAAACTAACCATTCATTATTTTTCAAAAATTCCAAAGACCTATGGTAGGTATATATATTAACCACCAAAATTAATATATGACCCCAATACACTGGGGTTTCCCCACCTGCTAGGTAGGATTATAAAAATGTAGCATACTTTTAGGTATAGTTTTCATTTGGAACAACAAAATAAACAAAATAATATATTTGGCGTATATTAACTTACATAAGGATGTTAATACTTAGTATTATATCCTTTAGCCTTAACTACTTCCCTTAACCTATTATTCATCGAAGATACCAGCTTCCTGGTAGTTTCTGGGCTGATTTTGCTCCACTCTTCCCGCAGAGCATTTTTGAGGTCTTCTTTGCTGGATATGCTTTGCTTCCGGATGTTATTTTCCAGCACAGCCCACAAATTCTCAATGACATTTAAATCTTGAGACTGGGCCGGTCGAATTATCATGTGGGGGCCAGGACTGTACTATCTTGGCCTTATGCTTGGGATCGTTGTCCTGGTTGAACCGGAAAGTACGTCGTATTCCTACCTTCTCGGCACTTTGGAGTAAATTTTCCTTAAGTATGTTGAAGTACACATTCTTGTTCATTGTTGTTTCAAAAATCACAAAATTCCCCAAAACGGCTGACGAGATGCCATGTCACTTCCTCCACCATGCTTGACTGGTGCCTTTACGTGTTTGGGATTCAGGTCAGTATTGGACTGTCGCCACACATAATTCCGTCCGTCTGAGTCAAAAATTGTGAATTTGGACTCATATGCACATAGGACTGTGTTCCAGAACTCCAAATCCTTGTCCAAGTGGTTTTTGACGAACGTCATCCAAGTCCCTTTATTTTTTACGCTTATAATAATATTCTTCCGTGGTACTCGGGCATTAAAGTCATGTTTGCGCAGAAACCTGCACTCAGTTTCCACACAGCACTTTTTCCCATTTCATCCTGCACCTGTTGAGCCACTTTTGGAGCCAATAGCTTGGGATTTCCCCTTATTTTCTTAAAGATCCTTCGCTCCTCCTCTTCGGTAAAAATCTTGTTTGGTGCCTTTCTGCCCTTGCCCTCAATCCGATTTACGTTGACGAAGCGCCGAATGATGTTATACACAGTTGAGTTGCTCAGATTGACCATTTCAGCTATTTGTTGTGCAATGGTAGTCTGTTTGTCCATAGTCCTTTTTGGCTTATTGCACCCGAGATGCAGGATAAAACTAAACTGACTACGAAGGATTGGTCTATTTATACCGAATATACTAGACTTTAGGTAAAAAATCCGGGTCTTATGGCACCCAGGTGTCCACAATGTACCTGATCCAAATAGGCATTGACCTAAAAATAGGGTACTTTTTTACATAATCACACCTAGAAGGTGGGGAAACCTCAGTTTATTAGGGTCATCCATTCATATTGGTGGTTAATATATATACCCACCATCGGCCTTTGGAATTTTTGAAAAATCATGAATGGTTAGCTTATGGCAGGCAATTACTTTTTTTTCACTATTTGTTCAAAAAATCACACTGTACTATTGTAATGTATTGGCCACTTTGGTTAGTGGAGCAGTTCACTGATGTCCTTCTTTCAGGCTTGATGCGCACCAGCTACGCAAGTTTACGACCTCCGCCTGTCCGACAGAGAAATCGCACGGCACTCTTGTTATCCCCCAGGACTAGCGGTCTCCTTGATTCCCCAAGGATTGCAACTAGCACACCGGTGAATCAGTATTCCCGCATACACTCTCTGTCCAACCACAGGCCCAGTCGCACTTGCTGCGCTTGGATTTATGCGGATTTTGCCTGTTGCCAAATTCAAACGGAGCAAGGATTTACGCTTCTCACCCAATTTCAGGACCTCAATGTCCTGCGTTATGCTTTGGTCCTGGTAGCGTCGAGTCCTTCGACGCTCCTTGGTTGTATATCGTCCTATTTGATTATATCTTGCACTGGCTGGAGCAGGTTCTCGCGTGGACTTCGCTCGTAGATTTCGCCCAGAACTCCCGACCTGTGCTGCGACGCCCTTTTTATAGACCTGCGTCGCAGCTTTTTGTCATGACTGTACCAAAGTCACATGATCTTTTCAGTGGCGTGATCTTTGATACTTTTCCGCTGCCTTTTGCTGGCGCCAGCCCTTGTCTGCCGTTGTCATGTGTGTCAGCCACGCTCATATGGCTGACAACCTGCGTAAGAGGGAGGGCGAAAAAGAGCGAATTCGCCGCAACTGCATCAGGGCGGGATTCCGGGCTGCTATACAGTTACTGTGATGGGCGTATATAGCATAAATATATATATTTATGTATATATTTATTGGCCATGGCTATATGACTCCTCACAATATAATACCTTTTGTAAGGGTACCGATAACTTGTCAAATCTGTGACTCATCCATACTAACAAGATGTTCAGCTTCATGCAAAGTTGACAACAATAGTCATTATATGCATTTAGGCTGAACATAGAAGCTAACTATAAATTAGCCAAGGTCTCGTTTTAGCTTAGCTATTTTGATAGGACTAACAAATAATTTACCAACCCTATTTCATACTTATTGATACCATAGATCAGTCTTGAAGATGCCTCATTCATTGTGCACATGAGTCAAATAACTTTCGAGACTTTGTTTTAAACACATCATTTCATAGCTTTATTGAATAAATTGTTGTTTTCTTCACTTGTGTTTCGTGTGTGTGTTTTGCTGTTGTAAATTCTCAGAGTAATCCGTAATGAAGTTTAATTGATTCTTAATAAATCTTGCACAGAGTATACCATAAATATGCTATATAAATTTGCTTCGTATTTGTTTTGTTCATATTATTTTTCATTTGTAATTGTTTAAGTTAATTTAATGAAAATTCGAAAAAAATTGTGAATGCGTGAGTGTATGGGCGGGCGTGGTAGTATAGCCACGCTCCATATGAGAGAAATCGACAGTAATTCAATAGATAAATATGCACTTTTAATTAAATTGGAATAATTGCTGTTTCGGTTTTGGTTTTTGTTTTCGTTTTTGACATGATTAAGTTAAGTATTTGCTACTACAATACGACCCACCAATATTTTGACTATGTTTATAACGACGAGAAAAAAACGTTGCATATCTTATATATATCTGGCATAATTAGTATGTTGTCTTCAAGTGCTATATGTAAGCTAAATCATAGACGATAATACAAATTATTTGAATCCTCTTCAATTTCTTATGCTGAATTAAATATGTTTTTCATTAAATTATGCATAAGTTGAGCTTGAGCTTGAATAAACGGATGCCACTTAAATTTTCTGTTTTTACTAATGCGTTTTTCCTTTTTAGGTATTCAATTTTCAGTTTTTCTTTCGATTCTGCTGATTAATTCTTCATTTCTTCTTTCATTCCAAGTAATTGGTAATCCAGTGTGCTTCGCATTTAACAAGAGTGCTTAAAATTAGTACCTTTGACTAAGTTGTTTTCGGCTAAGTTTGGTGTATACATAATTAATTTAATTTATATATTTTGTAGTTTTTCTTTTGCTTTAACATTTAATGCAAACACATAGAGAGAGAGAGCATCTTTCAATCTTTACTTTACCGATAACATGCACTACGAAATATTTTTTGGATAGATATTTATTCATTGTTAGTTTTTTGCAAATATTTTTACCATAAGTTGTGTGTTTTTTTATAAGAGCAGGAAAGATGAAGGTTCTGCTAAAAACGAAATTATGTATCTAAATAAAATGCCTATAAAGTAAGGCAATATTAAGTTATTCAGATACGGATATACGGATATTTTTAATACTTGGAATTCTTGAGCAAATTGTAAAATAAATTTCTAAACAAAATATTCTATTTATAATTTAAAAAAGCCATATCAAGTTATTTCAATACAGCTTCGTAGCGCTTGAATCGATTTGGAGAATAATTTCTTGAATCATATTGAAATTAATATCCCAGGATATATTTAAAAATAAATCTACTACGGATATTCACAATAATTTTGTTTACGGGAAAGTTATTGAAATAAATGCATTATGCTATGTGAATACTCTAAAAGGTCTGCCTTCAAACCATCATCGAGGCTCAATTAAGTTAAGTTTGTTAAACTATGCCCAATAGGCTTGATTAATATGTATAGACAATAGCACATCACTTTAAATACTTAGATCAATTCGTTAATGATTGGTTTTAGCCACAATTTGAAGATTTCGACTATTCAACACTCAATTAAGTAAGTTAGTAGTGAGTTAAAGAGAGAGTAGTGTTTCTGTTTTCTTTGTATTTTCTTTGTATGTATGTACGAAAGACATTTAAAGAGAGCACTGCAAGTGCCGGAAACAGTTCCATATTCGGTTCCGGTTCCGGTTTCGCCTGCAGGCCATGCACAACCTTTTTGGTTTCAAACGCGAATGTGCCTCGAAACGACGAACAACGAACGTGACTATCGATTTGATCGCCAGGTCTTTGACTATATATATATATATATATATATATATATATATACATATGTGTATATATATGTATGCACTATCCGTATTTTTTGGTGTAAAAGTATAAAAGTGTACCATATTTAAACGTCGACTGTTTCGCGTTTTAACCTTTGTTTCGATTTTTGTTTAGTTAAAATTTGTGGTAACTTTTTCGTATCTTTTATTATAGATTTCATTATCATGCTCTTTTCGTTATTTTCGTTTTTAAGATATGCGCTTTGTTTTCTGTTCATCGTCCGTCTTCTTTAAATGTTAACATTATTGCGTTTTTTATGTAAAAATTATAAAGTTGCTCGTTTTTAGTTGTTTTTCCTTCGTTTTTCTTTTGTTTTAGTCTTTTTTGCATTAGTTTAACTTTTGTTATCAGATCCTATGCGGTTTGTCATTACGTATTCATAATTTTTCTTGTTTTGTTTTTTGTATATTATTGTGCGGTGTTTTTGTTCGTTACCAATACCGTTAAATATATAATATGTATATATAATATAATATATTGTGTATATAGTACTCATGTATATGTTTAAATTTTTAAAATACTTTCTTGGTTTTTTTTTTGTTTGTTTTCTTTCTTGGTTTTTTGTTTTTGCATTATTTATAAAACATTTTCGTCTTAAAAAATGTATATAATCGATTGCTTTTAGTTGTTGTTCTTTTTGTTGCTATACTTGTTATCATTAATTAATTGCATTACGCATTCTGCATTCTGCACTCGGTTTTTATTAATTCAGATCGCACATGCACAAAAATGTGTGTGGCTGACTATAAAAACGTTTTGCTTGGTGTTTTCTTCTTGTAGTGTTTTCTTCTTCTTGCACTTCGAGAGTTAACATGAAGTTGCTGTTCATATAAATCGCATAAAAGCAATGAATTATTTTTTATTAAATTTTTGTCAGTCAAGCATTTGCGCATAATATATGGGTAGGTTATGTAAATGTTACGAGTGATTGGAACGAATGATTCGATTGCATCACATCGTGTATATAGTACGTATTTATGTATGTATGTTCAGTGTTTGTTTGGAAGAAAGCCGTTAAGCTCTACAAAGATTAGGGGCTATGGCATTATGCGCTGGGCCTATGCACTACACACATACATATATACTTAATAATCGTTATCGTAAATATACATACATTCACACAATGAATTTGTATACATACACATATATATGTATATATGTGTATATATTTTTTGGTGTTTTTAAATACTTTTTAAATAGTTGCAATAAATTTACTTGACGTATACATGAAAGTGTCTTGTTGTTGCCTATGCCATGAGTTAATATGATTTTATAATAAATTTTTTTGTATGTATATGTATATGTATAAACATTTAAAATTTGCAATACACAACATCAATATATTGTTTATCATATATAATATACTTTTCTTGTTGTTTTGTTCTTTTGTTTTTTCATAAATAGTTATAGATTTTATAAAGTTAATATATATAGCATAGTTTAATGTATTTTAACATTGTGAATGGTTTAGGTTTGACTTACGCACAGGAAATGAGTGTTACAAAACTGAATGGGCGTATGACTATATGAATAGAAGAGTTTCTCATTTCCCGCGTAATTGTCAATGCAAAAGTTCAAGAATTTAAGAACAAAATAACAATACATTTGTAAACATAATACTTTAAGAAGACCTTTTTATTTTTGATATAAGGGAATAGTAAATTTAGCTAGTTTTACAAGGAAATCTCTCAAGCACCATGTTTTCATTTTATAGAAGTTTGATCATACTCTTTTCATTTGTTGCCTTTTTTCTCACGTGCGTCATTAAATGCATGTACCATTTTTTGTGGAAACTTTTCTTCATTTCTTTTCCATATATATATTATTTTCCACTATTACGTAAATTGTTTCACTCTTTTGAGAATGGTTCTTTTGCATACAAATTTGTTGTTTTTCTTTTGTTTAATATTTAATTTGGCGATTTGATTTGCTTTCATTGTTCATTATTATTGCTGCTTTGTTTGTTTCTTGAAACAAATTCGTTTTGCTGAAACGCGTTTTGTCAAATTTGAATTTTACGTACTTTTTACTTTGGTTTAAGTTTAGTTTTTATCTTCATTCTTGGGAGGGAATTTGTTAGAGTTTTTCTTGAATTTCTTAGATTTTTCGAATGGCGTGCACATATATTTTTAGCTGGTATAGGTTTTTTCTTTAAAACTTGTCATTTATTGGTTTATTTTTAAAAAATTGTATTATAGCAAATATTTTTAGTGTGTTATGATTATGATTTTTAGTTGTCTGGAATTATTTATTTATTTTTTATTGCTGTTTTGCTTTCAATTTTTCTTAAACATTTATTCGTTGTATTCGAAAAATTCTCTGTGTGTTTAGCTCTTGTTTAGTTTACCGATTTGTATTTTGTAGTTGCACATTCGATTTCTTTACTGCTGCTAGTCAGGATATATTTTGAAATTGGTTAAAACAGTTGAAAAATGGACAAGTTGCAAAACATGACAATGATTAGGTGAAGGTTAATAATTTTATAATTGAATAATTTCAAATAAATTGTCTATAAGTATATTTTAATGTATACGATCTTTATTTTAATTATGAGTTACACAATTACTCGTACATTTATAAGTATATATATATAAACATATTGTGAAAATTAGTCGTTCTTTCCAAATGTTTACGACTCTATGCCAAACGTTAAACAAATACGTATTTCAGTTCTGTTTGGCATTTATTATTTATCAATAGGCTTAAATATTTTTTTTTTGTGTTTGTTCCGTTTATCATGACTTGGTGGTTTGGCCTTACAGTTTTCTTGTATTGCCAAATCTTTTAAAGTACTTGTAGAATATGCTGTTTTCATCAAACAAAAACTTAACCTTATATTTTTGGTAGCATTGTTTTGTTTTCTAGACACGACTAGAGTTTGCTTATAGTGCAACATGAAACAAGAATTGTTAAATATGTGTGTTATATTATAAAAGATATATATAGAAAAATATAATGACAAGGGATTGCCGGTTTGTCAGTACCAAAATAAAAAAAACAAAACAAAAACAATGTGAAAAACCGAAAAAAAAACAATTCAAAATATTTAACTGCTTAAAAAACTAAAATTCATTAACTTTAAATAACAATTGCAAAACGTATATTCAAACGTTTGAATTAGGAAAAATTAATTAATAATGAATGAATGAATAAATTAATGTAAATTCATTTAGAAGAACCAATTTGACCAGTGTGATGGCGTAAATGAGGATTGATAGTTGTTGTTGTTGTTATTGCTGTTGTTGTTGTTGCTCTTGTTGCCAGCAGCTGTTGCTGTTGTGCTGCTCAAAGCGCTGAGTGTGTTGCCAGCAGCATTTCGAGCCACATTGGAGCCGCTGGCTGCATTGCTGCTGCTACTGTTGCCATGATTTTGCGATGTGGCAGCGCCACCACTCCCTGTTGCACTATTGGCAACATTCGTAAGGAACTGTGCAAATTCCTGTTGCAGTTGCAGCTGCTGTTGCAGCAGCTCAAAATGGTTCTGTGGTTTATTGTAAATGAATTTCGTAGATGTTTTCAAAATGTTGCTTGAGCTGGATGCAGTGGCGCCACCCTCATTAAACGAGTTGTTAGTGTTGTGGTTGTTGCTGTTACTGTTGTTGTGATAACTGTTGTTGCCGCTGCTGTTGCCGCTGCTGTTGCCATTGCTGCTAAATGTTGATGGTGTGGTGTTGTTGTTGCTACAACTGTTGCCCTTTGTGGCAAGTTTGCTCTGGCGATTGTTCGCAGTTGCTGTGAGTCCTGATGTTGTTGCAGTTGCAGTTGGCTTTGTTGCAGCTGCCAATAGTGGCTGAGTGTGTCTGTTGTTGCAACTGCTGCTACTTCTGCTGCTTGTCGTTGTGTGCTGCTTTTGTTTGCTATTGTTGCTAGTGTTTCTGTTGTGCTGTCTGTTGTGGTTGCTGCTGTGATTCGCATGCTTGCCAAACTGTTCATGGGCAGCATTAGTGTTGCCGTTGCTGCCGTTGTTGCCATGGTTGTTATTATGTTTGTGATTGTTGTAGTTGTTGTTGTTATGATTGCGCACCAAACTATTGGCAGCCAGCGCCGCTGCCGCCGCATTGGCATTGACAACAGCAGCCAACTTGGTTAATAATTACGTTTGCTTATTTTTGTTGGTCTTGAAGCTGACCTGAAGTACCCGATTGCCCAGCGTGTAGCCATTCAGCGATTGTATGGCCAGCACAGCCTCCTCGTAGTTGGTCATGGTCACAAAGCCAAAGCCCTTGCACTTGTTGCTCTGCAAATCGCGAATGACCTGCACAGGTAGAAAAGAAATTAATTCGCAGGCTAACGGTATTTACCTGACACTTGAGCTCACCTTAACGGACTGCACGGCACCAAATGGCCCAAACAGCTGCCACAGCACATTCTCCTCGGTCTCCGGCGCAAGATTATAGACGAAAATGCACCAACCCGAACTGGTTATGGTATTGCCCTGGATCATGCCATTGGTAATAAGATCGCTTGCCAGCGGCGAATAGCGTGAGATCACAGAGCTAGAAACCCAAATCCAAAACAATAATATATATTTTTAGACAAACTAATAGATGAGAAGAATGCGAGAAGCATTGCTTTCAGAACTGAGAAAACTTTTTACTAACTTTTATGCTTTCATCGAAATCCGAAAATCCTAAATGATACATTTTTACCTTATTACTAAGCTGCTAATGATTAACACATTATTTATTTGATTTGGGCTTTCTTTCTTTTCTTAAGTCTTGCAATAAATGTTGGGCCCAGATTTACTATATCAATTTTTCGATTAATAATTAATTTTTTTTTGAATTTCTCGCTTAATTGTTTATTTATTAATTTGTCATTTAAAATTTTAAGTTTCTAAAACCTTTTTTAATGGTAGAAATGCGAGTGCCTATTAAAAAAAATCCTCTCTGAAAAGATAATAGTAATAATGTCTTGACAGCAATGTTAGAGTTTAGAGGTGAAATCGAAATTTTCAAATTGGCTCTAAACATATGATGAATTTCTAAAATTCAGGGTGATTTTTTTTCTGAGTGTATTTGAAGTCCTAACCTGTAACGGCCCGCGTTGGGATGAATGGCGGCAGCAGCGGCTGCCGCAGCAGCGCCGGCGGCTGCATTCGCTGGGAAGGCGCGTCCGCCGCGAGAATTTTGTGGCGCTATGTAGGCGGCAAGTGGTTGCATGCTGTTCTTGTTGCTGCTCGGATTGTTGGCAAACTTAACGGTTATCGGTTCGGTGGAATTCTTCGGTGTGGTACCGTTTAGCTCCTTGATGGCGCGATCAGCCTCAAAGCGCTGATCGAAGCGTATGAAGCCAACGCCCTTGGAGAGACCTAAAGCCGGAAGAGAATTGCAAAGAGACCAAAACCCATTCAATACACAAAATGCACATTAAAAAACGTCTTCACAGCGAACAGCAAACAATGCGAATGAATATGCAATTTGCAGCGAGATTTGATCGTTTAGGTGTACAAAGCAAAGCAAAAACATCGCAAAATCGAAGCTAGCAATCATAAAATATAAATCCAAGAAGAATGTTACTCATACATACTGTCATTGTCTTCGTCGTGCGCTTCTGTTCGTAATTTGATTTGTGTGGGTTGTTTGGTGTGACGTTAAGGAAATTAATTAAAATATAATTTGTAATCAAAATATTCCATAATAAAATAACATAAAACAAAATATACATTTAAGAAATTATAGTCATACATGCCCAAAGATAAGTTACCTTCTATGAAGTTTTATACATTTATGCTAAGATACAAGCGGATTTAAGGTTTAGAAACATATAGGATAGTAGTACAAGGTTGTGCCTATGCATGTCTATAAGGCTTTAACATATTTTGATGATTCCGTATCCCCAACCAACTATCTTATTTTAGAATCAGTTTTCCATTGTTTGTGTTTACTTTTGTGTTTGTCTGATTTTCATTCAAAAATGCCAACAACACACACAACAACAACAAAAAACAACACCATAAACTTAAGAAAAATTAAAACAACTCAAGATTAGCTATTGAAACGATTACAAGCAATGTGCAAATGAGAAATTGATGAATTGCGATTTAAACAGCTAAACCAAAAGTAAAAACCTACCCGCCGCATGTTCATCTTATAGTTTTATATTTGGTGTTTGTTTCGAGTTTGATAAATACATGAAATGTAAAATAAGATCGTATACAAATTTTGCATTATTGGATAAATGTCAACTTATAACCAAATTGCCGCCAACAAAACTAACTGTGAAACAAATTGTGCGCGCTAAGGCAAAAATGATGCCAGTTTCACTGAAGGCAGAAAGAAAAAACAATTATCTAGTGTAATTAAATTTTATAATATAATATAAATAAAGAGAAATACATGAGACATGCTAATATGCTATTTGTAGTTCGCCTAGAAACTGTTTTAGATTCATTGAATATTTAATACAAGTTTTAAATCCAATTTACTCTGCAGTAATATCCTAATAATTTTAAAAAACAATTAAATAAACGCGAATCCATAGCATGGACATGCCATGACTAATCAAATATATTGGCTACGAAGTCACACAACATGAACTCACCAGTGATATTGTCACAAAGTATACGGGAAGTTATAATTTTGCCGAATGGACTGAACAATGATTCCAAATCGGACTGTGTCATATTCTTTGGAAGACCCGATACATATAAATTGGCGCCCTTGATACTCTCCGAGCTGGGTCGCGCAATGGAGACCTAAATCAGAGTCACATTAAATATGTACAATCAAATATTATATTATCCAAAACATAATTTAAGGTATTCATAATAGAGACGACCTTTTAAAAAAAATGTAAAAAAATAACAACTTTGACACGTCGTAGCAAAGAGTCCAACAGAATTTGTTAAAATAAATAACAAGAGCTTGATTTGCATTCGTTACTTAGAGACAAATCAATAATATCAACTTTGTGTCTATGAAATACTACAATAACCATAGAAAACAATATTGATACCATACCATATTGAATCTCTAATTCTGCTTTTGAACATTCTTGTATACTAAAAAATCAGCTATTTGTCACTATAGATATTTACTCTCAGCTTCGATTAAATATTATATGTATTTTTATAGGTGACGGCAAAGATAAGGTTCGACCGGGTCGTCTATTACTGTGAATACCCTTTATTTGTGAAGCTCACTTTTATGGTTTTGTTCTGCAGTCGAAGACCGTTGAGTGCATTGATCGCCTTCTCTGCATCCTCTTGCTTGACGTAGTTCACAAAGCCATAGCCCAGACTTTGGCCTAAGCGAAGTGAAAATAACAACAGAAAAATAAACAGAGTATCAATCAATCATTCAAGACGGCGACTTACCTGTAACCTTATCGCGTATCAACTTGCAGCTCTCCACCTCTCCAAAGCTGACGAACAACGATCTTATCTCGTCCTGTGACATTGTCTGCGGCAAATAATTCACAATCAAATTCGTTTTGGGATCCGGTTCGTTGTTGTTGTTGTTGTTATTATTATTATTATTATTATTGTTGTTGTTGTTGTTATTATTATTGTTTGTTGCTGCAGTGTTGTTGTTGTTATTGTTGTTGTTATTATTGTTGGCTGCAGTATTGTTGACAATTGCTGACGGAGCAGCAGCAGCAGCAGCAGCGACTGCAGTTGCCGCCGAACCCGCACCGCCATTCTGTTGCGCCTGACTGTTGGCCACGCCGCCAGTGGTGGCGCCACCGGCTCCTGCCGTGCCACTGCCTGTGCCACTTGCCGATTGCAGCTGCTGCTGTTGTACCACTGTCTGACCCTCAACCATTTTGTTCCCGCTGCTGCTGTGCCAATAAGCGGTATGAGATTTGTGTGAAAATCAATATAATTCAATTTACATGTAGTGAAAACAAATACAAAACAAAAATAGCATCTTAATAAAAATCTGTCTTTGTTAAAGCTAACTAAAACAGAAATAATTATTTGAAGCTCTCAATTCATAATAGTGATATTTATTTTATATCAAGCATTAAATAATGCAACATAAATATTGATTTTATAGGAATTTGTATCCCAACTAAACTTTACTTAAGATACTAATGATGCAGACAACAATTATGTTGAATACACTCTATAATAATAATAAATATTTGTATCTCTATATTAATACTATCTATTAGAGCTTATTTGGTTTGCCTATCAAAGTTGTATCGGCAAAATTTGTATTCTCATCAAACTCAAAGCCATGCCTATTTGAAGAAACTTTATTTTTGTGAACTCTTTTAAAATTGACCTACTACCACTAATAAATACCATCCAATAACAAATAGCTATAGATATTATAATATTTAATATACTTATAACAGGTAGAACTAACTAAAAATCTGCCAAGTTCTTCTTTACTTTACTAAATATTATCATAAAAAATCATTCTTTTTCGACAAGCTGATCATGTGAAAATGTTTGCAAAGAGATTTTGTCAAAATTTGATCAGATCCATTAGGTAAAGTTTAGTTGATATTATTGTAGGATTAAGCGAAAATTTTTACTGCTTTCTTTTCAAAAGAAAATTAATCTTGAAGTGTTAAGCAGAGTTCTTTTTAAGATAATACTGATGTGACGTGTTTTTTTCCAATCTGCAATAAAAATGGGTTACAGATAATCATCAGGAAATCTTAATTCAGATATATATATACTCACCTTAAAACGCACGACGCACGATACGGGCCAACGGAATTGGAAAACAGAAATTGATTTAGGTTAAAGCTTTTACTATAGTTTAGTTAAGCTGAGTACCCACTACGTATACGTTATATGTGCGTCCGAAAGTTAACTGCAATGAAGAACAATGCAATAAAAATCAATTATTTTAATTCAATTTAAACTTGAAGCAGCGGCAAACGTGAAAAATAATACAACAACAATAACCGCTAACGTGTTTAACCTATATTTAATGAAACCGTGGAAATGTCATCGTTGAAACGTTGTTGTTACTACTACTGCTGTTGTGGCCCATTTTCCCACATTTCCATTTTCAGTCGGTAGATGCGGGCTTGTCAAATACTAGATCCGAAAGCTGACAGCAAAATCGATGTAATTCAAATGACGCATTGGATAATTGGCGACGGGGCAGGATGGAGGTAGAGGGACATTGGTAATGCAAATAGTTTTGCAATTAAAACAGGTCAAAGGCAGAAGTGGATAATCTGCAACTGGCAAGCAGACATTGTGGCAAATATGACCGAATGAGAAACTACCCTTAACAGAGTGGCCATCTTTATTGATCAACACATTCAGCCGTAAATCAGTATAGGTTTTTTTTAAGGAACCACTTTTATTATTTCAAAGGATCTGACATTTAAATTACGTAAATTTTAATACGTATTTAATTCGATATATATTCCGGTTTCCAATTTCGAGTCTAACGTCTTTTAACTTCGAAATAGGAGACAGAGAAAATCGAAAGAACCAAAATCAAATTTACTCTAGATTCTGTTGGTAACTTTGGAACTGAGAATGCAGCGCATATCAGCTGGTTATGTGTATCTAAAAAGTATCGTTCCCTGTGATACCAGCGATAATGTACAATTAACGATAGATAAGTGTCATACTTTGAATAAAAGGCATGTTTTATTTACTTATCTGACTGTGATTGGAATCAGCTGTAAGTACATAAATAATTTATAAAAAGTCTACACTTCAGTAAAGAAAGCGAGAGAGATTGTTTTAGTTCGCATTTTAAGATTGTGTCTTTTAAATCTAATTAAATTAACTTACAGCTCATACAATTATATATATCTTAATCCAATCTAAGCATTTGTGTATTCCATGCGATTGCTAATTGTCTAAATCAAGATCGACATTTTGTACCTTTGTTTTGCGTATTTTATCTTAGTTTTACTCGGCCGTTTTTGCTGCCATCGTAAAACGTGCGAAAAACTAATGTTTTAAAAATAAACAAACAGCTCGTGGGGCGAAAGGGGAAGGGGGCTGATGTATCGAGAGCCGGTAGAAGTACCAAGAATTATATTTTCGAAATATTTCAAAAATAACAAAACGACTGCGCTGCTTCTGTATGTGTCGCTGCTGCTGCTGCGGCTGCGACGCATTTTTGAGGTTAAATGGGAAACATACATATATATATATATATATATATATTGAAATATGGAAGACATTATTCACACAGTTCATCGCATGTGCGAATTACATAAATGCAAGAAAATTTATTGAAAATATTACCTTTGAAATCAAATTGAAAACGGAGTAATGTAAATAAAAAAAACTTGTTGCTCTTTGAATTTGGACGCGATTACGAAACACTTTTTTTTCTATTTTGGATTATGCTTATTAGAATTCGTAATGTTCGAGAATAAACAACCCGAATAATTTTCGCAAAAAAAACTTATGCAAAACAGCAATTGACGTTGAACTTTGTTGTTGTATTTTAGGTTTTGTTTCAAAACAAAACAAGTTAACAAAACGGATAAAAACGAAAACGAAAACCGAAATCAAACCGAACGCAAAACAAATGTTTAACAATAATAATAATAATAACAAGAATAATAATAATAATAATAAGGAAATAAAATCAAACGGAAAGTAGAAAAAGAACACGTTCCTGCAACTCAACAGAACAGAAATAAACTGATTCAGCGAGCGCCATGAAAATTATTTATATGCCCCGTCGCAGCCAAAGGCAAATGAATGGCTACAGTCGAAACAACGCATTACCTGCATAGCCATGGGCGCAGAGAGTGAGAGTGTGAGAGTGAAATAAGAGAGAATGGTGAGAGCGAAACACTTTGCTATGCTCTTTGTTGTGACTTCTTCGTGTGTTTGTGAGAGTGAATGAACAGCAAAGGCTTGCACCTAGCGGGTAATTGTATAGATCAGAGAGGTCTCTCTGTACGTACATATATTTTTTGCCGATGATGACATAGGTACGAATAGGTACATGTAGGTACACAAATGTGCATATGGGAACGTTGAAGGCAAAACGCAATAATTAGATTGCATGTAAAACCGAAACAGACACATATTGTGTACCTATGTATGCACATACATACATAATTAACATTTATAAAACTAACAGAACTGAGCAAGACAGCTGTTCAAATAGAATCGCATCAGATGTTTGCGAAATATATTTAAAAAAAAAAAAACACCTGTCAAAGAACAATAGGAAACACTTTCCTTACCAATTATATGATTAACATATATAGATAATTGAATCTGGATAGTTTCTTATCCAACCACTACGACGATTGCCTCGTTAGATCAGTTTGCATTTCTTCTTTTTAGATCAAATATATATATATATATATATATATTCAAAGATTTTCAGCTATCTGCTTTTTTTAATTCTTTGTAAAAAAAATTGGTAATTTCAAAAATAAGTCGCTTGTTCAACACTTTTTTAATGTTTATATCAAATAAATTCTTTATTATTTATTATTATATTCTCATTATTCCTTCTAGCTCGCCTAACAATCGATTAATCTCACTTTAGCAAAAACAAATTAAGACCAAACATGGAATTTCTATTCCCAGAAACGAAAGCCACGTTTGAAGAAACTAGTGTAACACAATCCAGTTATTTTCATTCATAAATTGTTTCAAATTGTTTCCCCTTAATTGATGGACGCTTCTCGCAAATCGAAGGATATTTCGAAAGCGTGTTCTCTGCTCTCTCCTCACTGCTTTTCGCCCGTCGCATGCAAAGTGTGGCAAAAGCGTAAGAACAAAACAAAAAAGTGACACACCTTGCAGTAGACAAAAAGCAAAAGCAAAAATAAGCCGAAGGCTCTCGAAATAACAACAAGAAGCAGCAGCAGCACTTTGCTTTTGGGTGCGGCAGAATGTAGACAAATATTAAGAGAAAGAGAGTTAATGCAGTCGCAGCGCAGTTAACAACAGCTGCAGCAGCAGCAGCTGTCAGCCGACGGCGCCTCAAGTTAGGCAATACAAAGAGAGCAGAAGAGCAAGAGAGAGCGTAAGCTTGAGAGCGCGCTTAGTAGCTGCAAGCGTCGACTGCGTTTTTTTGGGTTAAACGTCGGCTGCAGCCGGCGCTGCACGAAACGCAGCAGCGGCATGTAAATGTGTGTGTATGAGTGTGTGTAGGCGGCATTTGGCAGCAAAGTATAGAGAAATGCGCTCTGCGACGCTGGGCCGCCCATTGAGTCAAGTTTTTACTATCGAGAGATGCATATACAAGTGTGTGTGTCTGCATGTGTGTGTTTGTGTATGTGTACCTACATAAATGCGAAAAATCGACCATGGGTGTGGGCTCACTTAACATGCTAATATGCAATTACAACAACAACAACAACAGCAAAAACAACAACAATAGCAATTCGCCATTACATTATTTTTTCTCCTTCAGCTTACTTTATTTTCATTTGATTTGAATGCCGCAAAAATATATGCATATGTGTATGTATGTATTCTTCACTTATTTTGACTTTTGACTTTTTTTTAAGAAAACATTTAACTTGGTTCGCTTGAAATGAGTTTTAAAAAACACGCACTAAATTTTAGATTTTTAACCGTTTCACACAATATACGCGATGCATACGCTGCAAGTATGCATATGCATATGTATAAGTATATGTATATGCATATGTGTGTATTTATGTGTATATGTGTGTAAGTATGCTAGATGTGTGTGTTATACCGATATACAACAATTTATAAACGACGACGATACGACGATAATCAAAAAACACAACTTGCTGCCGGAGAGTGCAAGAACTAAATGATTAAAGTGTTCAATTGCCGCCAGGATAAATGCAGCCAGGACAACGGCAACGTTGATGTTGGATGTCGACGTCGACAGCGCAGCTAACTGCAGCAGCGACTCTCTCTCTCCCCAATCATTTGGCGCTACAGTTGCGCGAAATAACGGTTGAGGCGAAAGCTGCTGATGCAAAGCTGCGTAGTTTTTTGCAATGGCGCGCACAGTGTCACAAAATGTTCAGTTCAGACTCATTTCTCAACATATTTTTGTTTTTAAATATATTTTGTTTATTTAATATAAGCGAAAAATTCAACAAAAAATCGTTCTGGTTTCTACAAAAATTTCGAAAATTGATAGTTATTTTAACGCAAATCTTCAACAAAAAAGGTAGGTTTAACATCTATTAAAATTAAAAATTTTGAATTTGGTTTCTGAAGTTTGATTTTATACCTTAATTATGCGTGATTTCTCTATTATATCCGATTAGGAAAAATAAAATATACATTGCTCGACTAGGAGATACTAAGACATAGATTGTTCAGTATAAAAACACATTTTATTTAACAAAATCAAAATAATGAAATTTGTACAGTAAAATAATACTATGTAAAGGTATATATTTTACATACATTTTTATTTTATAGCTTTAATTTTTTAATTTATTTCTTTACAATGGTGTATTTTACGTTTATCAGAAATAAATTTATATATATAAATAATTTAAAAATAAAATAAAATAAATAAATAAAAACACTTTTGGCAACCAAAATATATTACTAATTTTGAAACTGTAATTAAAAAGTGTATATATGTGCGCACCATGGTGCAAGCAACACAAAATTTGCTACAATAAACGGAGAAGAAGAAAAGAAGCGAAAGATGGAGCGACACAACAATAACAAAAAGCTGCAGCGCAGAATGCGCAGGTACAGAAGCACCAATGACTGCGACAGCGACTGCAACAGCGACCGCAGCAGCAACAGCAGCAGCAAAAGCAGCAGCCAACATTCGCTGCAACACTCAGTCAACAATAGAACGGTACTGCTGCACATGCTCTCTTTCCTCTCTGGCAATTGATTGTGCTCTCTCTCACGCTCCAGCACTTAGCCGAATACCCTACATTTGGTTACAAAACATAAACAAGGAAATGCAGCGACGTCGACGACGAACAAGAAATGAATTGCGGTAGGCTCTCAGCTCAGGCGAAGAGAGCGAGAGAGAAAGAGACGACATAGCAGAGCACGCCGGCCGCATATCCGCAGCTAGCCATCGCTGGGCACCCAAACAAATAGTTAAGCACACGCACACAGAAACGCAACACACAGACACAAAAGGATTTGCAAAACGGCAGCTGACTTGAGCAGCGAAGTGTCCGCCGAAATGAGCCGAAGGCTGAAAACCGAGTGACGAGCGTCGAGTGCCGACTGCGGAGTGTTGAGTGCCGACGAAAACACCAGGCGAAAGCAGCAGCCAAGAAGCTCAACTTGACATCATTTGTGTCAAAAGACCATTGAACTTTGTGCGGGGGAAGTTGCCCCTATACACTCGCTATCTGCTCGCTATCCTTAACTCCCCTCTCTTAACGGGAATTGTGTTTTGTTGCTGCTATTCTTGTTGCTGCTATTCTCTCGCTGTCTCTGTAGTCCAGCAAGCAGCAAGTGTTTACATGAAATACATGCACACTAAATATGTGTATGTACATGTGCATGTGTGCATATTTCCCGTTTAAGCTCTGCTAAAGTAAACACAGTTATGCCACCCGCCAAACTGTGCACACAACAATAAAAAATAATTTGCAGTCCAGTATTCATATAGCAGTCGATCTCTGGACAATTGTTATTTTATTTTCGACATTTTATCCATGACTGGAATTCATTAATTATATTATACTAATAAATATCAGATCAGATTATTTGTGCCTGACTTTTATTTAAATTGTCTTTAGCTCCTTCCCGAATATTTAAAGCTAAAAAAATATAACAATGTTTGATATGCTAACGTTCTAACGAGCTGTTCTATATAGTTCTATATACCAAGATACTCACCTTACGCTGACATTTGATAATCCGTGCTTGAAAACTGATCCAGCTTGAATCTCTTAAGTGCCTGAGCTTCATAAAGGCATGGGCCGTAAATTTGATGCTGTTGTTGTTGCTTCCACTGCAGATGTTTTGTCATTCCCATATAATAGGTGGTATCTTGATAGTGCAGATCTTTGTGCCACTGGCTGGCGCTATTTGCCAACATCTCTGTACCCTGCTGACATTGTATGCCAATTGAGTGCTCTGATTTCATCAGTTCAACACTGTCACCCGTTGACGTCGCAGTCGCCATCGTAGCCGCCGTCATTGCTTCGGCGCAGCGCTTTTGATTACGACACTCTTTGCCAGATTTGTTGGTTTTTACTGTTATCTTCGTCGCCTCGTCACTCTTCGGTTCCATGCAGAAATTATCTTCTCTAATAGCACAATTCAGTTGTCTGAAGAGACGCAGATTGTGCCTATGGCGCCTGCGTCGTTGCGTTTTAGTGTAACGTTTGTTGTCATTCATTTTCGTTTAAATTTACACAGTAACCCACTTTTTTATGTAATGTGTTAATTTTGATTGATTGATAAGCATAACACTTCCCATTTATTCCAACACAAGCGAAACAGAAGCCGAAAGAACTTCTTACCACGAGGAACGTCAAAAAATAAAAATCCAGTGCTGCAAAATGTTAAATTTAGCCGGCAACGCTTTTTACAACACAAATGTTAAATGCAAAGAACATGCTTTTCTCGTACTGTTATCTCTAGCATGTATATATATATACATTTATATGCGTATATATATTGTTCATATTTTTTTTTTCTGCTTTTAATATTAATATATGTATGTGTTTCTTGTAACCTTTACTATGTTAATGAACAATTCTTGATTTTGATGTTGTTTTTGTTGTGGTTTTGCTTCTCCTTTTTGTTTTTGGTGTTCTTCTTAATTCTGTTGTTCGTCTAAATTTCCGGCTTAAAACTTAATTCTGTTCATTTTTGCTTATATTTTGCACTAGAATAACGCTTAACAAAATATACATAATTATTAACTATGCTTCGCTCTTCTTCCTCTTCTTGACATATTTTCGATTCTTCTGTTGATTTCTTCTGTTATTTGTAATATTTATTGCAAGATTGTTGCTTATTTATTTTGTTGTCGTTTTGAAAAAATTTAACTATAATATTAAGGATTTCTCCATTTCTTTTTCTTTAGTTGCATATATGTATAAAAATATATATATTTATTATATAAACATGT
>JAWNLP010000602.1:0-167712 GCA_035042265.1 Drosophila imparisetae | reverse complement strand
GCTTTTGTGGAAGGGTGGAAAACTTAAAATAGCCACAACTTCATCAAAACTCAACTCAATTTATGAAATACATTTATGTATGTTTAAATATATTTGTATGCATAATTTATGCAATATGCAAATTACATACATATAAATATAACAATATACCAAACTAAATATATATGTAAGTACACACATCCGAGCGCGGGGATCAACAACGTCTTTCTTCTGAATACATGGTTGTAAGAAGCTGCCCATTATTAATAGACGATCATGCTGCTGCCGCCGGCAAAAAAATCTGTTGCGAAAATACTCACCTAAACATACAGACGGCGCAACAAACCCCGGCTAATCCAGCATATGACAATCAAGAAGACTCTCAGTCGACAGCTAAATACCTACAAAAAATAGAAAAATATATATTATTAAATGTTTAATTATAAGCAAACAAATATGCAATACAGCTGTTGCAGACGAAACCAGCAGCCAACACAAAACAACTAACCCAGTCTATGGTGATTATCCAGAAGACATCTACCTGACCAAACGAAGAGGCGGAATCGTCCCACAGCGTCCATACGTCCAAATACCACCTATTAAAATAAACAAAAAATAATACTTATTATTTCTTCGTAAGCAATTGTAAAATGTAAACGAAGACACAGGGTGACCTAGCATGTTACTCGTTTTGGCAGCTAGTGCTGCCAGACTGTTACACTACCGATAGTTTTTACGTTACATGTTTTAGTATTTAAAAGGCTGGCATTGTTCATGCTATATTTATACAATAAGCTGTTTGTTATTGTTGTAATTTAAATTCTGTATAAGTTGCCTACTGGTAATCAGCCGAATTAAATAAAATACCCGCCAGTGTCAAAGCTATTAAAAAACAACTGTTTTTCTATTGCATACTTTTAAAAAAAATTCAATTGCATACTTTTCGCTAGTATTAACAAAATTTTCTAGTGCATACTTTAAGGCAGCTTCAACTTAATCTATTGTCTTTTCACTATATTGGCACCGGAGCTGTGCAATACCGCGATCGACTTTCAAAATGCCTGAAAATCGGCATGTGGGCATGGGTCGAAACTTCAAAATGCCATTACTTCGTCAAAACTCAACAGATTTAAAAAAGCGAGGGCTTTTAATCATAGTTTTTTTTAGATCGATCGTATATTCAAAGGTAAAAACATGATTTTAGGTCGGAAGATAAATACAAATTATAGCCTGAATATCAACACATGGGTCGAAACTGCAAAGTGCCATAACTGCATCTATTGTGCCCCTTGTCGGAGTCCTGGTGTCTCTGTCCAGTTCCGTTGTCGTCTCTGCCTTTCTTCGTTTCTGACTGTTATTTTTCTTGCTGGCTGACAATTTCATATGAATTTTGCGCGCACCTCCTTTAAAATATATTCCGGTATTCAGGGAAAAAAATATCAAAATTAATTGTGGTCGGGATTTATTTGGCACCTGCGCCAGCCTTAATAGCCTGCACTTCTTTATTTGTAATTTTGAAGATTGACTTCTAAACTCAGAAAAGATTTCGATTGTGTTGCTTTCATTGGAAAATTTAAAGGCATCGTTGTCTATAGTGTTAGGAATATTATCATTCAAATTCGGATTCTCAAAAAGTTTCAGGGTTGGCACTGCATCTGGCCTAAATAATTCTTGCCAAAAAACTTATCCTCAAAATGAGCCTGGGTTTTAGATTACAGCTGGTAATCTATAAAAGGCTAAACCATTATTTTGTTGGAAATTTAAATAGGCGAACTTCCCCATCCCTGTAGCCCATTTAATTACACTCTTGCAGCCATTTCTCCGAATTAATATGTGTTCCATGGTTCCTCTTATATTTTTTAAACTTTCACTAATTATCAAATTTAATAATCATCGGTACACAAACTCCTTCGACTAAAGCAATGTCTGCTTTAATCACATTATAAATAGTCTAATTTTCATATTAAAATTCCATGTGTTTATTTTATACATATGTACTTTCCCCTTTAACGTTATTTTTTTTGGCTAATTCAATAAGTATTTTATTATTACTCTGTAAACATGCTCACATTTGGCTGCAAAGATATTTAAAAGGGAAATTTGCTAATAAAACTATAATATATTTAACAGCAGCGTTCAGGGTATATTGTATTTATACATAAAAATAAAATATTTTACACATTTTTTATTAGAATCATATCACTAAAATCTCTCATATCAAAGTTGTACACATTAATCAAATAATCGTATTATAACCATAATTTGGAAAATAACGATAAAGATTTCCGTCCGTATTTCCGAACCGATTTAATTAAACTAGAAAAATATTTTCAAATGACATTTAAATAATACACAGTGTAAGCATAAGTCGGTTGTGAGACGTGTTTTTAATTTTAATGTCTGCTGCTTTGATTTGTTAAGTTTCTCTTAGAAATCATTAAATAACTGTAAACTTTTTTGATCGACTGTTTTGACGGGTTTGCAATCCTCTTCGGGATAATCGTCAAAATTTCCAGTATCACCATCATGTTGTACTTCAGGTAAAATTGGTGGCTGCAATACAAATAAAAATCAATTAGGGATTATTTGGGATCGAGTGTAACTTGAATAATGACGAGAAATAAAATTTCTCTTAGTGACGTGGACGAAAACCTCTCTCTATTAAGCAGTGAAAGACTTTTAAATATTTGACGTTTTCTGCTTAATTTTTAAACCTTTAAGATTTTGTGGAAGATTTAATCTGTGTGTTGGAAGAGTATTTTTGATTTGTGCAATCTTTGACTTTGTCCATCTGTCCGTGTGTTTATGTATTAAAGCAACTTGTTATAATGCCTTAGATGGTAAAGATATGAATATATATTCGCTTATGACTGCGTTGGAGTTAAATAAATATAGCAGTACCCCTCCAAAAAGCGGTAAATAAAAATAAATTCGAGACATCCTATATATCCAGCAATTTCGGAGATGGTCTTACAAAACTTGGGGGGTAGATTACTTATTCCTACAAAACTTTTGAGCTAGAGCTACAAAATTTGAAAGGTATCCTTCTGGTAACCTCCTTCTAAGATTGTTAGATTGGTAAAATTTCTAGGCCACGCCGACTATACTACCGTAATCTATAAGCTTTGTTTTGTACCGCAAAGAACTCCAAGGTCATTAACTGTAAATATACAGATTTTTCCATATCCAAAAAAAAAAACATTCTTCGAAGAAATAATACAGTTGCGTTTCCTGCTCAAATGGTTTATTGCCGTTAGCATCGTACTTTTATATCAAAATTCAACTCCCACGCGAACTATTTTAGTAAATGTAGTTTAGTTTAGATCTGCATAGTGTGTAGTGTATAATGGTTCGTTACCTTTAGTTTTTTGTTGTAGACATCAGTCCAATTTAAGTGCTTAAACCAGCGGTGCCTTTTTACATCTTCAGCGCCATTCTGCGAACACACATTAAAATGGAAATAATTAACAATTGAGTCCGAATCAAAAATTCTTGCAATAATATAATATATATGAAGTTAATTTAGATGATCAGTGTTTCGAGTTGCCGTTAGAGCTTGACAAAGAATTTGCATGACCTTTTATGAAGTATATAAATAAGAGATTTAACGTTAAGGTCTCTCTGATTCTTAGTGATGGTGATATTCATAACAATTGAGTTTTCATTGCACTCTATTAGCATATCCGTCCATCCTTTTGTATGAACACACCTTGAGACTTGGAACATATACTAGTTCCCGCATCAGGCAATATTTCGGGAAGTTTCAATCCACAAAATCGCATATCTCCCACAATCTTAAAGATAAAGGCACCAAATTTGTAAGGAATGTTTCTAGCAACACTCTTCAAAGAGTATTCTGCTTATCTACTTAGTTTCCCTTACATTGTGTAAATTTAGAGTTATCAGTCTACCTTTACTCTATATTCCAACTTTGTATAGATGGCACACAACACTGAATAAATTATTCTTTTTTTTCATCCAAAGCTGAAAAATTCATTATGCGGAGTAAAATTCAAGTGGCGTGGACACGTAAATGCTATTTTCAGAATGTGTGCCTCTTTGCACACTGTCTGCTCGTTTGTGTTTATTTGCGTATTTTGTAAACATAAATTTATTTTTGTTTGCCGTTTACGTCGTAGGAATGGTGACCGAAGAGAATATACACTTTAAATATCTATATATTTTTTTTGTATAGAAACAATAAATTATTTGTATATCAGACAGAAGACAGGGTCTCCGACCCCAATATATATCTATAATTGATCAGTATTACTAATAAAGTCGAAAAAGCTATGCCAGAGTCTCAGAAAATCTGAATTAGTCTCTCAGCTTTAAAGTTATCTTGATAAGAAATTTATCAGTTATTAATGCAGACCCAGATTCAGTCCGGTCAATTCAGATCAGTTCTGGGAAGAGCTTACATATGGTATTTTGTGAAAATGGATGAATATTTTGAAAATGTGGGCGGTACCAAGTTGTTCAACAGTGCACAAACATTAACTTATTTTACGTACTGCATGTGCGGTCGTTTCGATATTTTTAGCTTCATGCACGACAACTTAAGATTTGTACAATCCTGTTGCCATTTCTTAATCTTATGAGGCCATGTGTCACATATTCTCCAATAATAACAAAAATAATAATAATAATGTTTAAGTTTTAACATATCTCTGTTGGCCGAGTCGTTCCTCTGCTCGAGCTGATTTGAGACCCTTTGCCTGAAACCCACGCTTACGATTAGTTTTGGATTTTTGTTAACCTCTTTCACCGTCGACTTATAGATTTCACTATTCATTCTAAAAACTTAAAAGCTTTTTGATTTAATTTATAATTTACGATATTTTGTCGTAGTTTACCCAGAATAATAATACGTATAAGTTGTTCCGGTCCGTACAATAAAATACAGAAACACAGATATATGCTAAGTTCCATCAAGACAGACAAACTATCCGAAGCGGTTGATTATTCATTTCAATACTCTGATACCGAAGGTCCACCGAATATTAGTTTTGTGAAATGTCTATTATGCTGTGCATCCGATTGATGCAATCTATAACCGCGAATTCATATAACCACATATCTCCCACAATTTTAAAACTAGATTCTTCAAATTTAATTAGTATCTTATTAGGGATATTATTCAAATTTCAGTGCCGATCAAACTCTGAGATGGATATATCTTTTTTTACCTCTTAGTCACACTATTATCCAGAAAGTATATTTCTAAAATGTATGTTTGTTAACTTCTTCAGGGTGCTGTTTTCCATGTGTGTACATTGAAACTTTGAACATATACTGTTCTGTGCCCTCGTCAGACAGAGTGTAAACATTGGAGTGCTACGTCCACTAGGAAGGTACGAAATCGATAAAATAGATAATCGCATATGGATAAATCCATATAGCTCACACAAAACGATAAAGACCTAAATCTCCCGTAGTTTAAGAGCTATAGAGGCAAATTTGGAAGGCAGGTTACTGAGATAGTGTTCCAAAAACTTTTGTATTCACGCCTTCTGCCGCTCTCAAAATTTTGAGGATACATAACATAGCACCTGTTAGCAGAAGGTATTGCTTATGGTATCAGAGTATGCCTCTCTTTTTGGAAATGTATTTTTTAATAAAATAAAATATTTTAAATGTACATATTTTTGGTATTTTCGTTTTAGGGCAACCCTTTTTTATATATTAAATATTCTAAATATTTTAGAAATTATTTTAGTGGCATATCTGAGTGCAGTAAACCTTCTTAAAGATCGATAAAAAAAAAAACACTGCGGACTGCCTTAAAAGATATCCGTCGCCGACAGTCCCTCTAAACCGCAAATGCTTATATCTTTCACAGTTTTTGAACTAGATTTAAAGAGTATTTATATAAAAAAAATGTATGTATATATAAATATATTTGTATTTGTCTCGGAGATATAAAGACAAAATACCACTTATTTTAAGAATATGTTTGGGTAATTGTGTACGTACGATCATGCTCCATTACTCATGCAGTCCATTACTCCACATTCACCTGTTCACTCCACCCTGATTACCAAGTTAAAGTTTACTCACCTTCATATTACCAAGTCGTTTGGTCCTATCATTCACCAACAACTTTTTAATTAAGTCTTTAGCAACAGCATCCATGTGTCGTTCCCATTCAATTTTACCGTTCAATATTTTTTCATAGATGCCAAACGGTTGCTCATCATAGAAAGGCGGATAGCCCACAAGCATTTCGTAGATTAACACACCTTTACAGGAAGTCGAGAAATAATATTATAATGAAATGTAATCCCAATGAAAACATACCTAGCGCCCACCAGTCGACTGCCTTGTTGTGACCTTTGGACTGTATTATCTCAGGAGCTATGTACTCTGGCGTTCCGCATAATGTCCAAGTGCGATCTCTTAGCTTTTTTGCAAACCCGAAATCGGTAATTTTTAAATGACCATCTCGATTAATTAACAAATTTTCGGGCTTTAAGTCCCGATAGACAATTTGCAAAGAGTGTAGGTATTCTAGAGCGCTAACAATTTCAGCTGCAAAGAAATTTGCTAGGGAGCAAAGAATATTTTATTTTGAATTTTTTAGTTTTTGGGGGCTTAAAATTATTGTACTTACAGGTTTGTGTAGTAAACTTGCCTGCATTTCGCAGATATGTAAAGAGCTCACCACCACAAACATAATCAAAAATCATATATAGATTAGTCACATCCTTTGTAGACCATTCTCTGCAAGTAGTTAAACTTTTTGTTAGAATATCTACCAGTTTTATGTTGTAATATATAACTTTTTTTTTGCAATTCATATTTAAAATAAATTTTTATCGATCTTTGGAGAGTGTTACCCGAAATCTGCTTTCTAAATTTTGTGGTTATAGCTCCAAATATAAGTGGGATATAGGCTTTCGTCATTTGTGTGATTGGTATGGCTGTTTTTTCCCAAATCAGGAAACGTAAGCTGATAATTATTATTTTACCTCTAAGCACACAAGCATGTATTGTATTCTTAGTGTTTTTACTCTTCGAGCTGGGCTTCTTTTAATATTGAATCAGGATAAAACAATCTTGTCAGAGAGGGTTGACTTGAAGATGACATGGCAATGTGCAGAGATCTTAAATAAACTGAGAAATACCAATACAAATTTACAAGTGTTGAATGTCTAGATTGTTGTGCCTTTTTGGTCAAATTTACAGGCAACATAATGGAAACATTTAAGAATGTAAGAAAGGTTGAAATTGGAATCAGGCTATAAACAAACTTATAAATAAACTTATAAATAAAGTTTATTTAAAACTTTCAAAAAAATGTCATATTCCAAACAAGAGTTGATATGTCAGCAGATTAGCTCTTTTGAGCTGAGTATGTCCTGAGCAAAAAGATTATGAAATTTGGACAAAAAACAAGGCTTTTATTGACTCGGATAAAGATGCTGATCTAAAATGAGTATTTCTTATAGTATCTGGGACATCAAATTCAACGCGCTGCATGCATAAAAACAAATGGTACTACAAGGGTACTACAAGTTCTAGGAGGAAATTATAAGAAGAACACTGGCGATTGTCTGCATTTAAGTGAAAACTCTCTTCGGATAGTCAAAGGCCTTCTCATGCGAAACTGCTGGTTGCGCAACAAGGTAGAGAAATGAAGACTGAGAGACTCCCAATCATTACTCTCCCACACATAATCGGGATGGATCAGGCAAATGCATCATAGATCGAAGTAATTGCACAGAGTCTAACAGTGATTCTGTTTTAAGAAAAGGTGTTCAAATTAATCGATAATATGATATTGTAACTAGCCTGATTCCACTATCACCATTTGTTACATTCTCTGAGGTCTACAAAATGTAAAATTGTAGACTGTAATTTTCTCATAGGGGACAACATTGTGTACTTTCAGCATTCGTAAAGTATGTTGCGGCTTTTTGAAGTTTTTGAAATTCGCCGCGAGTATTTCGTATCTTTTACGATGATTTATCGAATTTCGTAAAGAATTTATAAAAAGTACGGGAGTATCAATGTCATATGCATTTTATATTTCAAGAGAGGCAACGATTGTATAAAATACACTTAAAAATTCATTAATGTTATTTATTTTTCCTAATTAATTATAATTAAATGCTGAAAGAAAAAAAACAAATGATTTATCCATTTTTTTTCGCTTATGTGTATCGCTTGCCTTACATTTTAAATTTTATTTTTCATTCCGCAAAGTCAAGCAAAATAAAGATAATCAGATTATTTATTTGAATCAAGCAGTAGCATATATAGACTTATAATGTAATCGCGAAACGTCATGAATGCGAATGTACGATATGTTAGGCATAATGACTACAATCTGATCTTTGTGTTAGCGCTAAAAAATTGCTAGTCAGGGCGAGTAGTGCTTATAATCACTTCTTAAGTTGCGCATATTTGTACAAGGTACTTACAAGCTGATGACAAACGGATGTCGAATTTCTCGCAATATATTTCGCTCATTCTTAACATGTTCAACTTGTTTGAGACGTATGACTTCTGTTATGGCCAAAATTTTCATTGCACAGTATTTTTCGGAAACCGTATCTTGGCAAAGACAAACACGTCCAAAGGTTCCAGTGCCTGCAAAAAACAGAGAAACAATGCCAAATGCATTAGAACTCAATTGGCTTAAGCACAAATGTATATGTTTTAGGAGTCTTTCAAATGTTTACACTATTTTGTTTTCAGTCCTACTTGCCAAGATTCTCGCTTTCAGGATTATCAGGCACACTCCCGCCCCACAAAAATCTTAAAATCCAATATCCTGAGAGTTTAAGGATACAAAAGTTTCGAAACATGCTTGGCTTAGGTATTACAACATTCTGCAAAGATTTTTCAGAAAAATTTCTTGGCTACACACACCATGTTCCTTGCTAACCGTTATTGACTTGCATTACGCAGTTGGTGATGCGCGACTGCAAATTTACCAAATTTAAGTTTAATGAGAACCTTAGTGATACTTCCTCTAAGTCGTGGCAGATGCCGTATAAATTCCTGAAGATTCACACCATCCCACCAATAAATTATCAGTGTCTTCCTTTTAGACTACTCTCATATTATTTTAATCTCTTAACAAACTTCAATGATGTTATGCTATATTCATTTTACTTATGCAACCCGTTGTTTTTTTAGGCAATGTAGTTCACAAATCTATTGATGTTAATCTACAAAACGTCTTTTGGGCTCTGTGCTCCCAAATACATCATTCGTAGGAAGCTTGAAATTAGCCTTGGGGTTACACGTCGACATTCTCGCTTAAGCAACCTTAAATGTTAAATATTTCAATAAGTTTTTTTTTTTTAATAAGTGCGGTTCAAGTATTGTCCAAATATTCTATAAATTCTATTCAATTCAAATTTTTCTCTTCTAATCTTGTTTGTTTGCTCGGTATCCTAAAAAATGATGAAATTATATAAATTTGTATTGCTAACTGATCTGTTTAGTCTTTCCATCTGTTGAATAATTTATTATCCATTTTCAAATAACATAGGTATATTATTATATTAGGTTATATAAGGAATTTCTTTCTTCTTACCTTACGTGGCTGGGATCCCTATCTTCTTTTGCCACCGTACTCCACGCTTCTTTTAATCATAATTGGTTAACCATGTGGTTCTCCTATTTAAAATTCCTCTTTTGTATTAGGTGGTATTCCTATAGCTAGTTCACCAATTAGGAACTTTATTCTCTTTCAACTGGTTACGCTTTGCACACTCCTGTTCGTTTTAAGAGTATATCTTTAAGCCTTTTGATCATATTCTCAGTAGAACATCTCTGCGGGAAATCTCTGAGCGTGGTGAACTGCTCCACAGGTTCATAAAATTGCTTATATCTTCCTTATATTCTCTCTCAATCTTAATCTCTTTCCTTCTTCACGTTTTACTTTCCTTTTCACTAAACTAATAACGTTTAGCAATTTTCGTCATATTGGATGCGTTTTTCCCCAACCCTTTAGCCAATACTTATTACTAAACTTCTAGCGTTTAAAAAATAAGAAAAAACTGTAAAATTACTTGTTGATTTTATTTTGAGTATAGCCTCAGCAATTATTCAATTTTGTATATGTCTAACTGCAACGATCTTATTGCTTTTTATAGGCCAACCTTTTATGTTCACCTTGTACGTATGTGTCTAGAAAATTGGAAAGTGCTTTTGCTGTCGAGCCTAACGTGTCACTTTTCATCCGTCTTGACCAATGGAAATCTAAAAATCTTTTGAGCAGTCAGCAAACAAGAAAAGCAACGCATTTTGTGCTGTAAATTCACACAACTGAAAGCCACCACCAATTAAAGTAAACTAATAAAACTAGTTGGTAACCACTACAGACTCGTTTTAAAAAATAGTCCGCACACCGAAGACAAGAAAATAGAAATGTAGTGTCCCGATTTGGAGATACCCTGTACCTTACCCTCTATCTTAACTGACAAAGTCAGACAAAGTGTAAAAATATGTCAACTAGGCTAGGAAATCGATATAATAAATAATAATAAAATCGATAATCGCAAATTACTAAAGTCACATATCTCCCACAATTTTAAAGCTAAGGTCACCAATTTGGCCCATTCCCGCCCCCATAATTCGCAGAAGCCTATATCTACCGCAATTTTAAGTGCCAACTTGGACGGTGGATTGCTAAAAAAGAAATCCTTCAAGGATCTTTATTCCTTGGCTCCACCAACACTGTTCTGTAGCACCTGTTTCTAGATGGTATTATTTATGTCATCAGAGTATATCGCAGTCCGTAAGCAACAGTGACACCGTCAGGGGTATTCGCAGACTGTATTATTACTAGTTAAACTGGTTCCACGCTGAAGTTCAAGCAAAAATAAAGTTCACAAAATTTTAAGAGGGTAGTCTGCTGGTGACGACGCGTTGCTCAAAGATCTTCTTATGATTTTCTCGGCTGCACACACCCTCGCAGCCCTCCAGTTCTTAAGCTTCAATGTTTATATACTACTATTTCTAATATTAAATTCATATTACCAATATAAAAGTAATGTAACTTAAAAGAAAGAAAATAGCCTTCCACAAAGTTCGTACAATCATTTATCTCCCCTAATTTTATAGTTAAGATTATGAAACTTGGAGGGAAGATTACCTTCATCCAAGAGAACATTTCCGTTAATGCTTGTAAGCCTATAACTCCCAGAATCTTAGAGCTCGAGTCACAACATGGATATAAGGGGTATGTAGTTGAGCAAATGTAATTGGCAGAAGAAAGCAGCTCCAACCCCATCCATCTGAATAAATATGCCGATCTCAGAGACCATAGGAGATTGTCACTTAAGTTTTAAATATAAGTGCTCCTATTAATAAAATCCCAAGAGGTGATAAATTTTTGTTAATGCAATCTCATACTCTGATGAAAGGTTATTTATTTTAATTGTATAATTTATTGCAATCGGTCATTTGATGTGATTTAAAATAAAAAAAAATGGGAGAAATTACAAATCAATTTATATCCAAAAATTGAATAGACGGATGGTAAAACGGACGAACAGATAGATGGCCATGACTAGATTGACTCGGCTATTTATGATACTTATGAGTATTGATATTGTTTATGGAGTCGATGATGCCTGATGTTGCCTGTTATATATTTACATATGTGAACACTGAGTTTTCAACTTACCAACAGTCTTAATGATTTTATAATCATCGAGATGATATTTGCGTATACCCTTTGCCGTTTGAACACTGCTGCTCTCGTCAGAGTCATCGTCAGTCTCCTCATCATCGGATTCATTACCATCGTCTTGTTCACTTTTATCAGAATCATCGTTATTAGTGACATCGGCTACATCATCCTCCCTATCCTCATCGACGTCTGTACCGTTTTCATTGTCTACTGACAATGATGTGGTGCTGTTCCTGCTCCGAACGTTGGAGCTGATGTGTTCAGATTGTGTCTGTTTTTTTTCGTGAAGATTTTCTTCTTCGGTTTCCTCGCTATAATCGGATTCTAAGGGATCTGATGACTCACTAGAGACCACGTCGCTGCCGACAGTGCCACGGTTTAATTTAAATGTAAATGTTGTCTCTGTATTGCTGTCATTTGGTGGTGTGGTCGTTGCTGGAATTTTCTTCTGCTGTACCACTGTCGATGGTGTTATTTTGCTTTCTGTTCCAGAAGTTAATTTTGATGAGCCTTTGGATGATGCTGAAGTTTTCCTGACTCCTGCCAATGATGTGCAAAAGCGCGTGCAAGTTTTTGTCGACATTTTTTTTGGCTTTCGTCAGTGATTTTGTTTTGGTTTCTGCTGCTGTAAGTCAAAATATATATAGGTCGGTCATCTTTTTTTTGACACTAATCAAATAAAAGTAAACAAATTTTCTTTAATCGAGAAGGTCGACTGATTGATACCTGAAAACGTGTCTTTTTCAATCATAAGACGTGTACGATTCAGATATTCAAACAAACTCATTAAACAAGTGAGAACGTTACTCTGTTACCATAATTAATACAATCTGATCACAGATCAAGGTGGGTATTGCAAAGAAGTAATGACCATCGAAGGAGGTTCATAGGAATCTATCATCGAGTCTTGGCCTAAATATAGGCATTTGTGAATTTGGGATTGGGCGTGGCCGAAAGAAATTTTGTAGGACGTTCTTAGTAATCTTTTTAAAAAAGGTTCTACTAATCTTCCTTGCAAGTTTGGTAACTCTATCTCCTATATTGCGGGAGAAATTGTGGGAGATATGTGCACTTATCGATTTCCGATTATCGATTTGATCGATTTCATAGCCTTCTAGTGGACATAGCGTCCCAACTTAAGATACATTTTTCAGCAGATCCCTTAATGCTGCAATTAGATCTGTTCACCAAGCTGTGAAATAATATTGACAGAATTGCGCTACAGCTTAAGTTAAGTTCTAATGCGCCACATCAATTCATGGGCTCTTTCTTCAGCTAAATTTAAGAAGTACGTTTTCTGAATCAAAAGAAATTAACATTGAAATCTTTCTTTTACTTGCTGTTGACAAATTCGGACAAGTTCCTTATTATGACAAAATGGCTGAATGAGGACCCCCTGAAAAATATCTTTCGTTGTAAGGCAATAATGAGGACATAAATCTGTCTGTGACAAAAATTGATACATTTTAACGAAAAGTTTCCACAAACAAGCAATATATTTTTGCAGAAGCTGCAGAGACGAAGAGGTGGAATCTCTGGAACACTTTCTCTGATTCTGCCCAGCACTGTCGATAAAAAGATTCGCCTTTTTAGGAAGTGGCTTCCTATCCAGCCTAACACAGTTAGAGCGCATAGGACCAATCAGAATTCCACATGATTCACGCTCACACGAGTGAAGTAGAAAGTTAAATGAGATCAACGGTATCACAACGGTCCAAAACTGGTCTAAGTGTGCCGACCTTGGTCGGCAACCGTTAAACCTAACGTAATCTTAATAAGAGTTTTGAATAATAATAGTGATAGGTCATCCGGCTTGAGTAATTGTAACGAAGAATTTGGTGAAGAAAACTGTCTAAAGCATGGATTGGTAATTTGGTTTTGGTGAATCTAATATGTCTCGAATTAATTATTAAATACTCGAAAATTAGCAGGATGATTTCGTTTCTAAACTTGGCTTTGATGGAAGGTTATTATTCCCATATTCATCCATTTTTTTTAGCCTATGTATTCTCGAAATTGCGGTCAATAGTTTCATGCAAAGCAATTTTTTCTATTCTTCTTAAGTTTTTTGAGGCAGAGTCCAGAAAGATTGACATTAAAAAAAAAGGGTATAATGAAGTTGTTGAAAAGTTGACAGTCAGCACCTCACTAGTAAGCGCTCAATCAACAAGGGGCTCTCCACAGTAAAGCGCACTTTCTTCATAAGTAAAGACTTGATATTATTGAGCAACTGGAAAATGTTCATCAAGATCGGATAGAGAAACACGCAAGTTATCGAAAACGAAGTCACATTGATCCCATTACCATCATCAGGTGCATGCATTTTCTGTATACCTAATGATGGGTATATGTGTGAGAAGGGAGCAGCTTGATAATCGTAGTACAGCTCCCCGGCTGGAGTCGATCTTTGAAGAACAAAACTTCGAGTTTTACTCCGTCTTAGTGTACACTATTATGTCTGAATTTAGTATATTTGTAGCCGTCTTCTAGTCGTACTAATCGACTTCACTACATCACACTGTGGTTGTAAGTTTAATGAATAACTGGGAGTATAATGATTACTCACCAAATAAATGTATAATACTATCTATAGCAGATTTTTCTCTTTTGTTTTGGTTTCTGATCCGTTTTATTGTTATTGCAGTGGCTATGGCTGGTCTAGCAATCTGCCTCTCCGTATAATTCTGAATTTTATATTCGTTTCACTGAAGCAAAATTTAAATGATTGCGAAATTTTTAAAAATAAATATTTTTCTTTAGCATTCACGATTTTCCATCGGTTTCATATACCCTTGCTGAGGGTATTATAATTTTGTCGTGAAATTGAGGGAGGCGACTCAGACTCCTTAGGTTGATTATATTGCCATTTTCGATCATCCGTCTATATGTGTCTATTCAAACTGGTCCGCCAGCTTAAGGAGTATCTTGACAAAAGTTGGAGCAAATATATCTTTCTATTCACACTCGTCAAATGAATTAGAATCGGTAGGATCGGACTTAGCTATAGCTAAAATTTATGAAAACAAGAAACTTGTTTATATTTTGTATATATATATATACATTATCAACATCGGACAAACTGTACAAAAACGCACACAGAAAAATATCGTCGGCTTTTTATAAAACATTTTTATGAAAAGATTGACCTAGGTCTGCAAGGGTATGTATTCTTCGGCAAGCTTGAAATAAATGTTGATTTTTGTTATTTTGTCTATGCCTTTCCGCCAATTCCTTCCCTCGCAAACAGAAATAACCTCAACACGCGTTGCTCAACTGGCCGCAAAAATTATATGTAGGTATATACAATTTGTAGTTTTCAGATATGAGCCGTTGGTTTCGGTTCTTTCATTTTCTGTATTCTTATGCGGCAACGAACTGTTTCGTATATAAGTTTTAAAAAACAAAACTGAATTTATTTTGTTGTTTCTATTTGGTTCATGCTGACCTTTGATGAACGGCGACAGTAATTTATAGATATAAAATATCCAGTATAATTCCCGCACTTTTCTTAACGTGCACTCGACACCACTTTTCTTAGCACATAGGTATACAAAATATTTCTCTCATATTCGCAATATTATGAAGTCTAGCCGATGTAGATTCAAATTTTGGAAATTCCGTTGTGAAATATTATTTTTTTGCTGTGCAGCACAACACACTTCTGACCAGTTGCATCCAAGTAATTCACGAAACTGAAAAGTAAAATCAGCGAAATGCTACAGCAACTCTCTATGTTGCCGTCAACACAGTCGTCGTCGCTTTCGTTGTTGTGGCTGCTGATGGACGCAAGGGCGTACGCATGGAGCGGCTGCCCCCCCCAGATCTTCACATAATTGGTCGGCGAAAGGTAAGCGGATAAGGTTAAGTTAACGTTTAAGTTTAGTTCAGATAAAAATGCAGTAAAAAAATTACAATTCGGACCCCCTTTTCGAAAAGCAAGATGCGCCTTTGGATACACGCATTTGTACACATATATGTTTATATACATATATGTACATATCATTGCTGTTTGTGCCTGATGTGGATATATATATTTTTGTGCTTGCTCTTCGGCAATTGTGAGAACGTGTTTATGCAAGTGCGAGTGTGAGCAGTTTCTGTAATACTACGTGGGCGCCAGTTGCTCAAGTGGTCTTCTCTGGTGGACTTCAACATTAGAGTGCATCTGTACCCAACTTTCAATTGGCATAAACTTGAAAATTATTGACAAATAAAACTACTAATATTGATACCAAAAATCTTGCGTCTGCTGCAACTACTGTGCATCGTAAATTACCTTTTTGTCTATAATAAATCAAAATGGTCAAGTAAAAATGTTAAAAGGAGGAATGGCTTTCTTAGGCACGCCGAAAATTGCATACTCTTGTGAAACGGGATTAATCTGCTAATATCAAAATAGGTCGAAATAAATACATATATGTATGATAAGAATTTTCGATGATGATGACGGTTTATTTCATTTTTGCCAGACAGTTCCAACAAACATATTTCCTTTATATCTTGGCTATAATTATTACACTCAGAAAAACTCAAACTGGAATAATGTTCCTGAACTTTAGGATTGTTTTACAATATTATTCAACACCTATTTCATATAGATTACGAAGAGTGTTTTATATAATGCAAAAATGATATTTTGATAGACTATAAAATTTCCTGAACCAAAAAGAATCTATTAATTTTCGAGTATATAGTTTCAACAAATAGCGTCGACTTACGCTACCTCAGTCTTGATATGGGTTTTCAAATCTCCAATAGTCGATGGTGAACTTTAAGTTCTTTCTAGATTAACTTTTATACTCGGATATTGGTTTTGGTAACTTTTTTCGACACTCTAAAAGATAGAGAATTGATACATGAAACATAAAGTGGAATGCGCCCGCGTCAGTCAAAGTGGAAAAACTAGAGTGATACGTCCACTAGGAGGCCAGGAAATCAATAAAATCTATCCTCTACAGTAATCAAATTTGGCTCGTATGTTGTTGGCGACGTTCTTCAAATATTTGCTTATGTCACGCCCATCTCAGTGGCACCCAGGCCCCCGCCCCTAAAAATCGGAAACGGCTATTTCCTCACCAGTTTTTGAGTTCGAGCCGTCAAGAAGAAAGAAATACGCATATCTTCCACAATTTGTAAGAAAAATTGGATGGCCACGCCCACGCTGCCCAAGTCTATACACCTGTTAGTGTAAATCGATTGAAACATATATCTCACATAATTTTAAAAATAGAGTCACCGAATTTGAAAGGTGTATTGCTGGTAACATTGTTCAAAAATTTGAAATTACAAATTTGGTCCACTCTCATTTTCGCCCCGAACCGACAAAAGCCTATATCTGGAAAGAAGATTTCTAGGAACCTTCTCTAATAATTTTTTTAGCCAGTCCCACTCCCGCCCCCAAAATGCACTAAAGCCTATGTCTACCCCGAACCTAACAGTTTAGTTTATTCTAACGCTTGAATAAATTATACCGCAAGACGTAAAGCGCCAGTTGTTTTTATGAAAGTTCAACAACTCAAATTGTAACTCATTGCAAAATTCGAAGATGGCGTGACGCTTACAAGACTAAAGATAAGCGTAGATATACATGTTACCATTATGAAGACAATGCATAGAAGCGTCAATGTAGACTAAATGTTGATGACATGAAAATCTGTGAGAATAGATTGCCGGCTGCTTCTGGCCTGGAGAGCATCGAAAGAGAGCCAGCCTCTTATGAATATACGTTTATGGGTGCGAGCAGGTACGGAATTATTCTACATGGTCCAAAAGAGTTATGAATGTGTGAGAAAATATAAGCAGCACTCTATCCTTGACGATCCGTGTGCAAGCTGGCACTCCATTTTCAATTTAGTTTTTTGGATATATGCGATGCAACTTTTTGCAAATTGGAGTGGTTAAACTAATGACCAATTTTGTGACCACAGACAGCAAAATGTATGGTGCAAATTTAAAAGATGATGTCATTGTTTCTCAACGGGCACACATCCACGTATACATACAATGCCAGGTCTCAACGGGATCGTGCCACATTGCGCCCACGTCTTTTCGAACAAACAATTTCGCATGTCGAGACAACGATACCCCTTTTTAGATTTGCAATACATATGTTGAGTTTTCAGCAGAACGTGAAATATGAAACTTATCAATTAAATTTGTTTAAAACGTACAAATTTCAAATAATATTTCAAATTTATAACTTAAATTAAACAAATTTAACTCCTGTCAAAAAAGGTATGCAATTTTTGAAGTGATGTCTATGCAAATTATATTATTGGTGTTGGCAGCATCACAAAAGAAGTTTAAGTCATAATGAATAATTTTTGTACTTAAATTTGGAGACCTATGTGGCGTAACACAAATAGCTTATTGATAGTCGTATTTCCATACACATTGTGTTAAGTGCAGTTTGATCAGCATCAGCATCAGCATCAGCCAGCGTTAGCACAGCGCTCTCTTGGTGCAGCGCTCTCTCTCTCTCTCTCTCTCTCTCTCTCGGTAAAGTGCGTTCGCTGATCGGCCGGCTGCTGCTGCCAATCAGCTGTTTAGCATAATTCCATCATTTCGTTATATACAATTGAATAAAAATTATATCGAAGTGCAAATAAATTTGTTTTATTAATTGGTTCTGTTGGAAATTAAGCTATCAAAAAGCTGATAGCGCAAACAATGGGTTTTTTAACGCAAGCGCACATAAAAAAGCTCTTATTAGAAAAACCGTTGGTGTTTTTATACTTTGATACCGAAGGTATTAAAGTCCGTCAAGCTGTCTGTCCGTATATCCGTCCGTTCGTCTATCCGTCCGTTCGTCTATCCGTCCGTTCGTCTATCCGTCTGTCTGGACAATTATGAGGCTACAGTCACCACATTTTGTTGGTAGGCTGTTGGCGATGTCCTTCAAAGATCGGCATATGCCACGCCAACCCAGCCACTCTCCAGGGTGTCTATATTTTAATCAGTTATTGAGTTAGAGCCGTTGAATTTGGTAGACATATTACTGGTGACCGCCTTTAAGAATGGATACAAAATTGTATAGGCACGCCCACACCTGCCCCCATAAGCCGCAATTTGGAAATTGTAAATCGATAAGTCTCGATACCTCCCACAATTTTAAAGATAGAGGGACAAAACTTGAAAAGTAACTCGCTGCTAACCTCCTAAAGGTAACTCCCCTGAGAGATCGATATAAAATTGGATGGCCACGCCCACTACCGCCTCCAAATTTCCCAAAAGCCCATATCTCCCGCAATTTAACGGCCACAGTTACCAAACTTGGAAGGAAGATTACTAGGAATCTTCTCTAACAAATTTTTCAGCCACTTCATCCCCCAAAATTCCCAAAAGACCATACCACTCGTAATTTAAGACTACAGTTAGCAAACTGGTAAGGAAGGTTACTAGGAAACACTTCACACATATTTTTCGGCCACACCCACTCCCGCCACCAAAACTCACGAAAGCCTATATCTACCGCAATTTGAAAGGCAAACTTGGACAGTATTTCTTGGATACACCCACCCTGCTCCTTGTTATCAGCTAGTATTACTTATTGCATCAAAGTATTTCGCAGTCGGTTACGCCTGCAACGGTCCCTCTTCTTTCTTTTATAAAAAACAAAAATTATATGTTGGCAAGGACTAGATTTTGTATTTGTTCGAGATTTACTAGTTTGTGTACAGTATCTTTCTACGCATCTTTTTATGGATGAAATCAAAATATACAAAATCAAGAAAATAAAATATGAAAGAATTTATGAAATACTTTCACTTATGTACATTTATTTATCTAGGTTGTTATTGCTGATATAATTCTAACGGCGGTATCTAGTTTTACTTATTTATTTACCGCAACTATCTTCCATTCGTGTTAAATAATTTACTCTATTAATAAATTTAGGTGTTGAAGAAAAAGTTTGTGTGCTTAATATATTATTTTGCGGCATATAATATGTAAAAAATAGATCAAAATTGTCAATAAATTGATTGTGATTAAAATTAATGAAAATTGGCTCAGTATTTTTCCATTTGAGTATTTATAGTTTATTAAACTGACGCATGCGCAGTCAAACTCGACACAGGTTGATTCAATGCCAAATCTTTTGCACTGTGCCACACTGTAAACAACCCCCGAAATGCTTCAAATGATAAGACAAACCTCACATTCCAACCAGCCACTTACTCGCTAATACAACTACAACCACTGCCACAAACTACTGCACGAAGAACAAAAATGTAATGTCAATGCGAAGAGCAAACGTTTCGACGCACCCTCTCTGGCTCTCTCACGTATGCAGGCTGGCTTCAAGGCTTTGCAGTTACGAGAACTTAAAGGGCCTCTTTTGCACAATGAACGTTGAGCGCTACTACGTTAGTCAACGACGTACGCCTGCCGTGTGTGTTTCACTTCACAAACAGACGAAACGCAGAAACGCCAGACAAATCGCGGATGGCAAGGAAAATATATTAATTGTAAAAAAAAACGATTGTCATTCCACAATTCACTGTGTTCACTGCGTTTGTGTAAAGTGTTAATTTAAACGTTTTGACAATATTGCAATAATCTGGTTAATGCTAGCAAAAACGCAGATTTTATTATATAATAATCAAAATAGTTGCAAACTAAAAACGCCAAGTGGGTCTCTAAAAAGCACAGTCTGCTAGAAATATTAATATAAAGCAGCTTTGTGCATATTTCTGAGCTTAAGGTGTAACCAGTGCATGTATTTCAGTGGCTAATTTGTTAATGCGTTTTTGTGAATGCAATGGCAATATTCATCTGGATGTGATTTGTATGACAGCTGAAATTTTACAACCAGCATGACACCCCCAACTATCATCAATAAACACCAGTGAGCACGGAGCCTAGAGAAATTCGATACCACTTGGTAAGTAATAATTTGAACAACAATTCCACTATTTGTAGTTGTTTGGCATATCGATTTTTAAGCAGTCCAAGTTACGAACAACAATAAAAATAATACACATACATATAAGAGTGGTCTAGTCAAATGAAGTCGACTAGGAGAGTACCCTGGACAGAGGACTTACCTTATTGAATTTCGACAATGTCCTGGTTATTGAAACCGAATACTATAAATTACAACAAATAATTTTGGCATCACTCCCTCACAGCGAACACATACCTGAGGACTAGCACAGTGACATTAACTTATTTTACTGGACACTGCACCTATTTTTCCATGGCAAGGACAAAAGTGAAGTTACTTAATTTAAAGCTCAAGAATGTAACATAATATAATACCATTCAATTTTTGTAAATTGGTTTGGTCAATTTCTGTGAACTCCATTAATGTGAATGTCCATCATGAGGCACGAAGGGTGCAAGGGCGTCTGGCAAATATTCATATATATGTATATACAGGAGGAAATTAAATTCTGCTGCGACAGACCGGTTAAGTATAATAAAATTCCGATAGAAAGATGTTATATTAGCTATAAAATGTATACTAATCCAGCTAGTTCACGATATATGGTAGCGTATTATGTATTATTCATTTTGTGGTTTTCTTCAAGTGGTGTAAATTCCTTTCTATCACTTAAAAGTTAAAGATCAAAATTAAGTTGTTTTTCCAAAATGGTACTTTCTTTGTTTATTTACGTTTTACTCATTGTCGATGTTTTTATTCTTTGATTATTGGTTTTTGATTATTATAAAGAGACATTATTGAAAGATTGCGAGACCCTAACAGACTGCAACAATGGGCACACACTCAGAGTCGAGCGTAACCGACTGCGAAATACTCTGCTGATAACAGGTGGCAAATAACTGGGAAGGAGGTAATCCACACTCTGAGATTGGGAATTTAGTTTGAAAGTTGCGGGATATATAGACTATTGGGGTCGGAATTGGACTAGGTCCGAAACTATTTTCCTTATAAATTTGCAGACTCTCTCAAAGTTTTATCGACTTACTCTTTGGAATATATTGGTTTTGGCGATAATGGAGCCTGGAGTGGACGTGGGCAGTTAATTTTTTTTACCGATGCTTAAAAGCGGTTCCCGGCAAACTACCTTTCAAATGATAATAGCTCAAAAACTGTGAAGGATATACCCTTTTCAGATTTTTAACGCTGTTTCAAGGTTTAGGGGTATTGTTTGCGACCAGTATCGCCTTAAAAATTGGCATAATCAATATATCTAATTAAGCAAATCGATAAACCACTTATCTCCCACAATTTTAAGGATAGAGTTGGAATGTTTTTCGAACCTCAACATATAAATATACCGAACACACCTAGAGCATTTGATTTTCCGTGGTATTGTGCAACTGGGGGAAGACAGCAAAAGTTTCTAGCATTATTAATAGCAGACTACTTATCAGTTTTTTTTCATCTTGTAAACAGATCAGTGTTTAATTTTTAAGGCTCTATGGTATTTGTTGTTTGGCTAAACTATAAGGTATTTCCCGAAACTATATGGGCCCGATATTCGGTTACGTTATAACTTTAACTTTAAGAATATCACACAAAAAATAATAATAATTATCGTAATTTCGGTTAATCTCTAAACATTTTGAACGCAGTTGTTAATAAAATTTCATCATTTGTTCTTGGTTTTTTATTTAATTATGAAAAGTTTGTAATAGGTCAAGGCAAACACACTATAAGCATAAAAAATCTATCGAGCTATGTCTGTCTGGCCATCTTTATGAGCGCTCTGATCTCAGAGGCCATTAAAGCTTGGGACTTCAAATTGCAGTATTCGAATTAACGGCTTGACATAGAATACAATTACATTGATTATATGATAATATTGATAGATAATATATAATATCGAATTACATAAGCTAATAAATGGTGAAACTGATTGTTCCAAGTTAATCAGCTAATTTAACTTCACAGTTTCGATCATGGCTTCGATGGGCTCCAAATATGTGTGGTTCACTAGTTTTTGGAGAAGCCACTTGTTTTGTAGTAAAAGGTAAAATCGAATGTCGTTCAAAAGATATATATTACTTTTGACAATGGATCTTTTCAGCAATAGTATACATCTGTTTAGAAGAGCCAATATAAAGATTAAAATATGTATTATATTATTGAATGTTACTTTTTTGGTTTCAGTTGGTGAGTCTGCAATTCGGTCATCTTAAGAAATGTTTGAAGAAAAAATATGTTGGATGAGTTTCCTAGTAATCTACCTTCCAAGTTTGGTAACTTCAGCTCTTAAATTGCAAGATATATAGGCTTTTGAGAATTTTAGTACAGAAAAGCTGAATATACTTTTCAAATTTGGTGACTGTGGGTATTAAATTGTATGAAATATATGGTTCTATCGATTTACACCATCAGGCCATCCATTCGGTGACTTTAGCTTATAAATTATGAAATTTATGCGCTTTTAAGATTTTTAGAACTGAAGTTCCTGGGGGCGGAAAATGTGGATATGTTATGAAAATGCATAGGATGATCTTTGTAAGAGGTTACGAGCAAGGTACCTTCCAATTTGTTGACCAAATATTTATCGATACTTAAAGGACGGTAATATACCTTGGAAATTTGATGGCTGTAACTCAAAAACTTATAGGGATTTCCGATTCCGATGGGTGGGGGAGTGGAGATGGCGGAATTTAGCGAAGCCCATGCCGATGTTTGAAGAACATCGCCAACAATATACCAATCAAATTGGATGACTGTAGCTTTAAAGTTGTGTGAGATATGGAGCTTTATCGATTTTTGACTATTGATTTTATTAAACGTTTCACTCCAATTTTCAAACTTTGTCTTCTTCCAAGTTTCAAGCATTCAAAGTGTCGTTCATACCGATATTCTCTTGATACCTTCGGTAGCAGAGTATAAAAATGCAAGGAATCTGCGTACATTTTGGTTTAATTATATAGTCTTTGACTGTTGATAGGCAAAAACTTGGCTTCAGGGTATCTCCTAGGTAAGCTCTCTCGAAAATAACACTCTTAATTATTATATTTTCATACGCACGTAAGTTACCCACCTACTGCGAAACCTGGGAAATCGATAGCAATGATAAAAGCAAATCGTTTATGGTTTAACCATTAATGTTCCCACAATTATGAAGAACGAGTCATTTGACCTTCATAGATCGGCATTTCAATTTCCTGAGCAAGCCAACCCCCAACTATTCAGATCCTTATTTTTCGCTAATTCAAACTGGAAACTATCTTGCATGTAAGCCATGGTATATTGCAGTGCTTACAAAATTCCTGATAATTATAATAGGGAATAAGATTGTCGGCAGGTTGGACAGTGGGCATATGGTTGTATCAATTTGAACAGCAACCCTACGTAGCACTGTCAAGCAACAACCACCAAAGGTGAGTGTGCCAGAGAGCTGCATCATTTCTTGTAAGCTCTCTCTCTGACTCTCAACCTCTTTTAAGCACTGGGCCTGCGTAGTGTCTGCGAACTCTTGCCGCGGGTGCCCCGTTTCTCTCAGCATTTTTGTATGTGCTTTCCTTTGGTGCCCAACCCTTATATTTTCGAAAACATAGATTTTCTACTTAATATACCCTAAATGGGTAAAAGGGTATAATATAGTTGTGCAAAAGTATGTAACAGGCGAATCCTGGGCCCAGGCTCTATCAAAAATCCTGATGCACTTTTTTTTGTCGATTTGACGCCTTAATGTGTTGTCTGCTTAGTGATATTGCCGACGCATACATCTATCACTAACTCTCTCTCTCTCTCTCTCTACTTTTACCACTAAGCAGACAACACATGGAGGCGTTAAATAGACAAAAAGTTGATTATATTTAAATCTGTGACCGTTGGTCGCCGTCTGCCTCTTTTAAATTTGCACAATACATTTTGCGGGCTGTGTTTACAAAATTGGTCAACAGATATATCACACCACTTTGCGAAAGATTACACATCAGGCACAAAAACTGAAGAATTTAATATTGTGTGCCAGCTCGCACCCGAAAAGACAAGGATTGAGTGCTGCTACTATCTTCACACACATTTAAGGGCCTGCGCGATCCACTACTAATATTGCCGCTATTTGGGCACGCCAATGATAATGATACCTGTTCGCACGCATGCACGCACACTCATAAAGGGCTGGCAACAAAGACAAAATTTTATCGTAAAATGAAGTCTGTATTTATAGGAGTATACTGCGAGTTGAGTGGGAATACAGTTTTATAGTTTCAAAAAAAGGAAGGAAGAAAGATGCCATTTTCGACCAATGCCGGCTGCAAGTCCTCCATGGTTAATGTAAATTTGCGACCAGGCGTGGCCGGGCTCTGCATGTGGGTGCGCACCTTGGAACGCTGCAGTGCACCATCGATGATGTCCGACACGAATTTCTGCGTGGCAATTGATACCAGGCGCACAACGCGTTTGTCATCCGAATGGAAACCGTTCATGTTCATATAATGCGCAGTGACCACATCTGGCATTAATGGAGTGTAATCCTCTAACTTCGGCAGTAAATCGCTGAGATACGATCCATAGCTTGGTTGATAATTGATGCCAAAATTGGAGCCAGCCATTGTTTATTTTTTGGAATAATTTCTGATGATACGACTGTATGCAGCAATTACAAAAATGTCAAAAAATACGATTACCAATACAAAATTGAAAATGACATTGAAAACGAAATTGAAAATGACATTGAAATCGAAATCGATAGTTTTCGACAAAAACGAAAACGAAATCGATAGTTTTCTACAAAAACGAAATCGAAAACGAATCGACATCGACATCAAAAGTCTTCAACCCAAACAAATACAAATACGAATTCGAATGCGAATGCGAATACGAGTACGAGTATTCAAAACTACAAGGCGTTCCACCTTCTAACACCCTGTTCCTAGCACCACTTAGTGAAATAATGACTTGCGTTCGCTGCTCGACTCGCTGAGTCTGAAACATTTTTGCTCGGGATTTGTCAATTCGACGACTCTATGCGGTGTCAGCTGAGGGCTCTTAAACGATTAACAGGGGGCTGCCACTTGGTTGATCATTATCATTTCCAACTATCTATAAGCGGGTACCCCACTGCAAAATGTCGTTAAATGCGAATCTAACATTTTTGTTCCATGCATATACTGACAGTGGATCTAAACTTTACTTTATGCTGTCGGATATGTATACTTTTGTCTGTTATACACTTTTAAACAACTCCATTATACCTTTTTTATCAAGTCTTAACGGTACAGGGTATACAAATACAGACATTTTGTTAAAGGTGTTGTTATGTTTTAAGATTGTCCCAACAAATATACATTTTCTAATGAATAAACTTTCAAATAAAATAAGATACTAACAATGTTTGAACGCACTCCTACGCTTAATTAAGTGTAAGCGAAGTAACTCTAATAAAAATGTGAAGAAAATTAAAATTAAATCGTTGATATCATGTGACTGTGCCGGCTGTTTCATTAGAAGAAGACAAATCTAAGTGAATCACATTTAAAATTAAATTTATAAACTGTTTTTACAATAAACATACAGACAAAAAACCTGACGCTGCCTTTAGGTGTCTGCCACACAATTCATTCTTTTACCACTGCAGAATTGACAGATTCAATCTAGAGACAAAAGGTTATGTTTCCTTTCTTTTACATACCATTGCAGATTTCTTTGTCGTCATGTGAAGAATACAATAAAAGTTAAACATGTATTTGGAAAACTTTGAATGAACGTAACTAGGAACAGCAATTCTCACAATCAAAAAGTTATAAAATAAGCAGAAACTGTATTTTGGAAACAATGCGCCAATAGCAGGAGAAAGAGCAACTGGTCGGACGTCTATTGATAACAGATTATAGACAGGAATCAACAAGATCACAAAATGCAAAAGGAGAACAATGTGATGGCAGAAAACTGCCAATTTGTGGGTCCATATCGTTTGGAGAAGACACTTGGCAAGGGTCAAACAGGTAAACAAATAATCTACCAATAATTCAAATAATATTTTTCATTTCTTATATAGCATTTTAATAAAAAGCTTTAACTTTTTTGGACAGGTCTAGTCAAGTTGGGCGTGCACTGTGTGATTGGAAAAAAGGTAGCCATTAAAATAATCAATCGCGAAAAACTCAGCGAATCTGTGCTAATGAAGGTAAGCAGGCAGCCTCCAAACCTTAAAGATCAGTTTTACCCATTATTATGAATACGATTTCTGACATTCGAAAGATCCTTGCCATATTTTATGCTAAGTTCCAAAGAACAAACAAATACATTTATTCTTTCTGAACAAATAAATTTTTAAAATCTAAAAGATAACTAGTGATAGACTTTGATTATCGATTTTGTCGATTTCCAAGCGTAGCACTCCAAGTTTTGCACTTTGTCTGATGCAGGCACAGACCAGTATCAAAGTATAATAAATATAGATATATAAGTTATCAGTTCCGGAATAAGGGTGGATACAAATTTCTATTCAAAATGCGGGAGAAAGATTGGAAATTTATCATCGGTTATAATCGCATACAAATCTTATTGTACATTTTTTTGAAGCAATCGTGGATTATATTCGCAAAATATTAATTTATTCAAGGTTGAACGTGAAATTGCCATCATGAAACTAATCGATCATCCGCACGTGCTTGGCTTGAGCGACGTGTATGAGAATAAGAAATATTTATATCTGATATTGGAGCACGTATCTGGAGGAGAGCTTTTTGATTATCTCGTTAAAAAAGGACGACTTACGCCAAAGGAGGCGCGCAAGTTTTTTAGGCAAATAATCTCAGCACTGGACTTCTGCCATTCACACTCAATATGGTAAGCAATCCCTTGTCGGCAAAATAAATCCAAATTTTATTTCTGAACTAAATTTACAGCCATCGTGATTTAAAACCGGAGAATCTGCTTTTGGATGAAAAGAATAACATTAAGATCGCAGACTTCGGCATGGCCTCACTTCAGCCAGCTGGTAGCATGCTGGAGACTTCTTGCGGATCACCACATTACGCCTGTCCAGAAGTAATACGCGTAAGTATAGAAAAAGTTGATGTGGTTATGTGAGTCGAGCTTGAATCTGCTTCTCAAATCCCAATTTAGATATCTTGAATAAAATTGTAATTGTGTGCAACCTTATTGAGCAGCAAAATGTATTAATTTCAATATACAATTAAATTTGAATGCTAGGCTGTCACATATATCAAGCAAGACATCAACTAGAAATTATACAAATTAATTTATTATGTACATTATTTCCGATTCTATTTCTTCCACAAGGGTGAGAAATATGATGGACGCAAGGCAGATGTATGGTCATGTGGAGTCATACTGTACGCACTGCTAGTAGGTGCGTTACCCTTCGACGATGACAACTTGCGACAGCTCCTAGAGAAAGTTAAGCGCGGGGTTTTTCATATTCCGCACTTTGTGCCTCCCGATTGCCAGAGTCTTTTGCGTGGTATGATCGAAGTTAATCCAGATAGGCGTCTAACGGTAAGTCACCAGAATATGGGTATAATAATAAGGTATTAAAAACATTCGGCTTGGCAGCAGTATCAATACAAATTGGAAAGAAAATTATGGATTTTTCCAGAAAATCAAATAATTCAAGATCGGTCATCGATTCTCATCGATATTGGGAAACAGAGAAAGTTATCGATAATCTAATTATATAAAACTCGCCAGGCGTATGATATCCTAACACCTTTATTCCAAATTTGAAGTCCGAAAAGCGACATACTTACAAAAGCACGAACAGACAGATAAACGGAGCTTGATCGAATAAGTTGATGACACTGTTCAAGAATATACTTTATGGGGCCGGATATGGTTTCTATAAGAAACGGAAAACTATTCCGTTTCCATTTTCGAAGCTCTCATTTGTGAAAGTGCCTAATATATACATTTTGAAAACAAACGATGTGGAGCTCAGACTTGTTGTTCGGTCTAACTAATTTAAATGTAACTAATTTTCATCTTATCAGCTGTTAAGTTATCACTCTATCGCTACTTTACACAAATCTGTTAAATCTTATGTAAATAACATCGTAATGTTAGTAAATATCGATAGTTTTAACAATCGAGCAAGCTAGAAGCACACATTTTGTTTCGGTGACAACAAAAGTTATTAATTAACTAGTTTGAACACCGCCCACATCTGAAGTTTCATGTTTGCATAAAAATCGTACATTTTAATTAAAACCTACTTATAATTGCAGTTTAAAAGATCTTTAAGGCTCATTATGCAAGTGTCGATAGTTAGCCCACTCAGTGAGTCGGTGATTTCATATGTGAAGCCAATGAGAGTGAACTTCTGCTTGAGTGATTTCTCGATAACTGTTGTTATCCTATGGAACGCATATGTCTCCGTGCATGTTGGGATTCAGAGCTTATAGATTCCTAAGATGACTAGCTGAGAGTCAATACATCGTCTTTTGAGAAAAGTCTTATGGCTCGAAAATCTATTAATAAGCTGTACAGCTGTGATGAGTGCTCTGATATGTGATTGTGCATTAGCTCTCAGAACGAAAATAATAGGTTTCCATAAGCCCTCTGAACGAATTTAATAGGTTTCCATAATTTCTGTGGACCTTAACGCAGTTTATCTCGCCCTAATGCTTTTGAGATTTTCAGCTGGCCGAAATAAATCGTCATGCGTGGGTTACAGCTGGTGGCAAAGGCGAGCTGGAGTTGGAGCTTCCCATGATGGAGGTTGTACAAACACATGTTATACCTACTGCCAATGCCGTGGATCCAGACGTGCTGAATGCCATATGTTCCCTGGGCTGCTTCAAGGAGAAAGAAAAACTCCTGCAGGAGCTACTTAGTGCTAGGTAAGCAATCAGTAAGCTGACACGATTTATAAAACACTAATAAAATCCGACCTACAGTCACAATACCGAAAAAGTCATTTACTTTCTTCTTCTGGAGCGCAAACGTCGTCGGCCCGCACTAGAGGATGATGAAGAGTTTGCACAGAAATCACGCAGCGAACTAGAAGCCGTAGATCCACCACGAAAACGGCTGGACAAGTGTCGTATCAATGGCACTAATGCGCCTAGCTATGGACAAATTTCGGAGGGCTCGCCATTAACGCCACGACGACAGGCATTTAAGTGAGCTTTTCTTATTCCAGTAAGACCCACTCAATAACTTTGCTTTTAACCCTCCAATAGCTTCCGATCGTACAGCAGCACACGGAATCATCAGCGACGCTCACCCACGACGGTATCTACGTCAGTGCGAAGCTCTTCATATCATAGTCCAACTCGTTGCAATACACCCATAAACTCAACGCAGCAGCAAGCCAATGTAATGTCGCGACCATCATCACCATCAGTGGGCTCACGCCATTCAACATACGGCGATCGAGAACGGTCTGGTTCGGTGCATCATCCGTCGGTCAGTCGGACACCCTCACACAGCTCACAAAAAAGCATTGAGAACGATGTGGTAGCCATTAGGGAGACGCGCATGGAGCGTCGTGATTCAGCGCGTCAAGCTCAGGAGCACAGTGGCGGTGGGCCAACTCGAGAATATGGAGATTGCGTACCTAACAGTCTGGGTCGAGAATCAGGCGGCAATTCCGCAGCGGCTTCACCTTCGGTGCATCTGCGCGCCAGCTCAGGTCCGACAATTGCCATTAGTATGTTCCACGATACAGATTCGAATAGTGGTGTGTGCATGCTCCAATGATCCTTTATGGTATCCATCATTTTCAACGCAAAGCATCTACAATTAACCCTTGTTTTTGTCTCTTACCTTTGCAGTTGTCAATCCGAATGTATCGCCTATGCTTAACAACAGCAATCCAGGCATGCCTGGCTCACCCTGCAATACGCCTGGCGGTCAGCTCTGGAAGACACGACTTACCAACATTAAGAACAGCTTTCTTGGCAGTCCGCGTTTTCATCGTAGGAAAATGCAGGGTATTTTGTTGCTATCCTTCCATAAAAAAATTAGTACTTATAGAATTACAAACTTTTTAGTTTCTGCTGATGAGGTTCATTTAACGCCCGAGTCATCGCCAGAGCTAACTAAACGCTCATGGTTCGGCAACCTAATAACTACTGAAAAAGATGAGACATTTACCATATTGGTCAAGGGCAAACCCATTGCAACAGTCAAGGCGCATTTGATTCACGCCTTTCTATCGGTAAGTACTTAGGCATAGTACCGAGCATAGTAAAAGGGTTCGCAAAAATAGAACGAAAAAGAAGAGTATATTGATTTTATGCATCCCTACTGTCCTGGATACACTTAATGCAAGTGCACAAGTGTAAAAAGCGTTTTTGGAAAAATAAAAACATCGATAAATGTAGTTCGCTAAAATTCTCCGACCATTTTAAAGCTATTTAGCCCATTATGTATACTTGACTACCGCTTTGAATACTATCCTCGCAAGAAAATTAAACTTGATCTACGCCGGATATATGTGAACCTTTATTCTAAGTTTGAAGTCCCTAGTTGCTGAGATCCGCTTGTTCATACAGACAGACAATTCAAGAATATATATGCTTTATGGGGTCGGAGATGCTTCCTTCTTCCTTCTGGGTATAAAATAGGCCTTATGCTCTTTGTAAAGGGTATAATTAAACAATATATTCTTCGTCGAATTGGGAAATTGCAACATTGACATCAAAGGTTATTATATTTATTATCTGTTAACTAAAATAAATACATATATAATTACAGATGGCCGAATTATCACATAGTGTAGTATCGCCCACCTCGTTCCGCGTTGAGTACAAACGTAATGGTAATGGACCCGTTATGTTTCAACGCCATGTCAAATTCCAGGTGCGTAGCAAGGCTCACGGTAATCCAATATGCTTAAAACTAATACGTCTTTGGACAGGTGGACATAAGTTCTATATGCAAGCAAGGTGATATTGCGGATATGCTATTTGCTCTAACTTTTACATTACTGTCAGGTGGGTTGCACCGTAACACTTATTTTATCTTCATATATATGGATATATATATTTTTTATATATACATATTCCATTTCTAATGTAGGCAATATTCGCCGCTTTCGGCGTATCTGCGAACATATACAGTCCCAAGTTTGTTCAAAACGATTTCCGGGACCGAATAGTCCACCTATAGTAGCTTCAGTCACTCAAGCTGTATCGGAGAGCTCCTCGTGTGGCTCAGTGTCGAGCGAACGTTTGTCTTATAAGCGACAGGTGGTAAGTAATTCTATTTTTATAATAACAAATATTATTATTATTAAGGTCTGTCAATTGCAGATTGAAAATGATTTGGAAAATGATTCCATATTCTGCTACAAATCTGGCAATGGACGTCGCGCATCAGCGACAAATAATAACAATCCTAATCCTGTGGATATACCTGACAGTCCCATTGCAGTCCGTTCAAAGTAGGTCACCTTAGTCTAGATGAACTATCGCCTTAATAATTATTTTTGTTTTGATCGATCCTACAGTTCCGAGACAGCTGAGCATGACCGCAATCGAGAGCAACAGAACGAGCGACAGGCGACAACGATGTCTGGTAGTGCAATAGCATGAGAATTATTTCTCTGATTTAGTTACATTTTTCTCAAACATATTTGTTTTAACCTACCACGAAATGCAACCAAATGTATTTATTAACTAAACCCATTTCAATGAACAACCGATAAACGGCAATAATTTAATCATTTTCTATATATCTATAAATTTAAAATAACAAGAACTACATGATTACACTCCCTTGTAGACTGGAGTTCATATGCTCACAAATATGTACATATAATTAATAGTTTAAAAATTTTCAAAGATATTTTAACAAGAGGAACGTTTTTCGTTTCAACTGAATGTTCCTGCCGTTCCGATAGTTTCTGCCGCCCTAAGATGAATAAGTCATATGCGGCCGTCTCAGACACACATATGTACTTACCCCAGTAAATATAGATTAAAAACAAAGAAACTAGTCTACATGGAAGTAGACAGATTGTGCTTAATTGACTCAGTTTCTCATTCTGATAAAGAATATATATATATATGGATATATATTGCCATAATCTTCAGACAAAATTATAATAACCTCTGCAAAAGTAAAAACTTGCTTAAATATCATACACCGCTGCCCGAAAAGAAATCAGAAATGCTTAAAACAAGATTATGTTTCTTATTTACTTATTATTATTATTTATTGAATTATTTTTAAGTTAGTACATATAAATGTTTTTTTTATTTATGAGGACATTGTTGTCGCCGTACCTACGAAGCATACAAATACAGTTAAATACCAGTAACGAAAATGATACCAAAAGCTTTTGAATATGCCCTAGCTTAAGTCACAATGTTAATATAGACATTTTTCATAATATAGTCTAGAATTTATATTAACTAAGACATTAGATATGCAAATTTAATAATACTTATTTAAAGAAAATGCCTGAAATTTTTATATTGTGTAAAAAAAAATGATGCAACAATGCTATAAACATTGATTTAACCAACGTATTAAAATTGTGCATTTGCTTCGAGTTGCTATTGTATACAAATTAAGTCAAGCGCGATTAACGTAAAACATAATATTTTTCGGAAGCACTATAAACATGGACGTTACTATGTAACATCAGTTGTAGGCAGACAAGGGCGTTCGCACGAGTTTAGAAACTACACCTCCAATTCTCCGAAATCACAGTACTCAGATTTGGCAGATAAAAGAGTTGCTGATTATAGAGTTAAAGAATCTAAAACTGGAACTCCAAGTCTGTGACTTTAAGTCTGCAAAATAAAAAAAACATCAGCTTTCACGATTTTCGGAAACGATTGTAAATTAATCCAAGTAACTTTTGTTTTATAACTGCAAGAGGCATTGATATTTTTAATAAGCTGTTACTAATATTTGAAATTTGTTGCCTCTAACTGTAATGCTGCAAGAAATATCTATTTTGGCGTAGAGCCATCCAATTCGCTTACCACCAACCACTGTGGGTTTCTCTGAAAAAATTAATATTCATAAGTACAAATATGAATAGATATTTATATATATATTTGCTGTTTGGAAACTCAAGCCTCAATAAAACCGAAACAAAATATTTCTGGGTTGGAAAGATTGCTCGATGGACAATCCACTATCACGGTATACTCCGATTTCGTTAAGAAACAAAGGCAAACAAGATAAAACATTTATCATAAAATCATCATTTAATGTATATATAAATATTATGCAAATATTTGTATAAAAAAGCTACCGTATTATCCAAGTCGTCCGATTGTTAACCAACATGTATAACTAAGTTTTTGACTTAACAGACTTATGTTGCACCGCTAACAAAAAGAACCATTAGATTATTGCAGTGTATTTTCAAAAAAGCTTTATTGCTTAACTTTTCGCTAGCTAACACTGAAGAAGTTGAGTTCTATATCTGACTTTGATGCTCTCACATATGGCTATTGTTTAAATTGCTGAGTTGCACGAAAGCAAAGAAAAACCAAAATGTTGACTATTAGAATACAACATTTAGTTATTTTAAGAAAGCACAGAGCCAAAATATTGATGACTTTTCAAATTATTTGACAGTAAAAAAATATATTTCAACAGGCTTGGTAAATCTGGGAATTACAAATCTTGTCTAGCTTTAAAAATAAACAAGTCATGCCACGCACAAAGATTCTCATACTCCAATTGGCGTTTCTAAAAATATTTGTTTTTTGTAAATATTTTCTATTTAGCAAATATAAGACTTGAATATGAATACATAAAGCAAATCCAAAGAAAACCGTCCATTTTTCCTGTTGAACATATGTAGGCAACTCACCAAATTAAACAATTTGCGCATGAGGAAGAGAACAACTAAAACTCAGTTTAAAGCAATATAATACTTAAAGCAATTGTAAGACAGCAATATATAATAAAACTGCCGACTGCGGAATACAACACAGATTTTTAATATTTTCTTCTCTTTTACATCTCTCAAGAAGTTATCAGTAATCTAAATGATAACATTTTTCATATGCAAGTCATGTCTTATTATCTTTTGGGAGCAAAGTAAACCAGTATAACATTTTGACGTAACAGCCTGTGAAGTACTAATTTGGGATCAGCTAAAAACTAGTGCAAGTGAGGGAAGCCATTTATTAAATTTTGGTAACGTTAGCTTCAAAACTATGGGAGACAAATATGTTCGAGATTAGTGCGCTCCAGCATATTTATCTTCGATTATCCAGCCCTCTTTTGACTTGGTGTCCCAATATTGACACTACGTCAGACGGAGACCTGAACGAGTATATAAGTCAAGTTTTAAGTTTCAATACGGACAACATGTGGAATATTGTAAGAAACCAATATAGAGTATATTAAAGTCGATCAAAAAATTAACGCTACAAAAGCTTAAGCAAAATTTTGAAAATAAAATAAATAATTAAGCAAAAACATTATTTATGTATCATGTATAATGTTGAAAATAAACAAAGAAAGAATCTTTATCTTACGCATACCAAATATTACAGATTACAGTTAATCTGACATCCGTATTCTTACTTGAAGTTTCTTTCTGGACGCTTAGACAGACGTCTCATTTAAAGCTTAACTTTCGATTTGCACTATGGCAGATACGTATGTGATTTAGTGATCCCATCTCGTCATCTCCAACGTCTGTTCTGCCTTCAGCAAAAAGACGGATTTGTACCAAGTTGAATCAAGATTACTTTTAAACTTCTGCGCATATTACTTTTTGGGATCGAAGACGTCTCCTTCAATGCAACTCAAAATTGACAACAAAATGAAAATACCCTCTACAGGGATGTAACTAGATGACATGAATACATCACTTAAATAGTTGACAAAATACTTTAAGGCGACAAACAACTCGTGCTAAATTGTGAAAATAAAATTAACATTTACCGTAAGCAATAATAATAATAGGAATAAATTATTTACTTATCGGCTCTACAGAGCAGCGGCTTTTAAAAGTAAATAGCACTTTCCTTTTCAAAAATGTAAATAGACACTAAGTGTATTACAAATGCACAGCGCAAATGTAAATAAATATTGAAAACGTTTGCTTCATGGCAGCCCTTTAGTTTTGAGTTCGACATCGGTAAATTTCTGACGTCGAAGCATGCGAAGTCAGTAATAAATTATTTATTTTATTAATTAGCCACAACAACATGTGAGAACTTTGCAGTCAGACGTAACCGACTTCGAAATGCTCTGGTAACAATAAGCTGCAGTGAATATTGGGGGCGGGAGTGGGCGTGGATCTTAATAATATACCTTTCAAGTTTGGTAACTGGTAGCTCTTCAATTACCAGAGATATAGGCTTTCACGTTTTTTGGGACGGGAGTGGGCATGGTCTAAACATTTGTTTCGCCTTCGGAAAGGTGTTACTACCAATACATCTTTTAAATTTGGTGACTCTAAAAAAGCTTTCAAATTGTGTGAGACATATGGTTCTTATCGACTCACACCTTCAGATATATCGGTTATGGGAGACGATCCTTGAGTAGAACTACTTGAAACAATTGCTCAAATTTGGTGATTCTAGCTTATAAGTTGCGGAAGATATGCGCATTTCAGATTTGTAGGGGCAAACCTATTGGGGCGTGGTCTGACATCGCCCATAACCTAGGAACCAAGTTTATTTATCGATTTGCGATGATCGAATGAATTTATCGATTTCGTAGCCTCCTAATGGAGATTGCACCCCAATACCGACGAACAGACAGCACGACGGACGTGTCCAGTTAGCAAAGCTTACCAATTTGCGTAGCTTTTCAATTGGGAAACTCAAGATTTACTTTAACATGAAAACTCAAAAGAAAATGGGAGCAAGACTGATATACGTACCACGAATAGTTTTCAGCGTATACTACGAACTATGCACCCTATACCGAATACTTATATAAAATATAACTCACTCTGCTCCAACATTAATTTTTTATGCATTCCCCAACTTTTTGAATGAATCACATCTGGCATCGTATATATACATTACAATTTGAACAGTTGATTTAAAGACTCATTAAGATAGGGACTTATATTGAAATTTTGAAGATTTATCGGACTTAGAGTTTTATCGATTAGAGTGATATACAACTTAAACAGTCCCAGATATCATCATGATAGACATCATGCAGATAGACAGACGTACAAACGGATATAGCTGGATCGGCAAAGAAACAATGAAGTTTTTGAGCATTTTCCTTGGCCCCTTTCCAATTTGACTCGTGATTTTACTCTGATACGGAACTTAGCCCTACCCTCACACCCACGCCGGCGCCTCCCTACTAAACCGTGTTTTCCCCACCTGTTTTCAAATCTCTAAGCATTCGGGATTGTCCATCTGCAACTTTCTAACTTGATAAATAAAATCTGTTTTATTATAAATATTATGTTTTCCGTTTGCAATATGTATAGTTTAATCGTTTGCCAATATTTTGTAAAAACTAAAAGAAAGTTTGTAGAGAACCAGTCATATACCCAGATTGAAATGGCTGCAACGATGGCATATGCATATTTTAGGATCAATGATGCGTCAGACATTTTTCCATATAAATTATAATATTCTATGCAAGGGTTTAAGCACCGAATAAATGCTTCAGAAACTATAAAAACGTCCAGCCAACGCTTTACCTTCTCGAATCCTAAAGAATATAAAATAAATTAAAAAGTGCAGAAACCTAATATCCTTGCAGGTATGCATAAATATTTATTAAATTGCCTGTTTGCCTGATCCAATATTATTTATATATTTATATAAATCCTCAACAATGTACAAATATTTAATAAAAGATAAATATTTAAAATAAATATATTTCCTGAAAAAAGTCGCAAACCCACCAAACTTATTTTTAGCGCACACCCAGTCAATCGATTTTTTCATGAGCAGAAATAATTTGGTTAGCATCGTATGTATATGAATATATAGACAAACACAAATATAATTTTAGGAAACTCTTACTTAAACTGCCTACCATAAACTGAGACAGTAATAATGTGTATACTAATTAACTTGGTTCATTTGATATTGTTTTTATATTTAGATAGATTTAAATGATTCTTTATAATTTCCTATGTTAGTTTAATGCACCGCAAACTTTGTTTTATATTAAATTAAGTAAATACTGATTGTCATTTAATTTCAACATAATATATAGTGTCGAAAGTGTTGAGGAAATAACAACAATAAATTAATGATAAATAAATTTTTTAAAAAGTCAGCCAACCTTAAAAGGAAACTCGTAACCTACTTTACGTAAATTTATATTATTTATAGTTTGCAACAAAATATATCATACATATATATGTATAATATAAAGTCAAGCTTAAAAAATTAAAAAGCGAACAAAAACTATTATTGCATTTCCAAAATAAAATGATAAATAATATATAAAATAATTCAGTTCGATAATTCATAATTAATGGCCAAGAGAGCTTCTGCAGCTTAGCAGCTTTCATTGCTCAATTCGACTTTCGACCTTAATATCCCAAAATAAAAAAATAAAATGTTCATAAAATGATTTAATTTTTAGAAGAATAAATAATTTTTTTTTGTTTTAATAACTACTACCAATAAGCAGACAATACTTTAAAGAGGAATGGAAATATATTGGAATATTAATTTTATAAATTAATGGAAGGCTATTGCCTATGGTAGATTGATATATTTAGAACAAAAGACCATGTATCCGGTCAAAAATATCAAGGAATAATTGATTCATATGTATTCAAGGGATACTTCCCAAAATTAACCCCTAAAGAAATAGCAATGGAGAAACCGATGTTTGAAGGAGGTTCCTAGTAATCTATTCTCCAAAATTGCGGTATAGAGATTTGGGAGATTGTTTGGCATATTTTTACTAATCGACCTTCCATGTTTGGTAATGTTAACTTTTACTTTTATATTAAGCGCTTTTGTGCAATGTCCGTCATGCTGTCTGTCCGGTACTGGTACTCCTCGATGAAATGAAATAGACTTGATCGCGGGGTATCCGAAAATTTGTATTCCAAATTGGACGTCTGAAGCTCTCGGAGATCAGTGTGTTCATATAGACTGACATGGCTATATCGAGTCAGCTGTTAATCCTGATAAAAAAAATATATGTACATACATATGTACCAAAACTGTAATAAGCACTTTTCGCCTTTGTAATGCATGTTTAAATTCGACGACTATAGTAGGCAGCAAGTAATAGAAATACTTAAATAAAATTAATTTACATTACAACCCACCTTCCAAGTTTATTGATTCTACCTTTAAAATTATAGGAAATATATGGGTCATCCTGTTTAAACGTATCTATGTTATCGATTTCCCAACCGAGGACCTTTTGCAGATGGTGGTTGTTGTAGCTTAACTTCGTGAAACACTTGAGTGGAGGTGCAAAGAGGCATAGCGGGAGGAACTTTCATATGACATAAATATTTCGTCGCTCTGTTCACATGTTAGAAGGAATTCTAGCAAAAATCTCAGAAGTGATAGCCTTTTTTAGTGTTTTTTTTACGTCTTGGAAGATGATGAGCAAGGGACTATTAAGTTAGCTATTAGTTAGTTGTTTAATAAACTTTTATATAATTATATATGTGTGTACTAAGCACATCTGTTTATTATGTGTATAATCATTATGTAAATTTCCTTACGTGGCAAGGAATGGAAATATATTGTTTTTTGTCCTGAATTCCTAATTTAATCTAATCACTATGTTTTCTTGTAATTGTTCCTTTACAATGTGGTCATAATGCAAATTACGTCATTTTGCGCCACATGTCAATGTAACACAAAAACCAAACATTGGGGATGTAGCTTGTGAATCAATCAGCTGTTTTCGATACGCAGAGAGCGAGGGTGAAGAGAGAAATTAAAGAGAATGCATTCATTTAAATGCAATCAAGTGACAAGCTTTTCATACAAAGCTTGCCTGAGGACTTTCTCTGAGCTTTAGTACGAAAAAAAGCTCTAAAAATCATATCCGAAAAGCAGGGGCGCAACAAAGTCAGCAGTCTCGGGTTCTCTCTTGTGTTTGTGAACCGAAAGAAAACTGTGCCAGCTGCATGAGAACAGAAACTTGGACATCAACGCTCAGTTCGGGTCGTGTTTGCAATACAACAGCACTGCGAAAACGGATAAAAAATTCACATTTACATACCAGCGAAAAGCGCAAAGTATAGGCGGAGTAATTTCGACAATACCTCTCTCTACATGGAAAACGCTCTAAGAGAGTTTGTTCTACGGAAAACAACAAAATACAACACGGTAGCCAAAGAATAATGCATATATTTCATCCATATTACTGAGCCTTAAAAAAAATTATTGAAAAAAATATGAAAAGCATACTTTCTTTTGTATTTGTGTTTGAATTTATAGCTTTCTCTTTATAACTTAGGTTAGTTAATTTGTTGTTACGTTCGGGTACTTCGTGAGTGTTCGTACATTAAGTGAGTTATGTAAAGCGTGTTTTGGTGTGGTGCACTGGGTGAGAATCTGAAGTAACGACAACATCGACAATGATGTGTGTTCACTAGGTAACAACACAAAAGCTTGATTGCATTTTCTTGGCGATAAAAATAAAACAAGTCAATTATTAACGTTAATAAAAAGTTGAAAGTGAAAATTTTAAAGTGTGTTAAAGAAACAAATTGTTTCTATATGATAATAAAACAATATTATACGCAAAACAAACAAACAAACACTTGATAAATTGGATAATAAATTTAAATACAAAACAGAGTGCCAAGAATTTGTCTTTGTGTAGCTTTTTATTACATTTTGAATGTCATAATCCAACAAAAATTATGCCTACTTTTGACCTGATTTTATATACATACATATAACAATTCCATACTTTGAGAGTTTGTTTCAAGTATTTCATGACTGGGAGACCACTTTGGTCCTTCTATCAATGTCAGAAATATTTACTTACCGTTCAAATTATTATTAAACGAATTTTTATAAAAACGGAAACAAACAACCCTCGTGCGAATCAATTGCACTATTTTTATTTTTAGTGCACTTTTCTTTCAATATTAGTGTCAAGGTGCAGTCTATGCACAGAAAAACAGAGACCAGGCAAAGACGAACAACAACTATAAAGACAGCAATAACAACAACGACATTTGCAGCAACAACAAATTGCAAAGATTTCTGTCGCCATCAAAGCGAGACAAAAGTTTTCAGGCGAATGTTGCGAACCCAACGACAAAAGCAAACCAAATACTTAATAGGAGACAAACCAAAAGGTGTCATTCAAAACTAGTATCAACAACAGCAAAAGGAACATGTAAGACTACTCTAATTGAGAGAGCCAAAGTAGAAATAACCCTGTCACAACCTCCGAATAAGTATAAGGTACATTTGTACTTATTTACTGCCTCCCTTTATCTCCAATATATTTTTGCATAACTTTATTATACACAATTTATTCAGAGGTAGAGGGTATCAGGTATCATTAATATATGTTTATATATATGCTAATTAATCCATATTTCCATATTTGTTCGTTGGAAATATCAAAATGATTTGGATTTAAAACAGAAAACACATCATTTGCTCATTTGTTGTAGATACTGCTTTGAAAATTAGCCAACTCCTGATTATTAAAAGTATCTTTGTGGGTCTAGCTTTCAAACTCAGAAGCTTGGGTTCATTCGGGATATAAAATTAACTTAATTTATGAATTAATTAACTCGTTTAATCAATACTATTTTAGTGAGAGGAGGGATGGTGGTTTCTCCTCCCTTGCTAACAAACGCCATAACCTACAACTTTAGTCTATTTAAACTATCTGTATTTATTTCATATTTCTCAAAGATATTTTGGCATTATGCTAACTCATATGTAAAATACCCATTCGTATGACCTATTAGAGGGTATACCATAAAAGTAGCGACTTGGCGAGGGTACGCAAGGTCCAAGACTCAACTTACTGACGACCCACTTTGCTTAAATTACGAGCTGCACGCAAAAGCACCGAACTGAAAGCCACACTCGTTTGGTTTAGAGACCTAACCAAGCGTCAGTCAGTCAACTCATTCTCTCAGTATTTGTCTGATGGACAGCCTTATGAGTCAGCGCTTTGTCGCACATTGCGTGTCGAGCTGGGTGGAGCCAACCCAGAAATAAATATAAAATGATGAAAAGGGGGTGCTGAGAGTGCACGCGAGCGAGACGTGTTGCATATTTTGGGGCTTCTTGTTTGAAGGCAGGCAGGAATGCGTTGCATTCCTATTAGTAATAAAATGTCAAATAAATATAGAGCTATGTTTACATGATCAATTGATCACACAGTGGTGGCCAGGATTTTAGAGGTCAATATATATAAACAAATCTTACACAAAAATGTCAAACCGTTGATACCAGTGTAATACCAGCTGAAAACTGATTGAAAAATCTTCTTGCAGTGGAATTAGATAAAATGTTGACTACCTTTATAAATGATAGCGTACGAAGACGCTAAGCCTGCTAATTTTTGATACCTTTTTAGAGTACCCGGAACGGTTTTGAATTATTGCAGCATCAGTAAAAAAAGACATAGAACACAGCGTACTCCGAGGAATGCTGACAACCTTTAGCAACGACGGTTATTTTCAAAATTAAATACTTGTTAGGAAAGTACTTACATCCTTACTTAGGTAAATACTCTTAACCTGTAGTCCCTTACTGCCTATTAGTTTTAACTTTAGTTTTCTCTGGTTTCCTTTGTATTCAATTCTGTAGAATAATAAATTTTATTCTCTGAAAACGATGATATGAAAGTATTTTGGTAATATAAGATGTTCGGAATGTTGTCTGTCCGTCTATATGCACTCAGCTTTTTTGACACCAATAAAGCTACAAATTTAAAATTTGGTAAAAATTTTCGTCTGTGTCTGCGACAGAAAAAGTGTTAAATTTTTGGGGACTTTCTACCCCACATTAGGGACGAAGAAACCGATTGAATCCACTATCGCAAGCAATACGACCACATTTCACTCACTTAAGTCGTGTGTTGTTGGCGGCATCGTCATCAACCATCAGCACTGATTATGTCTACCCTTACCACCCTCAGACCCCATTGGAAATGGTTTCTTCTTCCACTATTTGTGAGCTGAACTCATCAAATTTGGAATCAAATTACCAATAAACAATAATCTTCAGCTAAATGTTAAAGCTAAAGTCACAAAATATCGATATAAATCCAAATGACGTATTGGTAATAATTTCATAAATATGCCAAAAGAATATATCTCAACTTTGGAGCTAGAAACACAATTGCCTCCCTATATCAACAACATATTAAGGTTCTTTTCCAGCTATTATCAGCTTACTTTGGTAACATAAAATAGCAACGTCCTCATTTGTCTATATTACTTTTTATATCTTTGGCCCGTTTTAAATTTCTTTAGAGTTGAGTTTTCAGTGTGCTCTTGTTTAGTTGAGTCGAGAGCAGAAAGGTTTATCTCCTACTTTTTTCCACTTTTCCAGATCTTAAATGTTGCCCGATGACCTAACCTCTACGAGCATGGAACTTATTTGCAATGCAATCACCAAATTACGGAGCGGGACCATTAACAAAAGCTGCTATTATATATTTAAATGCTTGTGAAAATCTAATTGATGTAATATTTATGAGAGGGCAAGACTGCGCGGTGCATCAATTTTTTAAAATATGTTTACTTCTGCAATATTAAAAACCAGTCGACGGGTCGACTTCGCTTTAACTTACAATTTTTAATATAAAAAACAAAAAGTGGTTCTCTTCTCTCACTTCACTTTTACAACCGTACTTGGCGAGTTTAGGATAAAAAAAATACACAAGCAACACTGTTTTAAAGGAAATAAGAAAACACCCTTAGGATCATGATACAGCATATCATAGACATTAAACGTTGAACATTCAAAAATAGACAATCCAAACGCAGAAATTTGCAAGTGAACCAATTTTTTAGAAAGGTTTGCAAAATACGTATTCCTATTATTTGATGAATATAACTCAAAAACTGTGGAACTGTGTATATGCATTTAAATTTTGTAGGGTCGGAAATTTTTATGAAGATCTTTGTAATTAATGTAATTATCGATTTCCTAGCTTCCGTACACCCCACTTACAATTATTTATTATTACTTATCAGCAAATCAATCACTTATGGACTACCAGAACACGTTTGCATCGGACATATTATATAAGCTGGAGTTCCGATTGAAGTTATTTAATGTCAGCCAATGACTTCATACAACTAAAAATTACACCTTGTCATCCAATTAAATCACACTAACAGTAAAGCCGAAATGATCAAAATATGCAATTAAACTGTCAGGTCTGTTCAAAGAAGTATTCAACCATTAATTGATTTATTAAAATCTGAAAACTTGTTATTACATTTTATCATTAAAGATAATGTTGAAGCGTATGTCACTGTTTTTGTGTTTCTAAGTGCTGTGCGATGCTCCACTACGCGGCTACAAATCCACCGCCCATAAAATTCGAAAATAGCTATATCTCCCGCAGTTTTTGAGTAGGGGCCATAACAATTGGAAGGTATATTACCGGCATCCGTCTTTAAGTAACGGAACAAAATTGATAATCGTCAAAAGCGATTTTTCTAAAATTGGAAGTCGATAAGTGTAAATCGATAATCTCCGACAATTTTATACATAGAGTCACCAAACTTGGAGAGTCGCTTGCTGGTAAGCTTCTTCAAATGTCAACACATACATTTTTACGCAAACACAAATTTTTGAAATAAACTCTCTTCAAAGATCGATGAAAAAAATTGGATGGGCACGCCAACTCCCCCTCCCAAAACCTAAATACCTGATGTTGGAATTCGAGAAGGCCAAATATCTCACAATTGTAATGCTATGTCGGCGAAGAGAGTTTGCGGCGATTTCCTCGAGAAAGTTATGGCAACGTCTTTCGCAATGACATGACAGTCATCTCATATAAGTGTCGAGAGTACTTCCCCTTAGGGCGTGCCTCAATTCACGCACCTGGTGATAATCGACACTTCCAATGTAACCCTGACCAATCTGTGTTGCAGTATCTGGTCTACTCCTTTGGTGGAGAGATTTTTCAAGAAAATTCGTTATGGGTAGTGCAGTTTTAGTGAAGCCTTCCGATTCGCTTGTTGGTATTCAAGTGGAATAATTGTTCTGCGGTAGAGACCAAGACCAAGAACAATGAGCATTTATATTGTCTTTAAAAGAAAAGACGAAGAACTTACGAGTCTAAAATACTTTAAGTTGGTATCTGAGGGCTTTCCTGACTTAGGAATGAAGACTATTTTAGTTGGTAGCCAGGTGTCAGGTATGGCACCGAGAGCAGAAATACTGCAGTAGATGTACTGAAGGCAGTTTATGGCTAGTTTGCCGTAGTGCCGGAGTTGATCCAGAAAGATTCCGTCTATTTCTGGAGTTTTGAAGTTTTTGAAACTTCTAATAGCCAATTCTTATACCCTAAGCCATCAAAGTGGGTAAGAAGGGTATAATCGTTATCAGCACAACTGATTTTTTTTTAGATCGGATTAGGAACACGCATGCATAAATATGCGATCGATTTCAGTTAGGGATTGTAATAAAACTAGAGATTATTTAATAGTTCAGGGTATATCGTAGCCGAGCGCAATCTACTATGGCATTCTGACTTGCCTTAATTGACTGTTGGGTAACAAATGTCAAGCGGGGACAGCTCTCATGCTATGAGATGCTGAGATGATGCCGCTCCCTATCTGATTGAAGTACAGTCTTGTAAGTGTTCACTTAGCAGAAGTCTGAAAGACACTTCGCTGAATGTTGTCCATGTTTGATTGGGCTTCTTGAAATAGCCTAGACTCGAGGCTGTCTCAGAAAAGGAATGATGCCTATAAAACTAAAATAAATGTAGCAGCTGTGTTCAGAGTCGAGCCCTACCTATTATAGCATTCTTAATTGTTACTCTTATCTTCGTACGGGGGATTCTAGTAGAATAATTCTCTTTTGTTCGATGAATTTATTCCAGATAGTTCTATAAGTGTTTCTCAACTTAACTGGGCCTGCTTTTGAACGATGATAGTATAAGTAATAATATGTGAATACTCGCCAATACCCGATACTGTTTTGTAACTAACGGGAGGCAAGCGTGAGGTCAAGAACAGCTTTACAGTTTTCTATAATGAACCTCGGCCCATTGCTCTTATTGCAGATATCAGGAGCATTAGTTCTTTACATGCGAGGACGAACACTTGCCATTTAATTGCTATTTTAGACGCATATAAGCTATAAACAGTTATCCCTTATACAGATAACCTATTTTCGCAGCATATATCTCGGTCTCTCTTCTTGGTAATATAATTTTCACTACCATTTGATTTGAATGTGCTGAACATGAAAAGTCGTTAGCTTTAAGTATTCAATTGTCAGGTGCTTCAATTAGAGCAAATCGGTTTTGATTACTGTCATTTTTCAACAAGTCTTCATTGTCTGTGGCACTTGTAGCTCAGGTGGCTTAAACTTCAACGGCTTAACGTGTCTGGCTGGTTTTCCCACTAACATAAGTGCACTTTACGGTTTATTCTGCAAGTAATTTAAATACACTTGCACTTGTATTTTATAGATTTCGATGCGGTGTCGCGATAGTTAATTAATCTTTGACTTCAAACTGCAGCCGTATGAGCGCGACTTGGAACATGCACGGCCCATTTGTAATATGTGAAGTTTAGAGTGAAAAGTTGAATTTGAGCAGCTGCTATGTTGATTGACTTTACTTTTACTTTACTTTAATACTCGGAAACTAATATAAGGAAAAATATTCATTTGGCTGAGAATTTTATGTGTATCTTTTCATGTAATCTAGCCACCATATTTGGGGACTCTAGCTTTATAATTCTGAAAGATGGGTTTTTTCAACAGTTTTAAGTTATTGATATTATTGATTTCCTAAATCCTAATTGGGGTCTTGAGTCACTTTTAGCAATTAATTTCCTCTTTGCAAGTTGCTGCCAATGTTATTGTTGTTTTGTCAAGTTGCATCAGCTTTTTTATCCGAATGTATCAATTCTATGTGATAATTCTAAATATTTGAAAATGTTTAAGAAGTCTGGTTCTAGTATTGACTTGTCTTCTACACGCTGAATGCTATGAGAATTATCGTGGTCGTTCCAAAGCAATTTCCTAAATTTCTTGATTCGAAGCGCAAAATATCAAGTTTTCAATCTTCTTTTGATCTTGGGATAGAAGAAGCAAACAATGCTTCTTCTGATATATTGCTATAATTTACTCCTCTGTCCCACACAGTAACATGTTTTAGCCCTACAATCATATGTCTACTATCTACTAAGGCTGCCCGAATTTTATTTTACTTTTGTATTTTTAAATCAAGATTTAAGATTTACAATTGACGCGAATATGATTGTGCGTAATCAGTTGTGCACGAGGTCAAAAGAAGAGGACAAGCTTTCTAGACGGTCTAGTAACAATTGAAGAGCTTAGATCTAATACAAAAACAGAAAAAGCGCCATTAACTGTCTTATGTAATTATCCTAAATAGTGCTCTACGGCTACACAATGACGATTAATAAGAAGAAGCCCTTATCCATCTCTTAATTCCACAGTCTTTCCGTCTGATTGGAAGTAATTATTTATTATTCCTCTCCACAAAAAACGTGGTAAGTATAATATTTAAATTACTAAAGGTATTGCAAAGTTATATGCTATTGCAAGATATCTGAAAAAATCCTTACTTTAACTTTGCAGCTTCTCTGTATATCAGATTCAAGAATTGATCTATTAACTTGTTTGAATTAACTTCCCTTATAAGTGAAGCATTTCTTCTGAAAATGCAAGCGATGGCATTTACACGAGCTTCATTAAGGCAATCGATTAAGTTGACTGTTTAGGATTCTAGGCGGACTACTCAGTTCGAATACTTCGAAACCGGTTCACGTTATTTCCGGTGTACCATTAGTCCTTTATTCTTACCAATTTTAATAATGACATCCCGAGAATCTTATTACATTCACGTATTCTTATGTACTTAGACACATCGCTTTAGTCCGTCCGTCTGTATGAACAGGTCAAGTATATTTCATTTATCATTAACGTCTTTTCATAGTAAACAAACTACTATCATCTAACCTACATGTATTTGAAAGGTGGGTTCTTGGCTTATCTTGGTCGAGCTGTCTTGACTAATCTAACTAATTTCTTAAAAAAATATATCAACCATACTTTTTTGTGGATATGCACATTTGTGAAATTAGATTTTAAGTTATATAGGTAAAATGTTTTTCACTTTTTGTTTAATTCCATTTGTGCAAATATATTTATATAAACATATATTTGTGGCATACATTTCACTTTCGTTGCAGTAGTCGTAACATGGGCTGCGTCTTTGAAGCATCCAGAAAGCAGCCCAATCAGTGCATAAAGCAACAAACGCAAAACCAATGTTCTCTTATCACAACATCGACAACAGTAATAGACAAAAGAGTAGAGGAAATAAAAATCGAGGATAACCATCAACAAAACCATCAACCTCAAACAGCAACAACAACCCGCAAGAATACAAAAGCGACAACTCAAGTGCTTTTTGTGGTACCACAGCAACAACGGTTTAGTCAAGAAGCGTACGACAACAAAGATGCCTTAGCGACTCACGATATTTGGCCATCGACGAAGCCAAACACTTCGCAAATAAATTGCTCGAATTGCAATAGCCGCAACCTAAAGATTAACAAAGATGAGCAGCAGCAGCGCTGTCGCCAGCACTTGTGTCAGTTTCATGCTACCAGATTTAGCAGCAGAAACCACTATATTGCTACATGGGCGTCTCTGGCTGGCATATCCTGTCTACGGCTGCATAAAATGCTGTTGGAAGCGAGAGTTGCCCTAGCGACGCCACCAGACGAACCATCCGAAGAGCAGCGGAAACTGGACCAGGATAAGGATGAGAATAAACCGTTTGAAGATCTGCCCTGGCGGCGGCACAATGTTGCCAGCGCTTTTGTACCCGCCACTATGTCAACAGCTATTTTATCCAGTCTGAGCGCCACCCTAGCTATCGCATGTCAGTATTTAGCTCAGCATTATAAGGCGTATAGTCAGTCTTTCAGCTTCTATGCGGCCTCAAGTATAATCCTGATGTTATGCTATCTGACCACTACATCCGCAGCCGCTGGCACGCAGTCGGAGGCGGCTGCCTTAGACAAACATCCCATGTAAGTACAATTCTTATGGGTTATACTACCGCTATTCTATTATGTGTATTAAATCTGTAAATGTACCCCCAATTTGTTTACTTGTCTGTAACCAATTTCGTCGAAATTTATATTCTTTTAAAATTTTTACAGTCACGGTATCGATTGGTCGAAGTAAGTTTTTGCACCCACACCAAAACGTAAACAAAGCATATCTAACGAATTTTGTGTTGGTTTTAATTTAGTTCTATTTTCCAAAGGTAAATGAGTATATTGGTTTAGTGGTATGTCTTTCTGGCTGTCAGTTAGTTATCCAGTCCGTCTGTCTGTTCCAAAGCGCGAGACTCCGCAATTGGTGAATACATATATTCTTGCTTATTCTTGGTTTAAAGTTTATTATATAATTCACACGTAGAGCCACAAATTTTGGAGTTTTCATCTTTCAATCTGTTCAAATGCAAACAACTTGTCAATGCCGTTCTAGGGCAGTTTTTAAGCTGTTTTTACAATAAGAATAAAATATCGATTTGCCAAAAAATTCCGACTGAAACTTAAATGTATTTGTGACTGTAAAGTAAGTTGTCCAAAAGTAGACGCTGAAATTTTAACAATTTACATATCATTCTAAATCCTACAAATCTTCCACAATTTTGAGCTATGGTCAACAAATTTGAAAGGTAAAGGTGGATAGCTGAAAATTGCTATCTGCCATGCCAGTTATTCACAAACTGAAGCACACACCTGTTGTGACCAAGAATATGTACTCTATATGTCGAACTGGACTCCTTCTGCCGGTTTGCTCAATTTCATTATACTTTTAACTATTTTAATTGTGTATACTGAATCATTATTTCAATTCACGTTACTTACACACTCTTTAAAAACAAATGATTATAATTTTGAAATGCGTTCCAGATGAAAAGACACACAGCAAAACCTTTATAGTTATTCCCGAATAAACTTTCCAAATTGAGTTCTTAAAGTTTTGCTTGCTTTTTAGTTCAACTTTTGTTTGTTTATTGCTTACTGTGAAACCCAAAAATTGCAACACAACAATTTTGTCTTAAATTTTAAATACACAGATATAAATTCGTTCTGCCTTAACTACCAATATTAATAGTACAATTTTGATCAAAACTCTATACACGCAGATTCGACGAATCCAGTTCAGATAAGGAGATTTTAGATTTATTACTCGAGAAGAAGCGCTATGATAAACGATTACTGCCACCTGTTAATGGTAAGGAACTTTACAGATTTTCTCCAATTTATCACAACATATACCTCTGTCAAATAACAAAACATAACACCAATAGGGACCATGCATTGCAGCAAGTTTTGTCTGTTATTATTCCATTCTTAATTAATTAATGAATTCAGTAATCAAATAGCTCAAATAGCCTGCAATAAATCAATTAATTGAACAATCCGACAAGTTACAATAAAACACGAATTTGTTGCAGTTATTTTGGTTTTTAGGTTTGTTCAAAGGTGGCAGTCCAAAGTGCGGACCACCAGCTTAAGACCTGTGGAATATACAAACATTTCCAATCTTTCGATCTTTTCGCATGTCAATTTTGGAGCATAGGCAAACAATTATTCCAAACTTTAAATCATTATCATTAAGAACGTTGCACAAAAACTTCTACCTGAGCATCTTCTACCACAGCAGATGCAATGAGATGCAAGTGTACGAAAACTGTTCTTATCTAGTTCAGCTAACTATTCAAAATCTTGATAAGATTTTGTTTCCCTTGATCTAACTAGAAAAACATTTTTGTGAGTGTTTAATTATTTTAGCCTGTTTGTAAATTTTACAGATGAAGACTTTTGCTGTGGCTTACAATCGCCTGATATGGCCTCAAATCAAAATGCCAGGAGACCACATAATCGCGGTTGGTGAAATGTCCTAAACAAATCACAAGCAGTATATATATTTTCTCTGATTATCTTACACTTTTTTTCTATATTGGCACTATTTTAATTATTTTTGAGTTCTTTTCTAAAATAAGCCTATTGATCTATGAGTTTCACACATTATCTTTGGTATAAGCAAAGGCATTATTTAGTTTACGTACTATCTATATTGAAACTCTAAATCGATTTATAGGAACACTGACGGTTAATGTTAATGTGTTGCTTTTGAGCTTAGCATCACCCGATGAGAGCAGTTTGGTAAGAAGTTTTCGAGAATTAATATAATTCATTATTTAAGTATGATTTTATTGCAGAAATATGAAGTTGAATTTCTATTGAATCAGCAATGGAACGATCCTCGCCTTCAATATGGCAATAAGTCGCACTATGATTTCCTAAACGCTTTGCATCATCATGACAGTATTTGGACGCCCGACACGTACTTCATTATGCATGGCGATTTCAAGGATCCCATCATACCAATGCATTTCGCTCTAAGAATATTTCGCAACGGGACCATAACGTACGCAATGAGGTGTGTTTCTCTCTAATTTGATTATAAATTAATTGTACATTGCACATATTTAGTGTCCACTTTTTACTCTAGCAGCATACCCATGTTAACTGGTCTGTTAATCAGCTTTACTTTTCAAACAAAGAAAATCATTTTTCTGCGGAAATTGTTCAACTGTTTTATTCCTGAAAGTACATTTCTAAATATTTAAGCTAAGGTTACCCTTCTAAGAATTGTTACTCTTGTCTTTTTTTTTAAGTTGCTGAGGTTGCATTAAATTTAAATAAAAATATGTGTGCTAGTAGTATCCTAAGCTAAGGGTTTGTCATCGATATCACAAAGTATCGACACTAACGCGGATTGGCTGTCTTTAGTCGCCATGCTTTAGTCAAACAGAATTCAAATTCCATTAAAAACAGATTAACGATAACTCCGATGTATTTATCGAGCAGAGTTTTGTGTTGTTTTGACCCTAAACCCATTAGGGTCATTTCGTGAATATCATCCGTTTTAAGGGAAGTCTAGCCTGATGCCCTATGTTCGGTCAAATATAAAGGTATGTCATATGTTAATTACAGAGAAAAGCCAAATATATGAGAAACAGTCATTACTTGCAAGCCTACAATCGGAAATCAGACATCTGCTTACGGGTGTATGTGTCATTGGTGTTTGGTGACCTATGTTTCGTCTCAAGGTCAAACGTAAACTTTAAGCTTTCATCTGACATTGGAAATATGTATAATAATGTATAAATATATAAATACGTATTTCGATAATCCCCAACTGTGACGAGACTGATTATCATAAATATTTTGTTTGAAGTTAAGTGTGAAAGGCTGCCATTTTGTCCAGCAATTATTATATTTTTCTTAGGATAAAGTACTTGAGTACAGGAAAGGAGATATCTAGTGGCTCCTTAGACAGGAAAGCATATATTTACAAATAACTCGATTTACTTTTGATATGAGATTGTGCATCTTGTGCTCCTTAAGTAGCCGAACGATGGCGGAATTGTTTTCGTAACCGTGCTGAATCCTGAGATAGAACTTGTGGGAATAATTCATTTTATTATGCCCTATACCACTAACACTAAAAGGCGTCAAAACGACAAATAGTGCATCAGGTTTTTCTTTTGCTGTTATAAGAATACATAAATCTCTTCCAACAACTACATGAATGTGAACATTACATACAAATACAGAATCCTCGTCTTAATTATAATATTTTTCGTTTTTTTTTCTAACATTGTAGGCGTCACTTGATACTGTCGTGCCAGGGAAGTCTTCACATATTTCCATTTGATGATCCAAAGTGCTCTTTTTCAATGGAAAGCAGTAAGTACACAATGGATATATCTATTTAAAAATAACTCAAGTCAAAAGTGTCAAAAGTCTGTTTACTTAAAATCAGTGTAATTTTTACTTTAGTATAACCAGACAGCGTACAATTGTAAGGGGATATTAAGGCAGTCTATATCCAACTCACATGCATATAATTTTTTGCAATACATTAAGTACCAGAAATAATAATAATAAAAAATACTCTAAACCTGGCTGTAAAATATATTAAATTAATAAAAACACAATTTCAACTCCTATTGGAAAAATATTTATTTTTTTCAAATTCTTTGTACGCTTAAATGTATGTATGCACATTTACCTGTCTATGTGCAAATGAAAGTCCTCTAATTATACACTCAACCCATTGTAAATGGTTAAAAAGGGTAGAATGGTTTGGTGCAAAAGAATGTAACAGGCAGAAGGACTCTCCGACCCCAAAAAGTATATATATATATTCCTGATCAGGATCATCAACAACGATATAACCGTGTCCGTCTGTCCGGCTATATTAACATGCGGATTTCAGAGGATAATAAGTTCTCGTATCCCACTCGCAGATCGATTACTGTTTCCGTTTCTAGAATATCTATACATTTCCATTTCCATTAGCTATAAAAGACATAATTCTCATTTACATAATAAGCATATCCATATTTGTTGATCAACTGGACAATTTTCATAAAGATTGGGTAAGAAACGCCAATGTATAAGTCTAAATATATTTTCATTCTTTTATCAGCAAATACAAGCATTTTCTATATACATAAATTTGCTGGCGCTTGTGTTAGAAGGGCAAGGCCAATAACACTACACTACTACAGCTGGGTTCAGGGTATATCGTAGTGGAGCTCTCTCGACTACAGCATTCTTACTTGTCTTCCTTATGATTGCAGCAGGTACAGACTATCCCATGCTTTAATTCACACCCAAAATCGAAGAAAGAACGAATTTCTTAGGATTGCCCTTACGGGCACATCTACTGACATTAAATTTAATTATAAGAAAATAAAAAAAAACTTTCAAACTACTTTTATACAATATCAATTTTATGATATATTAGTACGACGCTGATAAATTGCTTGCCAAAATGTTAAGAGCATTATATCTCACTTAACTAGTGTGATATCTTGATAAAACACGATTAGAACTAAAAAATAATATTCCCTCATAACGTCCACATCAGAAAGAAACGTTCAGTAGTGCAGCAATGACAGTTTTGGTGTCTGTTTTGATCTTCGCCAAAAATGTTGAACAACGACGGCTGATTTGATTTAACATCTGTTTGGAGTCTAAATGTCTTCATGGGTCTCTAATCTGCTGTATGCCTAATATAACCCTTCTTTATTGATCGATATATTTTCGACATAACTTTACTATAGTAGCTATGTGATATTGTGGTCAGATCCGGTCAGCTCCCACCTACGTACATCCTTCAGGAAAACGATATATATATAATCATTTTCACCAAGATTGGTTTACAAATTGAAGTTTTTCGCACATATAAGAACAACGGACGGACATGGCTATTTCGACTCGGTTGGTGATTCTGATCAAGAATATAATTTATGCAATCGGAGACATCTCCTAATTTAACAACAAAATTTAATTACTCAACATGATCTAGCTCTTAAGAAAACAAAATAAAAACAAATTGGTTCTATACTCGGCGCGCCGAAAAAGACAATTTCTCGAAAACCCAAGTTCACTTTTTCAAATCTGAATGCGAACGATTCACATACGAAGAGCAGAAGCGGAAACGATAATTTTATATAATTTACAGTGCTGTTGTGTGACGACGCTGGTTAACAAAAAGCACAAAAGACCAACAGTTAACTGTTATGAGTTATTGAAAAATTAATAGTTGACAAAAAATATAAGCAGCAGTGAAAAAATTAATTTCTCAATAAGTTGAAACGCTGATAAAAACTCACCTTTACAAAAAGCAGAGACAGCATAAGTAGAGAAAAACTAAAAGAGACAAAGTACAGTGGGAAGCAGATCAAAACAAAAAGTGCAACTCGATAGCCGAAAGCAACTCATACATGCATACATAGAATGTATATCGGCACAAGTTTCGTCGATTCGCTTTCGACTATCGAGTTGCACTTTTTTTATCGATATGCTTCCCACTGCACTGTCAATTGTACTTTTTCTCTACTTATGCTGTTTCTGCTTTTTGTAAAGGTGAATTTTTATCAGCGTTTCAACTTATTGAGAAATTAATTTGTTCACTGTACAAGTCATTAAATAAAACAAGAATACGTATTGTATGTGAGAGAAATAGATACACAATCGGTGATTGGCTATATAGTTGACGGTTTAAGTATTAAAAATGAATACAAATTTAATATGTTCGGCTGTAAATCATACTGTGATTTAAATCTATGTGAGCACCAATGTGTGAGTGAAATGGCAAACAAACAACACAGTTGTGACAAGAAAAATATGTCGGGCACAGAAAGTTTTCATCAATTGTTCAATTGTGGCTCCACTGATCATATGAGGAAGGATTGTGCAGCATAAACAAAATGTTTTAAATGCGAAGGCGTGGGACACATATCCAAGAATTGTCCACAAACAATGCAAAGCGTTTAAGTGTTGAAAGAGCGCTGAAACAAATGAGCTAAGTATTTATAGCGAACAGCAGAGCAGCCGGCAGAAGTGGCAGCAGTAGCAGCCAGCAGCAAAACTGAAAGCAAAAGTAGCTGCAGAGGGAGCAGCAGCCGAAGCAGCAACTGCAGCAGCAGCGAACTCGGAACTGTAGAACGAGAGAGTCGAGTCTTGGAAGCGCAGCGTAAGAAGCTGTAAAATTAACGAGTGCCATAAGTTTTACAGTTCTCGGTGCGTCGTGGAAATAAGTCATTATTTGCTTGAGTCCGTGCGTTAACAAGCCCGTGCTTGGTATCGTTGGGCCACTTGAATGTGCTGCTCGTTAGTACTTCAACGTTTAAATAACAATAATTATAAAGTCGTACTTTGCTTTGCTAATTTAATACGCTTTATTCAATTTAATATAGTTCTAAGTATATAAACAGGACATAATCAGTTCTACAAATATATATATATATATATTTAAAAAAAATTTGTTTTGTCCTACTTACCTCCTCTTCTATGCTTACTTCAAGTTTCCTATGAGGAAGCCCAAATAAAATATGTTTGGAAGAATGATGAGGCTACATTACGCAAGAGTCCATCTTTGACCACGCTAAATGCATATTTGATAAAAAATCAAACCACGGCCTGTGATCAAAACAGTTGGCGAGGTAAGTTCTCAATTATTCAATACGCAAACTCATTGATCTGTTGCGTGTATATTGTATAAGTATTTGATTTTATATGTTTCTGTTTAGGCGTGTATTTCTTAAAAGTAATTTCTTAGCTATAAGGGCTATCAACCAAATTTGCAGCTACAAATTTAGTTTTTTAGAATCTTAAAAATGAAGACTACCATTTTTTATTTTGTTTAAGAATGTTTTAGTTTGTAGTATGGAGCGTTGTAATTTGCTTAATTAATTAAAAAAATATATATATTTACATAATACCAACAAATACATTTCTGCATATCTAATGGTCTAATTTTTGTCTACCCCTAACCAAAATAAACAATAAATGTTACGACAACAACTACTTGGCCAACTCCTACTTTCTACAAAAACCAACAATAAAATTCCATAAACAAAATCGAATCCATAGGGAACTACAGCTGTCTTAGGGTCGATTTAATCTTTACAAGAGATCGTGCATTCTATTTCACCACCGTTTTTATACCTGGCATTATATTGGTGACGTCATCCTTTATAACATTCTGGCTAGAATGGAATGCCGTGCCTGCTAGATCAATGATAGGTAACAAAAACTAAATAAAAATACCACCAATATAAAAAAATAAAATACTTAATAAATAAAACTACCATTAACCAAAAATCCATTACTTTATCAAATTTATCCTCGCTCTTTTCACTACAAACTAATAAATTAATTTTTATAAACGCCATTGAGATTTGATTTCATTCGCCTTTGTAGCAATTGGCTTCCAAATATTTTGTATTGCCCTATTCATGCGTCACTTATAGTCCTTTTTCATTTCAATTGAGTAATAAATTATATTTTACAATTTCTACCATATCAAGTAGTCTGTATTTGAAGACATATTTTTACATAAAAAAAAAGCGAAAGGCGAATTCTATTTACAGACTTTAATTTGAATGCGCTAACAGTAACTAACAAAAATATGCGATACAACCCCTTGTGGGCGTGGTCTCAGTTTTCGATATTGTATGCCAAATCTCCTTAGCAACCAGTCTCTGAACAAGTCAAATATCTCATTAATTTCTTTCACCTTCCTGAATTTCAGCATAGAGAAAAAAAATATAATTTGCTAGCCTAGGGTAGGCTAGATTACATTTAATATCCTGTACAAATATGTGTTTCTGTCTCCGTCTGTGTTTTTGTCTAAGAATTCAGCTGCGTCAACTGTTGTTCGCAGTTGGGTATTAAGATTTTTATTAATAGCCCCAAATTGAACGATTTTGGCATTGTACTTTAAGGTAATTACAGTTGCCTACAGGTCGAGTTGACATTTACCCGTGATCGTGCATATTATTTTACAACCGTTTTCATACCTGGCATTATATTGGTCACCTCGTCATTTATCACATTTTGGCTGGAGTGGAATGCAGTGCCAGCCCGTGTTATGATCGGTACGTAAATCAAATTCCAACAAGTAAGAACGTTTTTAGTCGGATGTAACCGACTTTATAATACTCTGATCCCTGTGCAATTAAAGCTAAAGCAATGTAGACCGCTTTTTCGTAAACCAACTCCTAAATCTGTGAATCTACGGATTAAATACAATGTCCATTGCATTAAGTATGGCGCGAGCTGACATCAGAATTCACTCAGATAACTAGTTTGCACTCAAAGCTGACCTTTTTCAGTATGCGGTTTTCATTGCCTCCATCAAAAGGCTCGTTAATTTTTAATAAAACTGTCCTCGGTTTTCCATTCATTCCTTCCAAAGCTGATACATTTCAAGGTTTTTTTTAACTTTTCCATTCAGTTTCATCTAACTTCTAAAGCTGATACATTTCGATGTTTTTTCAACTTTCCGAGACTATAAAACTAATATAGTCCACGTTGTTTCATGGCTAGAACTGATAGAAAATGAAATCACTTTAGGTACAGCGGCTAGTGCGTTCTTATATTTAAGTATTATTTTTCTAGATTAATGACCATCCGCACGTTAATTAGAGCCTGGCTTTATCGTTGACGGGATCGGAGTACAAACTACAAGCTATAAACTACATATACATCTTAGAGCGTAATCCAAATTACAACAAAAACCTCATTTAAAATCAACAAAATTGTGTCACATGGTGACATTTTAGAATCCGTGCTTCAAGTAAGTTCCTGGCCAGTCTAATAGCCGTTTTCACAGATTCTTGGCGAATCTACCATAAAATACAGGTTAAGTTGGCATTCCCAAACAATCCAAATGGAATTGTACATGCAACAGAGGCAGCACCAAACAATAAAAAGAAAACGGCTGGTTTTAAAGATCATTAAAAATAAATTGATCATAGTGGGCAGCTGATCAAAATCATCTTTTTGCGGAGAAATGTGTTTTGCCTCGACCTTGTGTAAATGTTTTTCTTTTCCTGCTAGTTCCCTAGAACAGAGAAACCAAAAATTAACCATTTGTTGAGTCGAAACTCTAGAATTTCTATATAGAACACTTTATTTTGCAACAGTGTTCCGTCATCATATTCTTCTTTCTTATTAAAATTAGATTTTGATTTACTTTAATAGTTTATTGTCTTCTTCAATATGACATTTTAAACTATTTAACATAAGGTGAAATGGAATTTTCTCAAATTTTTGCACAACTTTTTCTAAAAATTCACAAGACTAATTGTTGTCTAACACTGCATGCTACATTCCTCTAGTTTCCTTAACTTCACTTTTGACCCTTTACAGTAACGTAAAAGTTTTTGTTTACAATTATTTCTAAAATGAATTTTACGAAATCAACAAAATACAAGCGAGAATTTAGCAGTCGGGCGTTATCGACTGCGAAATTCTCTGATATCAATAAGTCATACCATCTGATAACAGGTGCCACAGAACTGGGTGGGTGTAGCCAAGAAATACCGATATTTGAAGGAGGTTCCCAGTAATCTGTCTTTGAAGGAGGTTCCCATTAATCTATCACTCAAGTTTACCTTTAAAATTGCGGTAGATTTAGGCTTTTTTGAATTTTTAATAGGACTTCTTTCTAAGAAATCAAATTGTGTAAGAGATAAGCCATTAAGGATTTTACGGGCGAAAGTGGGCTAGGCCTTTGTACTTCCTCTTCTGCTGATGGCTTGACAAACAATATGATAAAACTTTTCGGGTCATAAATTGAATGTTTCTGATCCGATCTAAACGACATTTGTAGAGTGAGTCAATGATAGGTTACGATATATTATAGAAGTGATTATTTTCATCTTGTAGTTATCTATAATATCTTAAAGTCTCTAAGTTCATGCAGACGAATAGATGGATGGCTAGATCGGCTTAGTTGTTGATCCTGATCGGAAATGCTTCGTTCTGCCTACACAGCTTCAATATACCCATTTTTAATATGATCAGAGTACAATAAGTGAATACAGTTTTATTTATTTGTTAGTTTTTTTTAAATAAATAAATATTTAAACAGTTTCTTTTATGTTAGTTAATTTTTTCTTATTTTCTTGAATTCCATTTATGTTCAGTGGTCAGTTGATTGTGCAACTTCAATTGTGTTTTTGTCATTTTAGCACACATTTCGCTTTAATTTAATTCTTGGGCTACAATTGTTGTACCACAAGCCCTTGAAATAATTTTATAAAGATTTATCAAAGTTATCGTATAAGCGTATGTGCAATAAATTTGTTCCTTTTGAGAAAAGTAAACTTTTGCACAGAAAAACTATTACGAATAAATATATTAGTTAACAATATAAACATATGAGAAATTTAGTTTTGATACTGCAAGCTAAAGCACCGAAAATGGAAGAAAGGCGCTCCATTAAAAGTTTTCTTTTTGTCACATACGATCATTTTGCGCAAAGGTGTCGATATATTCTTCTATGCCCCTAGGATATTCTAAATTTTTGGATGATTTTATTTTTTGAGTAGGCCATCACTCTATAGACGTTCAAGAGTCTGTATCTGTAACATTTAAATATCATTCATCAAATAGATGTGCATTTGTACGGAATTTTCTGTGATTTGCATTGGTTATGTGGCTCTATCTGATAGATGGCTATTGCTCTCGGTCAAGTCCTATTATGTGCAGAAAGCAATGATTGCCCCTGGTCTCAGAACTCTGATATTCCTATCCCGACTGCAACGTTCTCTCTTGTTTATACTCTGATTCTGAAGGTACAAGGCTTCTGCAATGTCCATCATGCTGTCTGTCCGTCTATATGAAGGCAACTTTTTTCGACACCCTTAAAGTTACCGCCTTGAAACGTAAAACATGTAGTTGTCTGTGCTTGCATCAGAAAGTGTTAAAATTAGGGTGCTACTTTAATCGCAAATTGATAAAGCCACATTTTTAAGGCCATAAATTACAAATTACCAATTACCAATTTGGCTGGTGGTTGCCGATGTTCTTCAAAGATCGATTTATACATTTTAAATTTAAAATCTCAATGCCCATATTTTACAAAATTTGTATGGTCTTTTTTATTATTTTTTCGTACTTTTCTTCGGATCTAGGAATTTATGGAAGTTAATTATTTTTGTTAAATTTGTGCATCGTACCTAAGATGTAAGCAAGCCTCTTGAGTTTGGTCAGTTGTCTCTCAGCTTGCTTCAGTTCAATAGGTCGAACCATTGCCACATACATTCACATTCAAATTGATAATTCCACTTTAGATTCTGATCCAAAATCGCCCCTCGATTTAATCGATTTAACGATACAAAACAATTTTCGATAGCAATAAGAAACTTTATTGCTCTAAATCAGTTTTTAAGATATTTACATACCTTGACATAATATCGATGATCTTTAAAAACAATTATCAATATCGTTTGAGATTCACTTATGAAAGTACGCGCATGTTTTCGCATGTTGACTTTAACATTTTATAATAGGTAACGGTTATATCTTAGTCAAGACTACTCATATAGAGTTTGTTACTTTCCCAGTATTGTAGAGTCGCTAAGCTAATTAGTAACAAATATGATAAGCTTTGGAGTGAGGCATTGGGATTGACATTGTATAGCTTAGTTTGTGTCCATTATTTATAGTTTCTTTAGGTATTTTGGTGAAAATACCAACTGATAATTTCAGTGATTCCTAAAATCACTTGTTTTGCAAAATTTACAGACCTTGTTGAAAGTCGCGGAACAGTATAGTAGTATAGGAAACTTTCATTTTCCTGGAATTGTCACCAACCTGAAGCGGAACATTTTTATTTTTTTATTTAAAAATTTAGAAAATTTCTAGTCCATAAATTGAAAATAGTTTAACCTGTTTGGCTGCTTGCCACTGGCGATTGGCTATCAATGAAGGATCGAAACCAAAAATGTATTTCGCTAACTATGATAACACACAAAAAAACTTTTGCACATGTTTAATATAAAATTAGCTTTTTAATGTATTTTATTACGAGTGCATTAAAAATGTCTTCCCATATAGTGTAGTAGCTAATTAATTTAGTTTTAGCACACATTGCACAACTAAATAGTTCCCTCGCCCGAGCCCTCATTTTATATTGACTCGAATACTCAAATTAAGCCCGCGTGTAAATACATTTTCATATCAAAACCAATTATACGTAAGTTGTAACTATCATGCAAAATTCACATTCCCTGAACTGCAGCTAAAGATACGCTGTCGTGTCCCCCGAAAGTCTTCATCGCGATTGTATTTTGATGTCAATGTTTTTATGACTAATGCAAATCTTATTTGTTTTTCTTAAATCCAACCATGCTATGCTCAACTACAACCACTTGTAACAATCTCAATCGGCAATAATTAGGCGTGACAACAATGTTGAATTTCTTCACTACCTCCAACGGTTTTCGCAGCACCCTGCCAGTCGTCTCCAATCTGACGGCGATGAACGTGTGGGACGGCGTCTGCATGTGCTTCATTTACGCCTCTTTGCTGGAGTTCGTTTGTGTCAATTATGTTGGCCGCAAGCGTCCGCTGCACAATGTCGTTTATCGCCCAGGTGAAAATCCCGTAACACAGGTAAATTAATTTACAAAAAAAGAAAAGTGCAAACTCAAAAGTAGCAAAACTAAGGCGCAATAGGCCACACGGAATTTACAAATGTGGCTGATTTATTTTATTATATATCTCACAAAGAAAATATTTAAATTTTACATTGCCGTACATCGATAGAAACCATACAAAACCCTGACACACACACTCAAATCAAACTATCCAACAAACAGCAACAAAATGTTTCATTGTTAATTTGTGTATTACACGCAGATCCCCAATTAAATCAAAACTGAAACTACATTTAAAAAAACACCTAAGCTAAAGTCATAGAAAAAACTCCAGAAACTCCAGTCATTGTATTGTGATTCGTGCTTTTCATATTCTAACTATTTAAATCTCCTCTTTTCCTTTATTCAAATAATATTTCTCTTGATATCTTTGTATCGCAGTCTTACGTCAAATTTAGTGCTAAGTCTTACATAAACATACTAATTATAAATACCTTATCAAATTATTGCAATAATACTCACAATGTATTGATGTTTCTAAAATCTAAGTGATCCTTATATATTTAATTAAACTTATTTGTCCATCTTAAAACGAATGCCCCAATTAAAAAAAATATATTTTATATGACAACGTAAATATTTATGAAAAGATATAATATTATACACACACACGGAATATTAATAGATAATATATGTAAATATATATATACATATTGTATGTTTGTATATGTGATAAATATATATATATATATATATGTATATATATATGTATATACATATATATATATTCATATTCATATGTATATTATTGACAACTAATTGAAAACAAAGGAAATAGCTGCGATATTATTTTATTTTTAGATTAAAGTTTCTATATACACAACAAGGAGTATATATGTATATTTACACTCAGAAAGAAAATTAGCTAAAATTGAAAATCGTCCTGATAACTAGAAATATTGTTTTTATAAATAAAAACATGTTCTTAAAATTAGGAAATATTTCTAATAAGTAGAAATGTAAAAGCGATTCTTTTCTGAAATTTAAATAGTAATGAAATTTTCTATCTCGAGTTTAGCTTCTATCTGCTCGGGTGGAAATTATTTCTTATAACTGCCAAAATTGTTTGTGTATAGGAAATATATATAGTAACGTCAAGGGAAAGTCACCTTATAAAGTATATAGAAAGTATATTTAATTGCAGGGCACATTTTTCTAATTAATTCTAATTATATTCAGAACTATAATTAATTAAGGACTATACAAAATTGGCTCCAAATTTTGTTTCCCAGTTTTTAATAAAAATGAGAGATAAAAAACTTAAAACAAAATCGGTGCTCAACCTTTTGAAACCATAGTCAGTTATCTAAATTTCAAATTGAGAAACTAAATCTCTTAAGCTCCTGAGTACAGATTTCAACTTGACTTTCCACATTCTTCTATCTTCCAAATTTTACTGAAGCTCTAAACTTATGAGAGATAGGTTTTCGAGATTTTTGTGGGTTGAAGGGGTCTCTAATATTACTAATATTTCGACATCCAAAGTATGGTTGCTTTGAATCTAAAATTATGTGTGAAATAGGATTTTACGATTTTCGCTGTAATCTTTAAGAATGGTTACCACGAAGCTACTTTCAACTGTGGCTTATATCACTCCTACACTGTTAGATATTTACATAAACTTTCGCCATCCGTTGAAAAGCGGTGACTAGATATAAATTTATATTTAAAGAAAATTGCACATAAGGAATGAATAAATAATCGCGGGCATATGCAAAAACACACTCTCTAGCTTCAAGGAAGACGAAGGAACCTTTGGTTTCTGAGAATAATAAGAAATAATGGGCAGAAGAATACATCCTCTTTCGGGCCGGAATCCACTTGCGTATGTTTAAGTATTAAATATATTTTAATACACCGACTTGTTGTTTCTTTGGGACCTATAAAACCCAAGCAACTAATAATTCGTACATCGAGCATTCTTCTGATAGTATCAACTACACTGTCTGTATTCATCCTGCTCTTAATTTGTATCATATTAGTATAAACTTGTATGTATAGCCAACCCCTAGACTTAAATAATTGCCTCATTAAATGCTCGATAGTGGGTCGGGATGTATTGTATTGAAGAACCAAAATGTATTAAATAAAAAGTGTGATTTCAATGACAAAATTATTATACTCCCTACAATAATATTTATATATTAATAATATCAATAGCAATTTACTTATTTCCAATTAATTGTCAATACTATATGTATGTACTTTTTGTTTTCATTTTGCTGTTGATGATTTGCTTGTTTGCATTTTTAATAATAATCAAAATTAGAAAAATCGAGAAAATATCTCATTCTCAAACTCACAGAATTTAACCGTTTTTAGTTTGATCCCAAGTAATGAATTTTTCTTAAAAAAAAAATTCGCTTATATAAATGGTGACTCCCTGTCAAAATGTTTTTTTTTTAAATATTTTAAAGATATACACGTTAATTAATGTGGTATGTATACTTACTCTATATTGAATTTATTAGTAGATATATACTAAATTACTTATATATATATATATATATATACATATATACTTAATTACTTTATTTAACTATACAAAGTATATAAGAACTGAGTGGCATGTTAAGAATTTTCATTAATGTTATGTAATGACATAAAAAACGTACACTTAAATAATATATGTTCTTTTAGAAAGTAAGATGGACAAAGTTAAGTAAAAATAATACATATCTTAAGACATAATTTTTCCAAATATAACACTTTTTTAAGAAGTGGGTGTGTGTGCCCAATTTGTTTTTTTAAATTTTGTGTCTTTAGTTCGAAAATTGCGGGAAATATAGTCTTTTCCAATAGAAAACCATAGAAAACCCATTTTCGTTCTAATCTTCTGAGAAGATTCTTAGTAATCTACATTCCAAGTGTAGTACCTTAGTAAGTCTCAAATTATATATATATAATATAATTATATATCTATTTTTTGGAGTAGGGTAAGTACAGCAAAAAATTTGTTTTCCGCTTTTTTAAGACCTTCAAATTTTGGTAGATTTTGAAATCTGTCAGATTATTGGTTTTCTCGATTATCACCATCAGGTATATCGGTCTTTTGAGAGAGTTAAAGGGCGTTAAAGGGGCTTATCAGTGAATTACCTTCAAATTTTGGTAACTCTTTCTACAAAATTGAGAAAGATGTGTGTATGTCCGATTGGCGATGTTAGCTCATAAACTCTGGAAGATATAACCATTTCCAGTGATCTTTGAAGGATATCTTAGACGATCCGTATCGGAGGAAATTACTTGCAATCAATAATTACAACATATTGACCAGAATAAATAGACAAAGAATCGAATTTATGAAAGATATATATATAATATATATGTATATATAGGTTTAATTCGGGTATCCTCACCGTAGTAGGCGGAACTAGCTCGGATATACACGAGTATATATACGAGAATAGAGTTACCACTCCTTCCTTTGGAAGCTTTATGTGATATCAATCAGAAGTTGGTTATATTCTGCAAAATGTATGCCGAAATACCACGAAAAATATCTATATGTAAGATACATGATTCGAGTCTGTTTTATGTACTTTCTGGTACAAAAAGGCTGATAATTTCTATCAAGACGAGTTAGCATAGAAATTAGGTATATTACAGATTTTGTTAATTTGGTAGTGTTTATAACTTTGTTGCAAAATTACAGTAATCTCAGTAAGCAAGCCCTGATCTGGTATATAGTAACATAGGGTTACATGTATAAATACAAATAAATTTATAGTGTTTGTCCCATTCTTTGCTTATTGTCCGATCATTATATAATATACTAGGCATATGTATAAATATTAATATTTAGACAAATGTTCTGAAGAATGTGTGTTTTAAGTGTTTAACCAAGAATTTCAGCACAAGATTTGAAGACCGCCCACCACTTAGCCATATACCAAGTTCTTAAATTTATTTTTCATTTTATTTAACATTAAAAAAAACAAAGCAAAATACTAATTTACTTATTCATATATTTAAATATTATACATAAAATTGAAAATATAATAATGTAGTTAAATGTGTCTTGCTTTATACTCGATAAGCCAAAGAAAAATCGAACATTGTTCCCAATTTCTGTGATATTTTATTTATATTTGAGACAAAGCCTAAAAGATAAACAATATAAATAATGAACTTAATAATAATTAAGCCATGCAAATTGAAAGCAGGATCGATTCAATCAAAACTAAAATCAACAACAGCAATAAACAAACTTAAAGTGTGTTTTGAGTATGTATATTATTTTATGTACATTTTTGCAGCGTCTTCCAGCGGTACTAAGCAGGATCGGAGTAATTCTTGCAAGTCCTTTGGTAAGCTATTAACTACAAATCATGCACCTTCCCTTCAATTTTTGAACAGTCAATGAACACTAGTAACAACATATCATAAACATGATTGAACACAAATTCTTCAATAGTCCCGCCTTTCAAAGCTCACCAAAAATCAACTTAAGTAAACCAAAAACCAACATATGGCATGTGAATTCGCTTTTAAATTTATATGCATTTAAAATGGTAATCTTTCGGTTTTTCTTTTATTTATTATTTGGGCTATTAACATAGATTACTTCATTTTATTTGCCTTTCAATCAAATAATAAACTTATATTTATAACAGTTATTCAAATTACATTATGTAGATGCACGCTTCATGCATTTATTCTTTTATTTTAGTTAAATATTATTTTCGAAGTCCTCGATTATTTCCATCGTACTCCTAGTTTAACCATATTTAATCGTTCCAAATACTCTTTAGGAGACACAAAACATACCAAACAAATAGCTTCAACAAAATTGTGCATAAATACAAAATTATATGTAAATCATATGTAAATTAATTTAATATTACATCAATCACAATATTTACTACAAATTTGAGTTAAAAAAAAATGAAGAAACAACAAAAAGAAAAACGAAAAAAGAAAACACACTTTAAGATCACTTACAATTGGGAAAAATGTTACGAGCAAAACTCGAACAAAACCGAAAATAAGAATATATTTATAATATGTTAGTCCTGTAAAAATCTGAAATTATAAATAAATAAGATGTATGATAAGTTTATTATTTCTGTGCACTTTTGTGTCAACACAACATTGCCTTTGTTTTATGTTCGTTCTGCTAGTGACAACTGAGACGCCTTGTGACACATTTCTGTACCACACAAATTATACCGAACATTTTTGATTTAAGATTGTATGTTTGCCGCTTGCTTTCAAATCTTCCTTGAAATACCAATACTCATGTACTTACTTATGTGCATATCTGTGAATATATATCGTGTAGACTCACTTTGTAGTTCGGTTTATTGCGTTTCAGCTTTGTCTACATTTTTTTATAAACCAATACATATGTGTTGTAATCGACCCAAGCGCATTAGCTGATCGTGATATCAAAAATTCTCAGCCGTGCATATGCCACAATTTCACTTTAACACGATTTGGTATTTGTTTAAAAAAAAAAAAAATGTTTTGCTTGAAGCCTAAGAGTGGAACAACACATTATCACAAAGAATACACTATTGTCTGCTTATCAATAAGTGGACTGCAAATAAATATATTATAATTATCATTAATTTTAAGAGAATATTTAAATATGCTTCATTTAGCGCTTCCGTCAAGCGTTCATCACATAAACCAAATAAAATGATAAAATTCGACAGACAAGTTAGTACAGATTATGAGTAATTGTTTTTTGCGATTATTCAAAAAATAATATGTATGTTGGGCATTATAGAAACTCTCTTTTCTGCCAAGAAACAAAATCCCAGGCATAAGGAAAATTTAGTATTCAAAGGTTTTGGAAGAAAATGTGTGTACAAATTTCTGCGTCGACCGAAAAAAGGAATCAATAAAATTCCACTCAGAACCAAAAAATAAAACGGCTAAGTTAAATATGCTAAAAGCTGCAAAAGTTCTCCATTTTGCAAAATATTAAATATATTTAAATACAAAAATATCTAAAAATATTTAAATACAAAAAAATAATTAAATTCTCATTTTATGAAAGCTTTTTGTTTTGGTATTTTTCTTATTAAGAGAAAGAAGATTGAAAACTAATACAAAAAGGAAACACACTCTTAAAAATTACAATAAATGTTTGGTTCAATGGTTGCCAGACTCTTAATAAATTTTTAACAGGATTATTTATTTATTTACAAAAAGTACGAAGCATAATATTTTATTAACGAGTACTAAACTAGACCTTCGACCATAGTTTTTTAAATGGCAACCTAAATTTCTATCAATGGTTTCTCCTTAACAAGTCCGATGTCGTCATTAGGCAAATGTGTGTTATCATTTTATTTACAAAATTATATAATCATATCCCAATCGCAATTTAGAGATTAATTTATTCAAAACAAACAATTCCAAAATATAAAACAGCATGAAGCAACCATAATGATACTAACAAAGCTAAGAGTAATATCGAGTAAGCTTCAATGAAATCCAGACTTAAAAGTAAAACTTACTCATCAAACGGAATATCAATATGTATTTCTTTCAAAGAACAACATGCATAAGCCAAAAGTATACCACCCAACCGTCCCATCCACACATCCCATACAGGAAATTATCGATCGAGAATCTCACGATGCTTTGTCGTCCTCCCAAAAAAAAAAAGGCAAGCACAGTCGCCGTGACAGGCAACACGCCGTGTGCAGCAGCCTCCGCACCCACGCCGGACACACTCAAGCACTCGGAGGAGGAATTCCGTGGCGGCGGCATGCGGTGGCAGGAGGCGCATGGTGGCATCATTGGTGCAGCTGTGCAAAATTTGCGTGCACGTTCGATTAAACGTAAAAGTGGTCGAGAAGCCATAAGAAGCAGTTCATCGACATCCACATCGCCAAGTGGTAAGCCGCCCACAGTGACTACAGAACATATCTATGAAGAGCCAGCGCTGGGTGAAATTGCGATGACGAATGTAACAGTCACAAGAGTTAAGTTGAAAGACGAGCAGGAGGAAGAAAGCTCCAACCTACTACGTCGCTCTGTTGCCACAAGCACGCCAGCACTAGTAGTGCACATCGAGAGCGACACAAATTACCGACAAAAGGGAGATGAGATGGAAAAATATCTGGGGAAGCTACCTTTGTCATCTATTGAATTGACCGAAGATTATGTACAGTCTGCATTGCCGTTAAAACCACCACGCAGGAAATGTTCGCGGTCCAATTCCCCAAGCAATGCCTACTCAGCAGATGGGAAATCAATAATGACAACCAAGTCAACGACAGCAGCTGCTGAAGCTGCGGTGAAAACTGTGAGTAGTTGCGAGTCGACAATCCAAAGTGTGCTAATCAATTTTCCTTCGATGTTGTTATTTTTGAACCTGCACAACCGTTAACTAACCATACCAATGAAAAAATGGAGAGGGATTTAAACAAGTGTGCTCGGGAGCACTGGCTCCACAAGGGATCTTCCGCTGTTCCCCTCTACTCAGTAGACAAACAATCAATTTTTGAGAAATTGTGTGTGTACACAAATGTAGTGTCGGTTAAGACTGAACGCCAAAAGGATCCATGTACTATGTGGTATCTTTGTAAATGATAATTTGTGAAATACGTAGCAAAGTGATCTTGATCTATTGTTTTGCTGTGAGCAGCTCTAATAATCTCTGCGTTTTTAGTGAATATCAGAACTAAGCTTCAAATTTTGAAGATAAGTTCTCGAATACCAGTCGCAAATCACTTGATCGAAAACCATCTATCAAAATCTATCAAAATGAAGTTATTTCATTATTTTGATCTCGAGGATATAGAAGTTATTAACTTGGTGTTGGATCGAGTTCGTCTAAAGTCGTGAATATTCATATTCAGCTTTGGATCTGTACATCGCCTGTATAAAAAACGATATTAGAGACTACAAAAGATAGAATCTTTGAATATGGAATATCAGCTCTCATGCAGATTAAGTTTACTTAACTTGATCGACATTTTTCCCTGTTTTCCTAATATTAAAGAAAGTTGATTAACAACATTAATAAAAGCAATTTTTTCTAAGCTTTCTATTTGTATCTTTTTTTGAAAGGACTAAGACCTGATCCGCTGCAAAATATTTGCTTACTATTACTATTGTTCTGAAGTATATTAAAGATATTTTGTTATACAGATTCTTCTTCCCGGTGTATTGGCAAGAGATGAGGTTGTGTGCGAATACTGTCCTTAATTCTTTGGAGTCGTTCGAAGATAGCAGCTTCTGCAACAGATTCTGTAATGTACTTTTTATTATTCTAGTCCTTTTTTATGTTATGGACAGCGATTTTTGAGAAAAATTATAACAGCTCTGTGGTTAAATTAGCATTCGTTCATCTATAAACCATGCTAATTTAAATTCACTTTCTAACAATTCAGGCAACCATGAATTTTGTACGGATATTTTTAAGAATTTTATTACAATTAATTGATTACTTGATTCTCTCAGAAGGTATGTGTGGTAGTCCATATACCTGTTAGGTGTTCAGTTTTCCATGTAGCTTCACAGCATTCTAAAACTTGGTAGAGTAGAATGGTTTCAAAAATTGTGGAATGCATCCAGTACGATGTCAGGGATATTTCGCACCGACGCTTAAGGTTAAACCAGAGCAGTCTATCCGTTTGAGGACTACAGAAAAGTTGAGATTTGTTCTTATTTACACTAAGCCCACCTAAATCATCAGACTATAATGCCTAAGTCATCCACGAAGTGCATTAGCCTATTGTCCCATCTTCAAAACAGTTTTACTCGATTATCTATTTTGTCTAATCTACTTTGAGCTCCACCTTGGGAGATTGTGCAATTTTTGGTATTTCTATTTAAGATAGGTTTTCTCAATCAGATCCTACAATATTTAAATCCATCTTGTTTCCTTCTTTACGCTTTAAAGGGGGCAGGGCTTGATTCTCAGATTTTGGTTTGGGTATTTAGCGGCTGGAGAATATGTGAATTCTAGCCGATTCTCTATAGAGGTTACATTTTAAATTTGAATCTCATAGTTTTAATAGCGAAAACTCCGTTAAAAAATTTCGTTAAGTTATGTAAGTGTAAGTATATAAGAAAGTATTGTGAAATTTGAGACAAAATTAAACATCTCCGACCACCTATAGTATGAATATACATATATGTGTATTCTTGCACAGGCCGACAAGCTGAGTCCAGATATGTAATTCTATCGGTCTATATAAGCTCAATACTTCGTATATTGAATTAATGTTTTTGTATACACTTACAGAGAGTATCTTAAGTTTGTTATTTTGTGTGCAACGCATTGAAGGAAAAATCCCGTCTCCATAAACCATATCTGCATAAAATGCCGAGTCGATATAGCCATTTCGGCCCGGCTGTTGCTATGCAAAATAGGTTTTGTCATTATAATCCTTGTAAATGAATACTATAGCAAATACAATCCCAAGCTGATGTCCTTACTAGAACCTTACAAAAATATGCGAAACAAACAAAATTTAAATAATCTCATTCAAACTAACAATGAGATGCACACAAAACTGTCAATATTCGCACTGTCTACCAAAACTCACTGGCAATTATACGGAAATGTGAGCGAGAGACTTTGATCTTGTCAAAACCCACTTTTTCTCGTTCAATCCATAAACTATAAGAGGCATTCGCCAGCGATTTTCAAGTGATTTAAGTTTAAGTTCTACTAAGTTTAGCTGGATTGTAAATAAATTATCTAAGCAATACATACACCATAATTCGTTAGTTTGCACGCAGTTTTATAAATAGACTAAATTTGTGACAAGTGTTGGCAATAAAACAAGATTTTTAAGGAGTGTAAACAACGATTCAAATTACTGCAAATTAATTCTATGTGGTTCAAATTTTCAAAATTTGTTGTGTTACATAAATGCATATTTGTTATATACATATATATACATATACATCAATATTGTTATATTTAAGCAAGTAAGAACGTCTCAGCCGCACGTATCATACTATCATACCAGTGTGGAAAACATCCTTCACGTAAGGGTGCGATGAGAACTCTACCAGTCATCGAGTCGCTCGTTCTTTTACAAAGGTTGGCACTCAATACCTTTCTATCAAATTTAGTAACTCTAGCTCTTAATATGTGGAAGATATAGGAATAACCGGAGAATCACGCGATCATCCGGACAGAACGATGTTGGATATTATACATATCCAACTTACTCTTATACCTTTTAAACATTGTTTTTATTTGTAAAATATTTATCAAATTTGCAATAACAGATTAATGTTAATCTTAAAATTGTCCTGTGACTCGCTTATATTAATGACGTTAAGAACATCTTGCACAATACCAAATTTATATTTATACTTTTATCACAGAAAAACTATATACTCAATGGTTTTAGTTTTAGTTTTAGTTTTATTATTTAACGAAACGCAATTGATATGCTACCCTCTTCACAAAAGTATTATTTAACTTGAGTTAAAAGCTTCTAGTTCAATCCTTTGCTTGTTATATAGTATTCGTATTATCCATATCAAATATTTAGCACGATTTGTGTATCGATTATTGTTGCTTTGAGTAAAACATTACATAGTAAAGTATAAAGGAGCGGAGACGCTGATGTTATCTTCTTGCTTAGTAACATTTGTCGCAATTTCTCTATATATCTAAACTTTTATATCAAATTAAATTGTATTATAATCAAATATTAGTTTGAGTGAATACGCAAAAAAAAAATTTCATTGCCATTACTCATCATGTCAGACATAACAAAAAATATAGTACTCAAATTTTCTGACCAAAGAAACAACAAAAACAAACAAACACAATACAACTAACAATAAAAATAACTAAATTGTTATTTCAAATAAATCAACTTATTCAGCCGAATTATATGAGTAAATTTTAATACTTTTTTCAATGCCGCCACAAAAAACATGTATACTCGATAAATAACAGCCTGTAAGTATATTGTACAAATATGGGGATACTTTTTAAATATATGGTTTGCATTTCAACAAAAAAAAAAAATAAAGGTTTATATTTTTTAATTTATGTACATACATACTAAACTTCTCGTAATTGAGTAATCAATATGTTGTTATATTTTATGATCAAATACAAACAAGACAGTTGACAAACACGTCAACTGCAATATTTGAGCCTTTTCAGTTCAATCTGAATTTGTGTGTAAATAAAGTCAGTTGCTTGCATTGAAAACTAACAAATATTTTTTGTACTGATCCTCATTTAACGCAATTTTGTTTTTTTTTTTTGTTTTGGCTGTCTATCAGGGCGAAAAACGACGTGACGCCGGAGCACCGAATGAGATTGTGGCATGTACCACATGCGGCGGCAGCAGCAGCCCATGCACCCACTCGGTCAACAATGGCTGTGCCACGGAGGTGAGACAACAGCCAGAGTATATTCAATACACTAATTAAAGGATAATTGATTAATATTACGATTTTATATTGCAGACCTGCTTCGTTCAGATGCGCAAGAAAGAGCCTCCGCATCCAATACGCGTTGCCAAGACGATCGATGTCATTGCTAGAATAACATTTCCAACTGCTTATGCTATATTTCTGATATTTTTCTTTGTACACTATAAGGGATTTTCTTAAAATTTAGCTAAGCCGACACTCAAAACATGCACCAAGGTGCACAGCAATGAAAACCAAAAAAATCATAAGCTAACCTTAAGTAATAGAAAAACTACTTAATTTTGTGAGAGACAAGTAAAGACGATGCAGTCGGACCAAACCGACTGCTTAATACTCTGATACCAATGCATTCGAGCGGAGGTGGTCAATGATTAACCTTTAATATAATTAATAGTCCACTTTCAAATTCGGTGATTCTAGTTTAAAATTGGAGAAATCATACATTTTATCGATATTCATTTCGAGATTTTACTAAATTGGCAGCCAGCGGTGAACCAATATATTAACAATATTAACAATTTGTCTGACACAAAATCAAGTCTCGAGCTGCAATAGCATCAAAAATTAATACGGACATATGGACGGCCATACAAACTGCAAGAAGGACACTGCGCAAAACCAATTTAAATTCAACTTCGGTATCAGCGTATAAAAAGTTAATGAAAGAAAGTTAAAGTTCGTTGAAATTTCACTTAAGTTTAACAAATGGCAACACAAAGTATCTATTTAAAATCTAATATTAATTACAATTCCAATAAATTGTAAAAAAAAGAAAAGAAAACAAGTGATAAGCAAGGCATATGTCAATATAACAAGAAAGAATATCTTCTTCAATGGGCTTATTTAAGTTGTTAATATTCAATTAATAATTTTTATAAAGTCAAACTTGCTAATTGGAAGTGGTCAACAAATGCTTTAAATAATTAATTGTAAAGAAATATTAAGCAAGTTTTAAAATATAGTTAAATACATTCATAATTATATTACATTTTTTAAGAACATTTGCTGAAAGTTTGTTCAAAAACAAACATCCAAGAACCTTGCCTGAGAAAAATGCGAGCCATGAGATAAATTCTATAAGCATATTTTATAAATCAGTCAAACAAAAAAAAAATACATGCTATCCGTAATTACATGTTTTAAGGAAAGATGTGTGCACAAAATTTGTACTATGACGCTTTACTTAACATTAGCACATTTGGAATTAAGTTCTATTCTGTCTAACATAAGAACTAGCTATGTCCGGAGTTCGAGATTTTATTACATTTTATATGTTTGCAACTAATACATATATATATTAGAGTTCACTGTTATGCGTCTTGACTCTAAGTCGATGCCTATTTCGACCCATTCAACATTGTTTTCGCCTCAATTCGTCTTCGTCTTTTGCACAGTCAAATCTACATAGTATTTCACCTCTTCGCAGTGGTTATCCTGTTAAATAATTAAACTTTTTTCCTGATCTTCTTTCATCTTTTTATTTCTTGTTTCTTTTTATTTTCAAGTTACTCTTTTTCTATTCGCTATTCCATAAGACTCTGGTGCGTCAGCGCCTGATTCATTCAGCTTTTGCAGCAGGATAATTTTGACCCGATCGTAGGGTTCGTTCAACTAGGTAAATCTATGCCAATCTTCAGCATTGTTTTTATTTATAAATTAATATTTTTTTACCCAATTGGTTTTATCTTTGGTGCTTTTTCCTGGTTTGACAATGTCTTTCGCACTTGGCTTACAGCATGTTCTTAAGACTGCTTTGCATTGAACCATCTCACTATCCTTCAACATATGTTAAGGCAGATCCTTATTCTCCAGCAGCACACCTCCACTGTCCAAAAACGTTGGTTGCATATTATTGGGTTTTAAGGGAACCAGCAATTCGAGGATTAATGCGCATATAACAAATGAAAGTTGGACAATTTCCATTATAGCTTCATTTTGTGCGCTGTATTTTTGGTAAATAACGCAATATATTTGTTAATCGATCGCATTGTCAATCACAAATTCATTGGATCAGAATTTAGATTTCGAATCTAGCTTTACACTTAATTGGCAAACATCCCCGACATCGACGATTCAGCAAAAGTTTGCCACCTGCAAACATTTCTGGTGTTCACCAAACCTTTCTACATTTCCATTATTGAATTTGTCAGTTCAGTTAGATCACATATTGAGAAGTATGTTTGCGTTAAGATCCTGCCTGATATACTGCAGACTAATTAACAGATCTTATGTAAACTATATTTGCATGAAATTCCTCAGACTTTTTCGAATCCTTCAAATAATTCATGGGCAAGATAGAGGCACTATCTTCCACTTGTATCGAATCAAAATGTATGAAGAAGATTGACATTACCCTCGTTATTGTATTTATCATATATTTTATACTCGTGATTCCTTCACTCGTGACATCTGTAAATTTATTTAGTAAGAATACAGCCGTTGCTTAGGTCTTACCTCGTCGTTGTTTCTAAATCGAAAACTAGCTCAGCCCATAGCTCGAGATATTATTACATTTTATGATGTGTTGAACAGATATAAGTTCGTGTTTAGTGTTCCGCGTCTTGGCGGAGTTGTATTATTTAAGCACATATAGCATGTGTGTATTTGCCTATCTCGATCGCACACATATGTGTATATATATTTACACATTTGGACACATATATATAGTTGAAATTAAATTTTGTTTATTTACTTGATTCAAATGCCTCCATGTCAAAATATTGATACAAAATGTCGCTCAAAGCTGTTTATAACCAAATACTTAGAATGTTGTAATCTTTAGTTTTTAATTGGCTTTATAATTTAAATAAATATTATGTTATTTTCAATGCAGTTGCTGTGGCAATTTATTTGATACTCTGTACTCCCAAAAACTTATTTAAAGTTAATTCATGAAAATGCATGAAAAGTATGAGGAAAGGCATTTCCGATCCCAAAAGGTTGATTTGATTATGTCCGTTTTTTTCTGTATGAAACCGTCGTTTTCAGAGAAAAGACATATTGACCTCATTAAAGATTTAGGCATTTCCTATAACAACATCAGGTACAACAGAGATTTTTTTTCAGATTTCCAATTTTAGAAAAAAAATACACATAAGATATTTTTTACCCATAGGGTTGATCAGCAACAAAAGTCGTCCATTCCCTGGCTGCCTGTCCGTCTGTATGAACACTCCTACCGCAGGCACTACAAGGGCTAAAAACTTCAAATTTGGATTATAAGTGTTCGCATATGGGCACTTCCATGGTCTCAGACATTACTTTTCCACCTTTAAAGCACAATCAAGCAAAGAACCAAAACGGATGGAAATGCCCACATATCACACGCGGTTTTATTTAGTCAAGTTTATTTTATTTTACCGATAACTCCCAAGTTTTGCAAATATCGATACTAGTAGCAATAATAGTCACAATTTAAAGATTTAGCTATCTTAAGCAAAAGGTATATGCGTTGGCATAGCACTGATGAAGATCGGTTAAGAAATTCAGAAAGAAATCGTCTATTCATATTTATCAAATTACACAGCAGCAGGCACTAGCATTATATAAATGTGCACATAAGTAAATACAAGCAATAACTGTAAGCGTATTTTTCAAAGTGTTTTTTTTTTTTGATATTTAAGATAGACTTGGTGCATGGACGAAAACTAAAGATAACAGAGCCTGAACGGTGCATGGATTTTCGATGTACACTGGGAGACAACAAAGTATGTCTATTTGATACATGAGCGAGTAAAAACTTACGTTTGCCAACAGCCAACTCTTTACTTTAATTACTTTTTTCACACAATAGCTAACCATATACAAAAGCAGCAATTGCGCTAGCCGTCCTAAAGCCAAAGCCAATGTAAATAGATAGATATTTGTTGATTTTGAGGAGTGTATGAAGTAGTGCCGCAGACCATTTTTCAAAGATTTCAGTTTTTTATTTTGTAGATCGAATGATATTTGATGTACGCATGTAAGTTAAAAGGGTACAGGGTACCATATATTTAGGAACTTATATAGTTTACTAAGATCAAAGAAGATATATATATATTTTAATAAGCTTTTCCCATGTAATATAATATTATCTTAATCAAACAACATTTATTTTAATAGAATTGTTGTAATTTTCCCGAATTTCATGCCCTCTGCCGAAACTAGAACACTTTATGTTAAAAGCACTAGCAGCGGGAATTGGATTAGACAAAATAAATTCAAAGAAAACACATATCAAAGCTTAATGGACTAAAACTTATACACTAGAAAAGTAAAAAAAAAAAAACTAATATATAAAATCATAATATGAAACAAAACTAGAATTTATGCCAACAAAATTATAAAAAAAAAAAAAAAAATCGCCCAAGTATTTTAAATACAATTTCTGTCAAACACAAATCAAGTCCTGCAATATTTACACATAGAAGACCAAAACTAGAAAACACTCCGCAAACAAAACACTTATGAATATGGATATTCATATTTTTAAATACGAAATATGAAATAAGCAGTTTTTAAAGCCTTGTGATAAACACAACTACAAAAAAACAAAAAGAAGAAACCTTTGCATAAACATTTATTTAACTTAACTTAATAAATTGAGCAGGTTAATGAGGGCCACTGTTACAAATTATTTAAATAATATTTATTATATAACATGAATGCATACAAAAAATAAATGCTTTTTAGAATTTACATATTTTGCAAAGAATAAAAACAAAAAGCGTAGGTAAAGCCATAAGCTATTTGGAAAGTCTATAGGATATACATATATTGCATTTTGCTTGAAGCAGAAATGAGTTAATATACCTTTTCTATAAGCCCATCTTCTCAAACCACTTTAAGCACTTCAAACCGATTACAATTGCAGTTGTACCACCTTTAGTGCATTTATTCTCATTTGTACACAGAGCAGCACTGAGAAATAAGTAACTGAGACACATTCAAATATTTGTAACCATTAAACAACAGCTTGCAAATTACAGTTTGCACCTAATTAAACACACATATGTAAATTATTTTATTTAATTAATTGAGAATTGAATTAATCGATGAAAATACCAGATAAAATGTGCCATACATTTGCTGTCAGAAGAGAATTGACCTTCATTAAATTGGCTATAAACAAACTATTGAAGCGACAACGACTTCATAGATAAATTCATTTGTCGACTACCTAGTTATCTGTCAATACATATTTTAATAAAAAAAAATATGAAGGAATTCAACCATTTATCCCCACAGAAGACTTTTTTGGCGAAATTGTGAACTCAGTTTCATGTTTCTGGTTGAGCAAAATCAAAGGATGTAAAATTTTAAAAGGGTCCATTGCTGGAAAACATATTTGAATTTACATTTTGTCCCTCTCTTAATTGACTAACCCCTCCAAGTAATGATGGTCAACAGTTTATTCGTTTCTAAAATTATTTCGTGACATCTAAACAACAATTGATGAACTCACACACAAAATGGGATATGAATTGATGTTCATTGATTCCGGGATATGCCATGATTTTTTTATTTGCTAATCCAATTGGCAGGTTCACATTTATTGATCAATGATTATTAAATTGATAATTTTAAACATTATTGAGAATGTTCGATAAGAATTGCACAGCTGATTGTAAGATATGCAACTTATGGAGTTCATTTTTAAATAAAACATAAATTTGTAAAATATTAATTCATGAAAACATGAATCAGTATTAAATGTGATAAAATTCGATATGATTAGCGAAGCCCTATTCAGTTTCCAGGAATTAAATAAAAATGATAAACACCTGTGCACCAATCCGTCCGGCAACTTTTTCCACCCACTATGCCAAATCATCAATATATTTGAATTTTATTCATGTTCAAAAACCACCAACGCTGTTTGATTATAACTTTTAACCCAAAACTACTTTTCACAATTATTTAATTTAAAAGTGCAAGTATTATAACATTAAAAGCTCTTTTAATTTTGTGTAAGTAATCAGAATAATAAATTAAATAATACGATAGATAAACCACAGCCATACTGTAAATTAGTTAGTTACTGAAAATATATTTGGACTGTGTGTGTGAGTGGTATTCGATTGAGACAGCCATTTGAATGATATGATCTTCATTTTTTTGCAATTTAATTTAAAACTCTATTTTTCTATAACAAATATAATAATGCGACAAAGTCCGGCTATTGTTAACATTTTCCAACCAAAGCAAAACATGATAAATGTTTCAAAATCAAACCTCTCCAAATATGTATCAGTGATTGCACAGCTTTTTGTTAACAATTACTTATTCAGATCATTTCCATTCATTTATCAATAATTGTAAAATAAATTAGAAAAAATAAATAAGAAACTTTGTTCATTTGGGGTCAAATCTCAGTCTAAGCGGTGATGTAACCCATGCCTACGATCAAGGCCGATAAAAAAAGGTTTCTTACATAAAAACTTGCCTTTCGACCTATTTTTCCAATGTGAATTATTTGGTGTGCCGATGCAAATACCATTTTGATAATGCTATGAATACAAATATTTAATAATTTTTCTAACTGTTGAATATAGTATGTTTCGATTATATAGATTGAAAATCATATTATCTGTATAATGCAAAAATACGGATATTAATTAAATTTTATAAAAGAAAGAGCCATTTCTTTTATTAAGAACTTAATTTTGTTTTTGAGATAAATATTGTAAATCTCTTTTTAAAATTTCGATTTTCTTTGTGTAGGTGTACGTTGGCAACAAGCAACCTAAGAACTTAGCTGTTTGACAATCGGTGTGATGGCCGTGAATTAAGCAAATAAAATAATAATGTTATTTGTTAATTTAATTCGGATATGCAAAAAATAATACAAAAAATAATAAGAATGAGTGCAGTATAAAAATGTACTTACCAATCTTCGGAGGAAGTTCCTAGTAATCTGCCTTACAAATTTGGTAACTCTGGGTCTGAAATTGCGGATTTTATAGTTATTCCCGATCTTTGGTGTCGGGGTGGGCGCGACCAAGAAATTGTCTTACCAATCTTAGGATGAGTTTACTTGAAAGCTGACTTTGGCAACTACTTTCCGATTTCACTATATACTCACATCAATCTTATAGTTTTAATCGATTTTATAGATTTTTTTTATATTTAAATCGAAGAGAATTAAAATGCCTGCTTTGTTTATTATCTTTATTTTTTAACCAACCAATATTTTTGCCAAATTTAATATTACATAATTTTGGGAACGCTGTAAATTCATTTGCGGTTTTCAAACTCCAACAAAAATCGATATCTAAACTATATATACAATTAACAGATGGTTGAAAAATTCCTCGAAAAACAGAAATAATGCTGGTTATGTGCTAACATTAAAATTAACTTTTTGGTTTTAAATTAATTAATTTTGAGTCGATCCTAAAAGTATGCTTAAGTTCTGGTAGTGTGCGAATGCTGTACTCGAGTGAGCTCGCTACGATATACCCTGAACCCAGTTGTTAAATATATATTCTACTTTTATTGCCAAATTTCCCTTTGAAAAGTCTTGCACCCAAATGTGAGCAGGTCTTCAAGTGCACTCCTTGCTTATGGCAGGCACAAGGACTCCAGAGTAAAACAAACTGAGCCAGCGCATATTCTCACACAATTCTACATTCAAGATATATATTTGTACACTTAATTGTAGGTAACGGGGCTCCCCAGAACACACACACAAAAACATATTGACACTCGCGTCGATTATCATGCCATCTCTTTCTCACTCATGCGCTCGCATATTTATGCATACAGAAAATTCTTGCGGCTGCTGATAGAAATGAGATCAATAAGAGAATCTACTTTCGACTATAACTTCGGTGTTACTTATGCGATCTGGATTTGGGCAATTGATCAATAATATGTATATGCATTAGAAGATTCTGTCTATAAAATTGTAGCATTAATCGCTATCGAAATGTATCGATATTCCAGAAACGGAGGCAGTTATCGATAAAGTAAAGCAAACTTGATCTGCGCCAGGTATATTTGAAGTCTCTAGCTTTTATATTCTGTGACATCCCGTGTTCATTCAGAGAGACGGACAGACGGACATGGCTACATCGACGCGGCTGTTGATCCTGATCAAGAATATATATACTTTATGGGATCGGAGTTGCTTCCTTCTGACCCATTTACCCATTTTTAATTGGTTCAGGGTATAAACATGAAGTCAGTTTGTTTATTTTGTAAGATTTCACATAAATTAAGCACTTTTAAATAATTCAGTTTCCAATAACATTTATGTCAATCCTTCAAATAATTCAATTATAATTATTTACCAGCTCCGCCAATAAGCATGCCACACATGCGTTTTATAATAAAAATATGTTATCCTCAAAGAACGCCCAACGGCGGGTGGGGTCAATAAAGATATGAACATACTTTGGAGAACGGAAAAGAGTTTCATACAAAGACTACATTTGCGGCCGATTGTTTATATCGGATACACATGAAATAGTTGCCCGATGTTGATAATATTTTATCGCTCGCTATAAGGAAAAACTTTAAGTTTTGCTCAAAGTTTCATAGACATAGTTGAAAAACCATTTCAACTTGGCTATAAATAAAAGGAGAAAAATATTTAACTAAAATTTAATTAGGAAAATGCATAAAAATCTTTTTTTAAATTTCATGATGTGCGAAATGAGTGTCAATGACTATTAGAATATAAGCCGACAAATAATAGTTAAGATGGGCTTAACGCTATTGGCGCTCTGAAGATCGCCTACTAGCACAGAGTTGACACGATTGACCATCCTACTTGTTGAGAACATTTAGTATTATACTAAGCTGTATCTGTGTTTATTTTCTTAAGTTCATGCAAACGACGCATTTTCCCAATTAATTTATATATTTTTTTATTTATCTCAATAAAGAGAAATTTCTTATGGAAAAGATAATACAAGAGTGCTTCAGCTTTTCGGAAAGGGGGGCCGACAGGATTTTTTTAAATTGCGATTTTTCCAATTCCAAAAACTTACTATTACGAAATAGACATTCAAATCTGTATCCATTCATTCTTAATTCTAGTATGTCATCCGCATAACATATTTCTTTTTGTTTCTACTTAACAGGGTGTCGAGGGTTAAAAACCTATGCAAATATATTTCTGATCTATGTCAAGCAACTGTTTATCAAACAATTATTTTCTTAGGAAATTCTTTCAGGAAATAGTTTCTAAGTTGAATATTCAAAAATTAAGCTTTTGTGCTCACATATGTCCCTAAAGGAAATTGCGATATCTTGTCGTTCATTGCATTAATCATGCACCACTTATTTTTTTTATAGACGTACGTAATTTCTGCAATAAAAATATAGATTTTTTAAAGACTGACATGGTTATACTGACTTGGTTGACTGGTTGCTTATGCTGACCAAGAATAAATGAATATTTTATGGCAATATACCCTTTTATAGAGACAATTGTTATATTTTTATTTGAGAGTTAATCCATTCACACAAGATCTACGAACCAATAAAAGACGCAGAAATTCTAAAAGCTGAACTTGTGTAAAAGGACAACAAGCTTAGAAAATAATTTGTGTAACTTTAAATAAGATATAAGAAAATTACGCTTTTCTGTATTGCTGGAAAATAAGTAAATTGGAGAATATATACGGCTAAATAAAAGCAATGGTTATGATTAATCAACATGAAAAGTAGATACATAAATTGCCTAGGAACATTTATTCGTTTCTGTAAGGTCGGGTATGCATAGGCACCAAATATTTCATCGATCGTTTCAGAAATTCAACTAAACTGATATGAAATTAAATACTCATATAAGCTTTAAGAAACAACAAAATCTTTTATATATGTACTAACACAGCAAATTTGCTAGTTTACACCGCTTAAAGTACTACAAATTATTCTACAAAATGTAAATAAAAAAAGAAAGCTTTATTAAGTAGTATTAATATGTTTAAGCAAACATATTTTAATAAATTATATTGACTTTACTTAAGCATATTAAAAATATAGAACAAAGAAAAACAGAAAATAACTGAACGTTAGAAAGTTCATCTATAATAATCAATAAATAATTATTTTTCACAATAATTTAAATTCATCACTTCATTTATCAATTTAATAAATTTATAAAAGCTTACTTACAAATCCGACACGTACGCAACAAATTGAAATCTTAGATCTTGAATAAACCAAACAACAAATTGATGTAAATACACGAAATGAAAGCAAATGCACAAAAAACTAGTTTTAAATAAATGTTTTAATAAAAACAAAAAAAACAGTTTTGCATTAGTAAAGATCGCCACATCAGAAATATTAATTAACAACAAATGTACGAAATGTCTTCGGTAATCAATAAAGCCCTTTCTAATTCCATCGCCGATATATTAACAAAATAATATATAAATATATACAAAACAAATGAGAACGTTACAGTAACCGACTGTATAAGTTATACAAGTCTGCTTCAAATTCTGAAATGATTGGTATCGAAAAAGGAGTACAAAGCAAATGCTGACAATGCTTATAGGCTCTGACAATCTTGCAATCCAGATTCTGCTGTGGGAGCTATATGACATTGTGAAGATAGTGTTTGTTTACTCCAAATTGATGATACGTTCATATCATCTTTTGATAATTACAGACAGCTTTATGATATATGTATATATTGAACAAATAATATGTAAGATGTGCCTTAGAGTTTCTTTCTTATTGAAGATCGCATACATTTTCAGGTCAATGCACACGCACAGAGCCAACGAACGGCATTGTAACGGAACAACCCCTAAAAACCAACAGTAATCATCATTGAAGCGAACAGCCTGAAAGCAGGTTTCGCCAACATGTGTTTTAGCCCGCGCAACAGCTTCCGCTTGTCCCTGCCCTGCGTTCTCTAGACTCATATCCGGTTCTAAGGTCTGAGTTTCGCTTCGTTGCGCTTGTTGCTATCAGCACCTGCAGCTGCAACTTGGCGGCAGCAACAGCGGCAACCGCCTTCTTACGCGGTCCAAAGTATTGCCTTTGACCTCGCCCCACAATGAACAAATTAGATATAATTGTATCTATTTATTTATTATATTATTAAATATTATATTATATTTATTTTATATTATTTATATTTATTTGTTCTGCCTGAATTATTCTTATCAGAGGTGTTAAATCTTTGTCATGAGTTCAAAACGTTTCGACATAGACATATCCAAGCCCATAAATTCCTATATGTATATTTTCGATACCATAATAATTACTAGACATGACAACCAGTTTTTGATTCGGACTGTTCGCCCATGGATCCGAAATGCCATGCAAGCAATTAGTTGATTACAGAATCAGAAGGACTGACGGACTGAACTGACATGGATAAACAGGCAAACGGATATTGCACAAAATCAATAGTTTAGTTTAGTACAGGTAAGTGGATTTTGCAGGCATGTTTGACTTCCCTTTCTCGGCAATTTTGTATGTATGTATCTTAAAATCGCTGTAATTACCAAAAGTTCAGATGATCTCGGTAATATGTTCTGTGAATACGTTAATCAATTAAAATTAAACTGAATATAAATGTAGGTCTGCACACAGCTGCATATGATCATTATAGCAATAATGCTTTAAAAATGGCTAAAAAGGTAATAATTAAGTTATGCAAAAGTAAATAACAGCTAAAAGGATGCAACCATGAAGTAAATACATTTATTCTAGATCAGGGTATCTCGTAGTCGCGCTATCTCGAGCATTCTTACTTGTCTCATTTTTTTTTTAACTATGTAAGTACATAGTCGTAAATAAATAAAGAAAACCAAATATTTCCACACGTATGTATAATTGTGTTTTTAATGTTTTTAAGGGTACATTTGTTTTTTATTATAGTGTCTTACTCAATGGTAAGACTGAAATATCGTCCCAAAGATAATGCGCCAAAATTGGTATTCCAAGTAGCCGCCTGCAAAGATCGATAAGAAAAGTGAAACGCATCTGACCACATCCATTGTCCTGTGTGACATAATTTATTAGCGGTCATTTGGAGTGTAAATATATGAAGCGTTTTTGTGGCCATCTTATTGAAGAATGGATAAATGCGTACAGAAAGACAAATGGCAATTGCAAATCCAATGTAGCCTTTGCAACTGTGCTTTGAGATTCAGGCCAGCAGATCGTGTCAATTAGTTGTTCATTTGCAAGCATTAATTGTTTCTCAGTCGCTCAGTTTTAAAGCTGTCCACTTAATGACAAAATATAATTTCTAAAAATAAAGACATTAAAAAAAATATATATATATATTGTGTCTTTTTATACCCTGAACAGTTTGACAGGCAGACTGTAATTGACATAAAATACATAATGATAAATTCATATCGCATTATTGATTGATCTTATTACTATCAGAAGGTGGAAGCATTTTCTGAATGCATATGCGCATATTTATTTGTAACTGCTAAATCGTAATCGAGCTCACTCGACTGCATTCTTACTTGTGACTACTAGCCTGGTCGCCATATCGTGAACTTAGTGAGCCGCATCGAGCGGCAGGTAATTCCGGGGTTAAAATACTCACCCTTATAGCATAGCATAGCTAACAGTGGCTGTTGCAGGTACAGGTACAGGCTGTCCCATAACCAGCGGTCTTTATTTACTATTAGCTTGCAAAAGGTATTCTAATTTTGTCAGAAACTGTGTACATAATGTATTTGTACATATACATATATATATGTATATTTAAATGATATTTAAAATAGAGGTCAATTTTGTCAAGAATAAAAGACTGGACGATTCTACAATATATGTATACAATACAAAGTGCACATGTCGAAGCTGATACCGAAGATACCGCTTATTAAGTGAAAACACCGACCTGCAGGAAAAAAACGTTGTTTGAAAAATGCTTTAATTTTTAGAACTTAAATTGTTTATTTATAATACCCTAAGCCCATCAAAAATGAGTGAAAATGTATAATGGTTTTGTGCAAATGTATAAAGTATATATATTCTTGATCAACAGCCGATATATCTGTCCGTCTGTCCGTGCGTCTGTATGAACACGCGGATCTCAGAGACTCTAAGACCTAGGGACTTCAAATTTGGAATATAGGTTCTAGAATACCAGGCGCAGATCAAGTTTGCTTTATTTTATCGATAACTTCGTCCGTTCCTGGAATATCGATACATTTCGATAGCGATTAATGCTACAATTTTAAAGACGGAATGCATATGCATATTATTGATCGACTGCCCAAATTTCATCCAGATCGGAACCGAACACCGAAGTTATAGTCGAAAGTAGATTCTCTTATTGATCTCATTTCTATCAGCAGCCGTAAGCATTTTCTGTATGCATAAATATGCGAGTGCATGAGTGAGAAGGAGATGGCATGATAATCGACGCGAGTGTCAATATTCTTTTGTATGTATTCTGCACAGCCCCGTTACCTACAGTTGCGTTTATATATATATATATATATATATATATATATATGCACTTATTTGTAGCCAGCCAGTTCGGGCTTGTGAATGAGAATATGCGCTGGCTTAGTTTTTTTTTAATCTGTAGTCCCTACGCCTGCCATAAGCAAAGAGTGCACTTGAAGACCTGCTCACATTTGGGTGCAAGACTTTTCAAAGGGAAATTTGGCAATAAAAGTAGAATATATTTAACAACTGGGTTCAGGGTATATCGTAGTACGTAATATTTAATGAATACCTTTATAAATTCAGCGTTGGAAATTTACTGATGTATGTATAACGATGTATGTGTTCCTTTCATTTTATGAAATGTAGTATGAAATGTTGTTGGGATTCGTTATTTAAATGGTGATATATAGCACATTAGTGTTTTGAGTCGTTTAATGTATTTACTGTTTATTCAACATTTGAGTGACGTGGATTCAACATAAAATGTACTTAAGTATGATGTTATCCTGGTCTAATAAAAATATTTAATATTTATAAAACCGTATATGTGTAATAAATAAGAATCTTGAATACGAAAAGTCAATGTTTGCCATAACTTTTCATTTTTTTTTGCTATAGCCTTCCGATGTTGATCAAACTTTGTCAAAATGCTTGCAGCACGATAGATCCAATAGTTTGATTCACTTACATGTAATAAGAATTATTTTAATTTTATATGCACGAAGGTCGAAAAATAAGTGGACAAGTTTTACTAGAAAAAATAGTTGTATTCCCTTTGAACAGTTTTAAAATCATTTTACATATACATAAAGATTAAGGAAAAATTATAATCGCAATTTTGTTAAAAATTCGCAATGTATAACATTTAATTTGTTACATAAGCTTGACATAACCAATTTCGTCTACAAAACAAGTCAGTCTAAAAAAAAAAATTGTTTTGGCACAGTTCCATATTCTGTAGACATATGGCGGTCATATTGATGGAGTCACTTTATTATATAGTTCCCCAAAGACCATTAGAATGAAAATTCAATTTTTATGACTTACAGGGTACAAAAAATCGAATCAAATGTGTATATACTGCCTATTAACAAACAGGAATAAAATACACGAATGGCAGCAAGCGCCAGCGTAGGTCCTGCTAGCAAAAAAAAAAAAAATATTTATATAGCGCGTGTTGCTGTTACACGTTATCAACAATCTCGTTTTACCAAATAACGCGTGTGCATTGGTATTGGTACAAAAAAACCGAAAACAACAGCAATTGGAGAAGAGCGGAGGAGGGGTAGTCGTAGCACGCAAGGAAAAAAGACTGCGTCGTGGATTGAGGGAGTGGTCGCATGTGGATCGCCTGTCTATAGAGCAAGTGGGAAATTGGTAACACGAATAAATGCGACTTCACTAGGTTGGTGGTTGTTGCTGGTTGGCCAAAAAAACGACGTCGGGCCAGTTGTTAGCTATTACTACTAATACTACTACCAACGACAGTCGCTGATGACGACAGCAAATAGCACATAGCTACCCCTAGACCCTCTCTCCGTCTCCGTCTTCGTTTGTGTGACTGTGTCTGTGACTGTGTGCATAAGTTGGTGGCAGGTGTATGTGTGAGTCGGTAACAGCCCGGTTTGGCTTTAAAGTTTTGTGCGGCAGCAAATAAAATTTCAGTTAGTCACATGTCGTCGTCAAGGATACGCCAACGTTCCGTTTTGTTTGTTGTGCATTGAACGCGACCTGCGAGTTGCCACTGGCAACCACTGGCTACAGGACCAAAGAACTAAAAGACTCTCACTATTGCACTCTCTCAACGCCAGTGTGTACGTCAATATGTAAATCATTTGCTAGCCTAGCGACTATTTAAAGGGACACGAGCTATACATTCGCCTTCGCTGTGTTGTGCCGCACCTGCGGCCAAACAAGGACAGCAGCTTACTACCACCTAGCACCTGTCTAGATCTAGAAATATTAACAGTTTCCGGCAGCGCTGCCTGACGCTAACGTTTACAAGTACGTTACATAGCTGTAAATTCAAATTTGAACTTCAGTCAAGTGTCAAAGCTCAAAGGATTAACATGTGCTTCAGCTCATGATAACTGGTCACCAGCTTAGTGACCAAAAGCAAAGTGTACCCATCAACATCAATTTGACAAAACTAAAAAAAAAATAAGCAAAAAAAACCCAAATTTTTGTTATCATAAAGCCTAAAAAGTTACGCAACAAAATAAGGAAATTTAAGCAAAGTGAACATCAAATAAAAAAAGTATTCGAAAGGTAAGTCTAGAAATGATCAACTCACTGAAAAATATTGTGGAAAGCTACTGCCATTACATCTTGGCACTGGGAGAATTCACAGTTGGTTACATAATATTCTGTGGTTCTGCGGGTGCCAAACTGTAATGTGTGGACATAGAAACAACCTGGTAAACGCAGCATGTCAAATATCATTTAAAATATTAAGCCGTCTTAATGAAACTGTTATACAGAAATTATAATCCAAATAGATATAATATAAAATACTAAAAAAATATTTATTAAGAATGGTTTTTATTATTTGAGATGAGTCATTTCAAATTGTATAACCTTAATCCTTTGGAAAAGCAAAAAAAAAAAGGAAGGTTATAATGAAGTTAAGCAAAAGTATGTAACAGGCACAGAACATACACTCTAGAAAAAGATCACCAGCCGAATCTCGTTATACACACTCTTATATGCCATATATATATCGTCAGTTTTACTTAGATCGATTAAACATTTATTTCTTTTGGTTTTATGTATTCCTAAGCCGAAAATAAATCAAAATGATCAAAATTCTATTCTGTCTTAAATGTTCTACAATAGATGGTTGTTTTCAAAAACATGTTTAAGAAAGCAATTTACGAACCCAAATAAAATCCCATTTTTCTGACTTACACAATAATATTCAAAATAAATTATCCTAACGCTTCACTAATAATATTTCCCTAGAACGTTCAAGTTTTGCACATAAATATTTATCGTGATACGCCATCGAGGAATATATAAAAGGAAAAATTACAACAAAAAAGTGTTGTAGAAATACATTAGTTGTATTAGTTGTAACAATGTATTATAATACACGCATAGTTTTCGGGTCAAAACTTGATTATCACTTTCTTGTGTGTAATTACAGTTAACATATCTAAAAATGTATATACATACATGTTTGAATCTGCCAATATTAATATAACATGCAATTTAATATAACATTGGAAAAAATAAAAAAAAATCGGTTTAATTTTGAACCTATATTAAAACAGCAAAAGTCACGCGTCGAGATAATTGTCCTGATATGGTGCCCAAGGGACCATTTATATTTAAGCTTATCTCGATTACTTTTTTACTTTGTAATGAATGTTTGCATTTCGAACAGAATGTAATGAAAATAACAGATCTGTAGCAATAGAGTGGTAGTCGCTGACCCGACTACGATGAGAGCAAACTCTGCATTTATAGATTTTATAGTAAAACAAATGGGATATAGCCAGGGATTAACGGATAAATTTGGTGTCCTGTGAATTTTTACCTAACACCACCAACAAACAAAAGTCACTCATTGCTGTACAACATTTACTAACCACAAAAATATTTTTGTAATTTACTTTTGCGCATTTCCCTCAAAATAACATATTCAAGGACCTTTTACTGCAGTATTCAAATGGATACAAATCTAGTTATTAAGACAAAAAGGTTTTCTCTAATTTTATCTCTGGCTCTTCCAGAAGTATTCCTTAAATTGCATTTATATGCGAAATTAATCCGCACAGAAGTGTTCTTTTCGGGATACCACTTATAACTAAATTTCTAATTTTTGTCATGTTCATATTTCACTCCCGAACTACAACTACTATCGGTTCAGAAATGGTTTCTCATATGAAAATCATATTTACCAAGAGAGCCCAACCAAATGCGCTTGTTACTTGGTTTATGTTCCTAAGAAAATCTTATCAATATTTGACTACCATATTATAAATTTCCTCTTGGAAAACATAAATTAAAAAATCGAAATAGCAATTTTTCTTTGCTTTTTGATTAGCTTGTACAAAATGTTCATACAAAATACCTAGGAAAACAAAATTGTTCGACGAGAATGATGTAAATACATGTCAAGAAAAGCTATAGTTGGGAACAGAATGAAAATGATAGCAATAATTGTTATGAGTATTTTTTTGGGAACCCACAACAAAGCAGTTTTATTTGCGTGTGTTTTTGTACCAATACGCATAGGACTTGTAAGCATGGTAATGTTGCTATGCATTGTGGAACTTCCTGCATAATTTATTTAATCGCTCACAGCAAATCTAAATTGATCGTTAGGTGAAGGCGTCTATACACCATCAACCACCAACCACCACAATAACATGATGTATAACAGCCATTTTGCGTGCTTATAGAAATCAAAATAAACCTAGCCTCTATGTACATACGACCTTATGTACCCCACCCATTCAGGTGTACATAAATACTGGAATTACAAATGGGTTTTACTTGCCTTTCCATTGCAGTGCCAATTAGCAAGACGATTCCGGTGAAATGGCGCCGCAACAACAACAACAAAACTCAACATTCATTAATGACAATTCTGACACATGTCCATCGCTATTAAATTTGCCTGATAGCCCAATAATGCCGCTCAAACATCAACATTATCGCCAATGTCCAGACAACACCAACAATAATTGTGCTGAGCATTGGATGAATACTGAACTCACAACTCCATCTGCAGCAGGAAATGAGCAACCCAAGGATTCCAGTGGCCACCCTCGTCGCCGTTCCATATCTCTATACGGCGCTAACAGTACCATGGTGAGTGCCCTACCAACCATTATTAGTGGTAGTAGCGGTCGTGGGCTTTTACAAAAAATCAATCAAATTAGCTTATTAGGCTTGGTAACCATTAATTTATTTGGAAAGTGAAAGTTGAGTTTTGCCAATGATTTGCCATACTACGAACTAAAGGAGATGCTCTAGTGCGACCTTTACCAAGACCTTACATTATGTGTAGTCACATGATCATTATAACCGATAGTCAGGCATAGTATATCGGCATTTGGTGCATTCTACTATTCTGTTGAATGAATAACTTAAGCCTTCCTTATAAGTAAAATATTCGTATATGAAAAAGCCTTAATGGTTACTTACCAAACTGGTAAACCTATTCATTTACTCCCAGCACCAGCAGAAACATTATCATAAGGAATTGCCCATTTGGCTGGACGATAGTGAACTGCGATATGTATCAGGCGTAACATACAAAACCACATGCAATGACATAATCAAAGCGTTGATTGATGACGAGCTTGGAATTGGTAATGAGTACAATTCCAATATCGGCAAAAAATTACCTAATGACTGCAACAAAAAGTTAGGTGAGTAAAATCTAGCTAACAAAAATCAGAAATGTATTTTGTAGAACACCAAAACGTTTTAGAACATGTGCTAAAAAGTAAAATCAACAGTAGACTACCTGACTTGAAGAATCGGGATAACTTACATACTTACTTAATTGGTTACATGCAGATAGATGCAGAAACACCCCCGTTCGACATCAACGCACTTGCCACAACATATAAGTTGTCGCTTAAATCCAATCTTATTAAAACTTTCTGATATTATCTATATATAATGTAATATATAGAGATATTATGATATTTAGAGTGATCTCTCGCTCTGTGTCTCCGTTAGTCTGTTATATTCGAATATCTTATCATACAACTATAGTTGGAAATATTTATAGATTTTTAAGCCTTAATTTCTGATTTTATTTGATATCAAAAACCAAAACTGACGTACAAACTAATTTTCCTCAGTAATTTATGAATTAAGTTGGCTTGGAAAAAAGAAATTAATTAAAAAAATGATGTCTTGAGCAATATGTCCTGCGAGAAGGTGGACTCCGGTCTATAAAGCTATGTACTCTTCGGCGTACCGAAAGTTTCTTTCTACCCTGTTACAACTATTTATTGTTTCTTTTCGTGTATTTTTTTATGTTTGTTATGCCCGAAAAAAAATGCGACCATGGTTCAGCAGCAGAATTGCGTGACTACAATCATTATGTTATAACGGAACGTTGGCGTGGTATCGAGCGTGGCTACGACGGCAATATGGCCATTTTGCCCGTTTGGCGAGCTTGGAGCCGTGTGCACAATGAGGTAATATTCGATAAGCCCACGCCCAAGCATAAAATCCTATCCACATGCCGTGCAAAAGCAGGAACCAAGGCTGCAACTAAATTCGACAGTGATTGCATAATAGGCGTTTTTTTAGTGTCTGCTCGTCCGTCTGGCGCCGCACGCAATAAAAAAATTTGAAATACTCTTTTAGAACCGACCAACTTCCGACAACCAGACACGCCTCCGTACATACAAATGCCTCGGTACATATGTGTATATATGTAAATATACATATGTTCATATGCATTTATAGGAATATATCAGAGTACTATAAAGCAATGCACATATATATATATATACATGAGCAACGTTGAGATATGCTTATTGAATTTTGTACCCTTGTAGATAGTATTTTAACTTTATCAGATGTATAACTATTAAAATCCCCACAACTTAAAGCAGTTTAACTACGCGTGTGGATGGGAGCCAACGTTAAGTAATTTCAATTTTGGGTCGGAGTTTGAAATATTATTGTCTGTTCGTACTTTAACATGGCATATCTTTTATGAAGCGAGTTAATATTTCGCATTCATCAATATCGGAATATAATTTTTAAACCATGCTTAAAGCCGCCTTTCAAAGATCACCATCCATATTTTAATAGCCAATTGTTTTTTACTTACGTCGACAGCACTAAAACAAAATACATAAAAAAAAAAATTGAATATATTCTCTTGCTGTTTGTGTATTAACTTTATTTGTATACTCGAAAATTTGTATTATTATTATTTATTCACTTATATTTTGTATTTTCTCTTATCTTTGTAGTTGCGTCTGTCCCTAAAACCGCGTCAAAAGATCGACGAATCAACACCTGCGCAAGTTATGGAATTTACTCGACCAGCGCTTGACAGTTTCTCTATTTTCAAATGGCTCAAAAGGATTTTGTACTTTGGCAACAAATCAAAGCACAAGGCCAATAGCAAAACAAAAAAATCAGCCAAAACTGTCAATAAACTTACAGAGAAATGTTTACCAAACAAAATAAAAAATGATAAGGCTGATAAACTGCTGCGGGTTATATTACCTGATCAGCATTACGAAGATCCACAGACAAATCAAAATGTGAAGGCTGAGTTAAAACACAAGGCAACACAGCGGGGACATGCCCAACAAAAAACACTTCTCAATAGTAATTGCATTAGACGTCGTCGTAAGGATGCTCCTTTGCGAAACATACTGGCAGCACTCCACACAGGGATGAATATTGGATACAACAGAGAATACAAACCTAGGCGGCAGCCAACTGCTATGTACAAGCATTACACACTAGAAAACAAGCTATATTTGTGTCAAGAAATGGAACTTTCTGTGGTTAATCTACAGCAAAATATTGAAGGGTATGCTATAGATATTATTAAAACGGAACGCGACCTTCTCGAGCTAAGAAACGATATCAAACGACATATATCGTTGATAAACCACATGAAGCGAATGACGACAAAACAGTACTGGGGTAAAAAGCCTACACCCATAAAAATGATTGATTGTACAGTAGGGATGCTATCTGAGAATACTCCAGATATACCTCAAGATGCTAAAATTACAATCGAAACACCAGCAGCTAATAACATTTATGAATTTTACGATAATAATCCAAGCATGTTACTTTAATTTTTTTTAATTCTGAAGTATTTTAGCCTTTTAGTTATACTATTACTATTAATATTAATAATACTATTACTACTGACTCATTTAAGATAATTGGCTCAAAGTATCACTTTTGAACTACCAGCTTCTTGATAGCAGTTGTGTGCAAATAATCATTGTAAGTTATTTAAACAAAATTATAATGTTTGTTAAATATGAGGCTTGAGGTCTCAGTCCTTCAACAAATCGAAAAACGAGAACGACAATAATTATTGAACTGCAGCTGCCGGCAGATATGCAAAGGCTTCTTGTAGAGCGAACGAAGCTCAAGGGCCGTTTCTACCGGCGGCTGCACATTAATGTGGAACACAAGTGTGCTCAAAATACTAAACTAAGTTGTACAAGTTTGGAGTTGTAAGCGGACACCACAGTGCTTAGTAGTTGTAGTAAGAAGACACATTCAGCCCTTTTTAATTCTACATTCGCATTTTTTGTACCCAAGTCCGACACCAGTGAGTTAAGTCTGAAGTCGTTTCTTGTTAACGACGCAAACCTTTGTTGATCAACGACTTTATTAATTTCTGATCTTTGAAATCCGGATTCGAATAGCGGATAACATGTACATACTTTTCGTCCGTGAATCGTTATGCGGGGAATCAAGCATATGAGAATGCGAAAAGAGGAACCTTAAAGCATGTCGTAACGGTCGTGCCCAACCGTGTGATTCCCTTCTGGTCTACGAAAGCATTCAAGTTGACGATGTCGCCGGTTTATGGAATTGAATGCTTTTTATGCAGAAACTAATCGATAAATGTATTTAGATAAAGAGGTCACAGACCTCATTGCTGCTGAGTTCATCTGAAAAATGTGTTGAAGCCTTTCCACAACCTAGATGAAGTTGTGCCTTACAATACATGTTAAAAATGTGATTATTTTTTATATGATACTGCTAATAAAAACTTGTATTTCGAATTTTATAAGAAAAACGGAATGTCTTTAATTGAATTTCTCGGAGTGTATTTATAAAATCAACATGCCAAGGAAAAAAATTAGTTTCAACAGTTACTAATTTAGCGTATGCGCAAAAAATGGATTATTATTTTCATAAGCGTCCATACAACAAAATAGCGTCATTGTCTGTTTTGCATTTGAATTTGCATTGTTAACGGCAAAAGTGAATATATTTGGAGATATGCCCATTATTAAAGGCTAAAAATTAATTGTTCTGCAAAACAGTGATCAAAAAGATGTATTCACACTAGTTTGGAGTAAAACTGTACAAAAATAGGACTTATGGTAATGCCCCCTTTACTAACAAACAATCTGGTACAAACATTTCCGTAATAAATTATGTACATTTGATGTACATATTTTGACAACACGCAAAGCTGATGCTGGATCCTGCGTTATCCTGAATTCAAGGTTTGCCGTGCCGAAAATTCAGCACCATTTCTGCATTCGCCGGGGATGACTGAAAATACATTTTTTGCATTCAAAATTCAGTATTTTTCAATAATTTCGGTCCACCACTAAAAGTATTTGGCAATTGCTGTAAATATGTAAATAAACACAGTTCAAAATATTGAAATTACAATGTAAAAATACCCGGCAATCAAGAATGTAAGTATAAAATATTATTTTTAAATTTATTACTTAGCAATATAGCTGCTTTTTCCGCACACATTCATAACCAATTAGGGCCTTCTCGAAAGGTGCGCATCTGCGCACCCACGCACCCATGCTCATAAGAGGCTGCATTTTTCATTTTTCCGCTATGTTGTCGAAGTGAAGTGCAAAATTTTCGACGCGTCGCAGCCTGGGCTTTGCAGAGACCCATTCTCCAAGGAAATAACTTGATGCACTTTTTTTTGTCGATTTGACGCCTCTATGTATTGTCTGCCTAGTGGTTTTATTAACAACAAGCGTAGCTAACAATCGATTAGCGAAATGAAAGTGTGATGCCACCGCTAAACCTGCTCAACAACGAGAGTAAACAATAAACACGATCGATTAGCTAGAGTTGTGCTAAACAACTGATTAGCTGCAGCAGCCGGACGATCAACGAACGCTCTTTATCGAGAGAGAGAGAGAGAGAGAGAGAGCGCTGCACCATGAGAGCGCTGATAACGTCGGCTGTTACAGCTCAAACTGCACTTAACATAGTGTGGATATGTAATTAAGACTAACAATAAGCTATTTATATTAAGCCACGCAGGGCTCCAAATTCGAGGAGAAAAACAATTCATTATCAATTCAAAGATATTTGCTGCTGCTGCCAACAACGTTTATTTAGCAAAAACCGGTTGTGTTTCAATGTATTGAAAAGAAATGTATGATACAATTATATCGAATATTGAAATAATAATATCGATGATTGTGTATTATCGACTATTAATTGTGCCATCACTATACAAAATTTAACACAACAAAATTAGAGGCCTAAATTCCTAATATCATAAAAAAAAACTACATCACGAAAATTAAAATATAAGAAAAGGTGACAAATATCGGGTATTAAAAGGAGTTAGTGTTCCGTAATATCTGAAATCGTGAAACAACTACGTTTTGCGTCTAATAGCGCACTAAAAAATTAAAATTTAGGTGAGGCATAACCAGCGTGCTCGCTGAATTTGCAAAATGTAAAACGGATGGTTAAATATGGCGTGGCAATATTTGTATATGTACCCTATCTTCTCACAGTTGCTTTATTTATGATAAATGACTATATATAAAACGCATTTTTAACCATTATCTGTACTTTCGCACAAGCGAAAGAGAAAGTATAGATTTCACAATAATCTACTGCAGATGTTGTTAGCCAAATGAGTTTGTTTTGTGTTTTGATGCAATGCATACATTTGAATCAAACAACAGTCTAATTAATGATAGTAACAGATAATACAAATAATAATTTCTTACTTAAGACGCCTTATCAACTATTGTATGATAAAGATTTTAAGCTTTTTCATTTTCATGGTTAAATACAGACTTATTGCGTTAAAATGGCACGCGGTCATCAAAAAATACAATCGCAAGCAAAGGCTGCCGACAAACAGGCAAAGATGAAAAAGCAGCAGGGCCACAGTGCCAACGATCAAAAGAAGGCGGCCCAAAAAGCACTAGTGCATGTATGCGCCCTGTGCAAGGTAAGACAAATGCAAGAAAAAGTGGATACATTAATTTAATTGAAAATTAAATTTGTTTCAGTCACAAATGCCGGATCCTAAAACCTACAAGCAGCATTTCGAGAACAAGCATCCTAAAAATGACATGCCTGAGGAGCTAAAAGACTTGTAAGCTTTGGGACAGTTTCAATTATAACACGAAAATGTCATCAACGAAACGAGTTGCCTACCTGTACAAAAAAAAATAATGCAATAATAAAAATATAAACAATCAATATTTTGAAAGAAAAAAAAAACAGAAAAAATGCTACTTTGACCCCGCAATATTATTTTTTTTTTATAAAATACATTAAATTGATTTCATTAAAAATAAATATTCCATTTGGATTTATTAACAATTCAGATATATAGTTTCATACTTCTAAAATAAAATGGTGAATTGGTTTTTGTACTATGTATCAAAAACAAAATCGATGTTAATGGGCATTTATTAATCAATAAATAAACAAAAATTAAACATTGTTAAATATATGTGCGTGTCAAGTATTTTAATTGTATTTCCCCAAATGCTGTCATTGCAATGTTTGTGCTGTCTGTTGGGCTCTTGGCTCAGTTAGTTGCATGAAAACTAAATCTTCTCGGGCGGGAAAATCTGTAAGGACTGTTATACCAATATTATTATCGGGCAACCGTGGCGTTTCTTCATGATAGCCAAACCAATAGATAATGATGCCAGGTCCAAAGCTAAACGAAAATAAATGTAATGAAATGTGATTTAGCAGTCTATGCCAAACAATTACCGAATGCAATAGCTATACAACTGTTGTTGTATGTTCCATTTGTGACTTTTCGGATCTCCGAAATTAGCCTTGCTCTCTATCCAATTTACCACAAATCCCTTGTAGAGGAATGGCAATATCAACTTTATATCGGGTGTCTTGTCATATCCCATGCGGCGCAAATCGTGCTCATCGTAAAAGTATATGCCTGCATCCCTGGCCAAGTGCTTCAGCTTTAACTCATACTCTTCACCAACTAACCGTCTTCGTAGATCCGTTATTGGTCCCTCTTGATTATCACTGTACAAGCACTGTTGTACGTTGGCCGCCAGAAGTGAGTCGTTGATCAAATATGGATGCTTTAAGAGTCGCGAAATTTGAGGTCTTTGCTTCAGATCGTATTTTTCTTGCAGAAGCAGCCTGGCCAACGCAACTGGATTCATGGCCTCCACACACGCCATGCGTATTAGCAGATAGTTATCGCTATACAAGTGGCACTGATCTTCATAGCTAAACAGACAAAAGTAAATATTTATATATATGCATATGCAGACCTAAGTGAAATACATTCATAACGATTTATACATACGTTTTCAGCAGGCTTTGGGCGCGCTGTTCGTGGCGCCAATGCTGGCCCCGAGCTTTGTTAATCAGCTCGGATTGCAAAATACAACTCAGTGCCAAAGGATCGACGTCAGTAAAGAAACGATGTGCCATTTCCAACTCACAGTCCATTGGAAGGCCGCCGTTAAATCCGTTAATAAATTGACAAATGCGTGCATATTCACCGTTACTCAGTATCTTTTTCTTAGTTGTGTCATTTTTGGCCATTATTTTAATTTTTTAATATTTAACTTAGCTCACCAATTCGAACACCGTATTTAATAAGTGAATTGGACAAAGAGCAGTTATGCACCAAATGGAGCTAATTCTATTGCATCGGTTATCAATAATTTACCAATTACTTTATATGTATGTTTTAGCTACAAGCAGTTAAAAATTAATAAAGTATTTTTGTGAAGACAAATCCACCTATGCATTTGTGTATCCTTGCTGAACGTATGTCCGTATAAGCGACCTCTTTTTTTCTTTGTGTTCAGGTTATTTAAATTTTTGATCAACATTAATAGTCGAATCAATACACATAGTTTATATATTCCTAATTAAAAAAAAAAAGTGTATGTAATCGAAACATATCCGCATTTTATCTGTAGGAGGTCCATATGACTGTAAGAACCGCTTGAATCGGCCACTAAAAATGTGAGCAAGTATACTTCGGGTCTTTACGGGTATGTAATTTTGCCTAAGATGGCTATCACAAAATGTATTTCAGATGAAGCAAAAATCCTACCTCACGTTCAATGGCAAGCCTGAATAATCATTTTCTAATAACAACGATCTATACATTATATTCAAGTAACTAAAAGTTTGCTTTGCTGGTTTTTATAAATCTCATCTTATGTTGACTTTTTTCGATTTTATTGCGGAAACCAAATAAATGTATGCGTCGATGTAAAGTTATGCGCAAAATGGAGAGTAGGGTTGACACTTTTCCACTTTGATGATGATGCGCTTAATTAATATATCACAAATGTTTTTATAATAATATTTTTCTTTGCATCCATTACTTAGGATTATGCCTGATGTTTTCTAAAATAAATTAGTGATGGATCGATTTTAAACACCGAAAGATCCGATGTATATCGATGATTTTTGTGCCAGATGCAGGTGCATCCTATATACAAAAATGAATACAACAAATATCTATAAGCTAATAATTAGAATCACATGCAACAATTATTATTAAATTGGATCGTTTTTGTTTTTTGCAAAAGCATCCACCAAAGTAAACAGTTATTTAAATACGCTTATAATCAAAAACTGGGTTTCCACATAAAGTTCGTATGCAAATATCGATATGTTCATGGGTTACTAACAACACTGACATATTGACATTATTATTAATTATTTTCTCAGACAAACTAAAATCAAAGTGGAATGTGAGATCGGAACTGTTACTCTTCATATACAGTTACTGTGTGTCACGATATTTGTCAGTCACAACGACTCAGTCACAGCTGTGCCAACGTTGCTCAACTCTATTGAATGCAGACACGTCAGAATACATTTCAATATTGAAGTTATTTACACAATTGCTTTCGTCTTTAAAAATCAGTCGGAAGTAAACATTCCAAAAACCAACAACCATGAAGTGGGTACAGGTGCTTGTCGTGCTGACGTTTGCCCTGTCAGTGTCAGTAATCAGAGCTTTACCTGTGACGCACAACAAAAAGGAGGCAAATGTGAAGGAACCAGCAGCAACAGCAGATGTGGGAGAAAAACTGGAGTATGAGCGTTATTTGCGCGAAGTGGTAGAGGCGCTAGAAGCTGATCCCGAGTTTAGGAAGAAGCTGGACCAAGCGCCTGAGGCCGACATACGTGTAAGTATTTGAATGAGCTGGTGGAATAATTTTTCACTCTTAGAAATTCATTCCTCTAGAGTGGCAAAATCGCACAAGAGCTTGACTATGTGAATCATCACGTGCGCACAAAGCTCGACGAGATTAAGCGACGTGAATTGGAACGTTTACGTGAATTGGCAAATAAAGCATTCGATCTGAGCAATGACATTGATCGGAATCCTTTAAAAGTTCCACAACATTTGGATCATGGCAATGAGCACACTTTCGAAATAGACGATTTGCGGAAGCTGATACAAAAAACTTCTGACGATTTGGCTGAGGCGGATCGTAGGCGTCGCGGCGAGTTTAAGGAGTATGAAATGCAAAAGGAATTTGAACGCGAGGCTCTAAAGAATGAAATGGATGAGAAGTCACGAAAGAAATTCGAAGCAGAGATAAAAGAAAAGGATGATAAACACAAGCAGCACGAGAAAGTGCATCACCCTGGCAACAAAGCACACCTAGAAGAAGTTTGGGAGAAACAGGATCACATGGACAAAGACGATTTTAATCCGAAAACCTTTTTTTCCATTCATGACGTTGATAGCAACGCCTACTGGGACGAGGCTGAAGTAAAGGCGCTTTTCGTCAAGGAGCTGGACAAGGTCTACCAGAGCAATCTGCCCGAGGATGATATGCGAGAGCGCGCCGAGGAAATGGAGCGCATGCGAGAACACTATTTCCAGGTATTTTAAATTTCTGTCAAAAAATCTGTATAAAACCCATTCACATTGTTGATGGTCGAGGAACGAGGTTGCATGAGCGAAAGTTTGTTTTTTGTCTTATTTGCGTAAAATTACTTTTAGGAAACGGACACCAACCATGATGGCCTTATAAGTATAGAGGAGTTTATGCAGCAAGCCGCAAAAGAGGAGTTTCAAAAGGATCCGGAGTGGGAAACGATCGATCAACAACCGCAGTTTTCGCACGAAGAATTTTTGGAGTTTGAACGAAAACGAAAAGAAGAAGTAGAGCGCATGGTTGCCCAAGGACAACTACCTCCGCATCCCAATATGCCACAAGGCTATTACGCAGCACCACCGCAGGGTGGTGTGGCTTATCACGCGGTCACGCCAGGCCCTCAACTACACTACCAGAATCCAAATCAATTGCACGCGCAACAGCAGCAACAATATGCCCATCAACAACAACAATACGCCCAACAGCAACAACCACAATACGGCCAACAGCAACAACCACAATACGCCCAACAGCAACAGCAGTATAACCAACAGTACCAACATCACCAAAATACACAGCCACAGCCCGTTCAATTGAACCCAAATCAAGTGTATGAGCATGCTAAACAGATGCCAGAAGGACTCCCGGTGCATCAGCAGCCTATACAAATGCAGCAAAAGCAACAACAGCAGCCTGTGCAACAGCAGGTGCAGCAACACCCCGAGGGTCAACATCAAGTACATGTGCAACAACAGCAACAGGCCAACAATCAAACAAATCCACCTGCGCAAAACCAACAGCCCCAACAAATACCTGAGACTCAGATCCCCCAGCACCATCAGACTAAATAATAATAACTGCCACAAAAAAACGCAACATTCCTGTCGCATTTTGTGCTAAAGAAATAATCATATAAATTCACGGTAAAAACTTTGTTTAACCAAAAAAATGTCAAGATTTGTCTCATTGCAGAACTGTTTTCCCATTACAGCATTTTCATGCTTTTTTTTATATTCGATTAACACCTTTTGTACATAAAACGAATATTTAGAAATTAATTTCGACTCGTTCATTTCATAGAATAAACATGATCGAATGATTATTTTTATTTATAATAGTTGTTTGGCAAAATTATTTTAATTTGTTTGATACGAGAGAAACGTTGAGGACTTTGTAAGTATTTCCTACATTTTCGAATGTGGATGTAGCCAGCCCCGATATTACAATGATATCAGAGCATGAGCTGTTTTTGGCTAGACCCACCACGATCACTGCTGTTACAACTGCAACGTTCTTACTTGTATAATATTTTACTATGACAAAAAAAATATTAAAAATGGTTTGGCGCTTACGAAAATATATTATCTCGAACACCAAACAAAGATTTATGTGATCTTCAGCACGCCTAAACAGCCGTTCTCCATTGTTTTTATTTGATTTGCTTATTAAAATATTAAGCTTAGCAAGAAATTCGATTTTTGGTCGTTGGAAATAGCAGCAGGACATTATTGGAATGAGAGTACTTCACAGTCGGAAACGCCCGACTGTTTTCTCTGGTTTTTTTTTTGCAAATGGTCCTCCAGGGTTCGTTGTTGTATAACCAGATGAAACTGGAAATACTTCCGTCTTGTTGCCGCAGTCTGTAAGTTTGCCAGAATTGACCGATTCGTGTCACTTTATATCATATACCTCGTAAAAATTTAATGAAAATAGAAAACATCTTTGAATTCAGATTGTTTATAAGATATCAGATACATATGCATATTAGTTTCATTTTGTGAATTGATATACATTTTATTAGAAGTATATATGTATTTGTAAATTGATTGTACAGTCAGTTAGTTGTGCTTCTGTGTGTGGTTTCAAAGATCATCGTTTTCTAGTAGTACATCCTCGATGAGCAGCATCTCATCATCGTCTGAGCACCATAGCGTGTCATCAATTTCATGGCCCAGATTGACTCCAGACGGCGGCAAACCTTGCTCTAGAACTAGTTTGGGCATTGAATTGTTTAACTCCTCCAATTGGGAGTTTATACTTAATGACTTTTCATCTGCTGAAATAGCTGTAATTGGTTGATGGGCCAAGTTTTGCTGAAAATTGTCTTGTCCTTTAACATTCAACGTAATCGTCAGACTATCGTTGGTAACCATCCATTTGTCATTGATCACTGGACGCATGACAATCTGTCGGAAAAAGTTACGCCATTTCCATGCCTCGTCGCCGATACGCTCCATGAAACGGCCGGATAATGTGAAGATGCGAATGCGGTTGTTATAAGTGAGTACGTCCAGCTGCGCATTCTCAATAGAAGTCTGCATATCGGGCAACAGCAAAATTGATTGAATCACAGCCGGCAAGCCAACACGTAATTTGCTGCACCGGGCAAATAATGATTGCCGGTGCAAGTGATTGCGATTAAATAGTGTATAGCTGCGGCTGCAATCCGGGGAGTGCAACAGTTCCTCAGGCACACACAGCGAAAACATGACCTGAGCATCATAAACATTTTTTAGTTCCGGACGACGAGATCTCTTATCAAATATGTCGAAATAGAGTTTTGCAAACCCAGTGCAAAATTCCACGGAATCATCATTAGGGCGTTGTGACACCAGGAAAGGATTTAGGTGCAGCTCTTCACACGTTTGCATATTACTGCAACCTTTTATTTGCACTTGTGGCAACATGGCGTTCAGCTCCCACAGCGGGCTCTTGGCCAGTGGATTGCCTGAGATATTCAAAGTCTGTAAGTTCATATTTTTTAAGTTCTTGAGCTCCTTTATGTCCTGTATACGATTTGCGCCTACATCTAAAGTCTGTAATTCAGGCATATTAGGACGTCCAAGATCATCAAATGACAGTAATGTGCACAAAAAATTATCCCGTAATTGAAGAACGCGCAAATATGGAAACTCTTGAGAAATCATGTGAAGAATTCGCTGCAGCATTGGCACTGCAGTCAGTGCACACAATTGGTCTACGAACTCTGGGGCGGCATGAAAACGCGATAAATTGAGCGTTTGACTTTCAGCATCGTAGCGTGCCAGGAACGCTGCCTTACATAGGACCAGCAATTCAGGCACAAAGTGCGACCGCGTTAACAAACTTGGCGGAAGACCCGGCTTCACATTTATATCGATATTTTGAGTGCTAAACAGCACGCAAACTTTGCCATTTAGTCGCGTCAAGCGATTGGCCAACAACTTATTGTCTACAAAGAATTGACCACGAGAGCCGTCGTGGCTGCGCTTAAAATCGAACATTTCTACCTTCAGTGGCAACATGGCATATTTCAAAGCCCATACAATGGAGCTATTTGGCAACTCCTTGCAGTTTGATATGGTCACAGTGTACCAGTCGGTGACATAAACCACTTTGTTTGCGTCTTCGTGCTCCCGCTCATATTTATCCAGAACGCTGCCTACGTGACCGAGAGTCAGATCGCCAATCCAAGAAACCACAGTTTTCGTAAGTTTGCTCGGGCCGAAGTTTTTATTAGTTTTTAATACATCTGCGTGTCCACGAGTTTTCATAGTATAGCCACGGCGATTATTTCCATAGCCTCCATTCTCCTTAATTTTTTTGATAGGCTTCATTCCGAAAATCTGATATTATATATCTCCTTCGCTTAATGTTTTTCGCGTCAAAAGTGAATTACAAATTTTATTACCCAGTTTGACATTTATGCAGTGTTGACAATCACTCATAACAGCATCTAGCATTTTGCATTATGCTCCGTAATTTCAGCATTAGCAAATGTTCCTAAACCATTTTGTTCCATCACAGTGTCAGTATTTATACTTTGATACCGAAGGTATCATAGTATATTGGTTTGCGCTGTCTGTCTGTCTTTCCTTCTGTATAAACGCAACTTTTTTCGACATATAGAGATATAGAGACTTGAAACATGGAACATATATTGGTCCCGCATCAGACAAAGTGTAAAAATTTGAGTGCTACGTCTACTAGGAAAATAAAATCGATATTTTCCACAATAATAAATCTACAGTCCCCAAACTTGGTTGGTAGGTTATTAGCGAAGTTCTTCAAAAACCGGGATATGCCACGGCTATCTCCGCATTTTAAATGGCTATATATTCCGCAGTTTTTCTGTAAAGTCTGTAAAGCATTGAAGAATACACATTCAACTATTTTAAAATACATTTACTCTTGATTAGAACCGACAGTCAACTCGATAAATATCTGGCTGAAGATCAGTTATTGGATGAGCAACTTTTTCGCCGAGTTTTATAAATGGTCACCGTGCCTAGATAGATGTTCTTTCTGATTTCGCATATATAAAATTAAACATACAGAATCCAGCTAAAACCAAAATCGTATTTGTATGTTTTCATGTAAGAGCTGTTATTTAAATGTTAATGTAATTTTGTTGTTAGGAAATTTATAAACCACATTAAGCCCTGAAATATTATTAATTAATGCTGGGAGACTAATTTATAAATTTCTTCTCTTTGAAATAAACACTATCATATATGCCGTCCATTTAAAAATATGTTTAGTAGCAGCCAATTGTGATATAATTAGAAATACCAAACAACAGTCCTTATTTATGATATTCAGCTCATTTTTGTGCCTGCTTATTTCTTATTATTTACATTGGTGTCAGTTTGTGTCATAACCATGCATTACATGCATTATATTTTAAACATATTACTCAGTTTTTTAACATGCTTTATTATTAATATTTTGAATGAGCTTTTTTGTTACATATAATCAATTACCGCGTATATAGTGTGGTCAAGCCACAGCGCAGAATCTATCGTTATAAATATTATAGTATGTATATTTATTCGATTTCAACTACAGCAAGTAACATTCATATAATTGTTATTTGTTCTTTAGCATAATTTATAAAAATATATACCAATAGTTCCCGTTTCGTCAATAAACGGTTTAACATGGAGATTTTGTTTTTCGATTAAGGCAAAGTGTGTTTTTTTGATTCGGTGTAGGGTATGTTTTGTTCACATAAGTTGACTTTGCTTTCAACTAAATGCAAAATTCATAATTCTTACATATCTCTAACATAGTGTGGCAAAACATGTAATATAAAGAATGTAAGGGAAGAGTATATACGTACAAAAAATATTTAGAGCGAGCACAAAACACAAAAATCTTTAGGTTAAGGGAGTAATTACAAATCAAGCATTTTTAATTTATATGGTAGACTCAGCGTTTTACTATGGTAGAGGGTCGCGGCAATCCACTGCGTTTCATTTGTGTCGGCTGCCGTAGACCCGACGGTTTCGGTATGCCTGTTGCACCGGTTGTCACTTGTGTCAGCTTCAAGCTAAGCGCATGTGTATCAAACGGGTCATTTTGTTTTGTATCCTTACAATGCAGACTGCAACGCGACGATGCAGAAGAAAGACTCTATTTCAAAATTTGATTAAAAATTAATCACTCCTTCCAGTATTTTGATTATTAACTCACCTCAGGAGTTTCAGATTCCCCAGCTGCTTTCCCACTCAGACTATAATAACCGGATGCTGGACGGGCAAGCCCATTAGCTGTGGCTCTCTTGGCACCTGCTGTCGACGGTGCACGCAACCCGCTGATCAATTTGGGCACTTTGAATATGGAACTTTTATCCTGTTAAATAAACATCAAATTAGCTTGTACTAAACCTTTATAGCCTACATTATATGCACCTCCTTTTGTTGCGTGGCTTTTGGGCCACTAATGAGCTTATTGGCCTGAACGCTGGGTCGTCTTATGGCTCCACCAACACTGGGTCGGGATACCAATGCAGTAGCACAATTACTAGCTCCCACATAGTTGCCTAGATTGGATGAAAGGTTGTGAAATGACTTCGATTTGATGCCCATCGGACTTGTTAGCCCTCCAAAGTCTCCATATGTAGGCACAACATCCGTCGCTGTTGTTGTTACGTTAACTGCTGTGGTTGCATTCAGACCAGCGCCAGCGGATGTTGCCTTACTCACACTAGTAAGCCTTTGCAGATCGCCGATGTAACGTGGTCGAGACAGCGAACGCGGCTGTGTTAACTTATTCTGATCAGATTCGGGAAGCTTCTGTCGTTGACGCATCATCCATGATGTCTCCTTAGGCTTTTTGTAGGTCAAGTAATTGTTGCTAGCTTTGGCGTTGCCCGGTGACTCGTTCATATTATTGAAGGATGTCTGATCAAGGCGCGAAAGTCGCCTATGTGGCGACTGTTGTCGCTGATCTGGTTCTACTGTATCCAAAGTCTGATGATGGTGATTTTCATCATCAATACAAGGGACTACAATGTCGCTTAACTGCTCATTGCGAGCGCGCATTTCCTCAGTTATTTTAATTGTCTTAAAACGGTCGCGATCTCTGTTTCGTCGTCCGACCACCTTATAGCTAGAAGATTCTGTGTCTGTAGCAACCTGCTGCTGCACATCGACCTCGTGCTCCTCAGTCTCCTCTAGTGAGGAGCAAACCTGCAATATATTGGGTGGGTCCTCCTCCCGTCGATGAACAATAAACGATGTTGAATTGCAACTGGCGGTACTGGCATTACTGTTTTGCATTGCGCTCAGATTGACATCGTCATATAGGCGACTCCGTCGACTCAGCAAACGTTCTCCGCTGGATTGGCTATTGCTATGACTGTGGGTGCTCACTAGTTGGGTCGATGTGGGAGTGACATGATCAGCATCCTCTACCGGTTGCTGCTGCTCAACCTGTGTGCTTTGCTCCTCATCTTTGTGAAAGCGCCGTTTGATACTGTCAAGTGATTTTTGCATTTTCAGCTGATCCGCATTGAGTGCGTTTACTTTACCGAGCTCAGCCAGCATGTGCTCGAACAGCTCTTCATCATCTTGCTGTGCAATGAGCTCTACATCTACCTTACCCAGTTCCACAACGCACTGATTTTGCTTGTGCTCCACGGACGTATTGTAGGTGGCATCTAGCAAAGGTTGCTCGATTTGCTCGAGCAGTTCTATTTTGCTTAGCACAAAATTTTGGTTGTGAAAACCATCGCGATCACCATCAAGCCGCAGGTCTTTAAATACTTCTGTGGGTGGCTCAAAGGTATGATTAAGCAGTTGCCGGCTGTTGAAGTTGTTGTGCGGCGTTGTGCTCACAATTGGCGATAAGTTAATTATTTCGCCACGATTTTTCGGCGTATGATTAATCTGCTTATGGTTATTATTATTGTTGTTATAGCTTTGAACACGTGCTGTTGTGGTTAATGGCGTAGATTGCATATGTATGGATGACAATTTTTTCTCAACATTTTCTGGCGTCTCGCAGTGTGCAGCCTCAGGGGTTAGACATCCTTCTGAGAAGGTGTTATTCACCTGTCGCCCAGTCAATAACTGTGTCTCATTTAACAGTGGAGTCTGTACCGCCGTTGGTCGCTTAAATGTCGCATTTTTCTCCCACTCACCAGGCAATTCTGTTATGGGCGATGTCACACTCTCCACCAGGCTGACTGTGGTATCGCCAATCATATCCTCGTACAACACCATCGTTTTGCCCAAGAGCGGCTGCGTTTGGACTTGTGCCAGCATTTGCTGTTCATTTGACATAGACACGCTGTCGGTGCTGTTGTCCATTGTGCTGCAGGCCGAAGTGGTTTTACTTAGTGTTGTCAGCGATATGTCATCGATCTGGCCAATATGCGAATCCTTGATTAATGTGCCATCACCGGACATGCTGAGCGATTCGAGAGCTTTACGATCTCTGATCATGTCTTTAAGCGTGTAGCCTCCATCATTAATTAGCGCTGTCGTCGTTGTCAAATTGTGGTCCGTTATTCCAATGCCATCAAATGTTTCCATGCTGTTGATCGATTGCAGAAAGTTAAGATTTGTGAAATCTGCGGAAGTGATAAGCGAATTGTTCATGTGACCGTTGTTCATCGATGAGCAAATGGACGAAGGTGGCGATGTGTCTTGCAAAAAGGATTTGTGCATATTGGTGACTAGTCCACCAATTTCAAGACTGAGCATTCCTGAATTTGTAGAGGCCATCGTGTTATTCTGTGCTTGAGCCAAATGCGTCTGCAATACAAATTTGAGATGAAAAATCAAATGATAAGGTCTTTAAATTCTTTATCGTAAAGAAACAAGCTAACCGCTGTCCACCGGTTAATGTCTTTAAATCAATTAAAAATGGTTACAAGTACTATCTTCTGCTTGCATATACTTTTAAAAGGATATCTTACCATCAAACTACAATAAATTTAACAGTTTTCTTCATGTTTTTTGTAGATATAGGTATACCTTTCTTAAAGTGACCGTAACTCTCTCGAAACACTTTGGAAAATGTGAAACGTTGGATTCTTAAATTCGATTTTTATATCGCCTATCCCAAAAGTCTCCCAGTATTTTATGTTCAGAACTTTTCTTTTGTTAATTACATTTTTTAACAGATTTGTACTTACAAATTGGGTGTCCAGATTCGTTGCCGCCTGTGATCTGCGTTTGGGACGTGTGAACGTCTTCGAATTATGTTTATATGCTTAATAAATGAGATACATATATTTGTATTAGCTTTAATTGGTAAATTTGCAAAAAAATAATTTGTATGAGTTATATGACCGTATTTGTAAATTATGTTTACAGTCAGTTAGTTCTGTTTTAGCTTCTGTGTGGTTTTGAGAGATCGTCGGTTTCTAGCAGTACATCTTCTTTGTTGATCAGCATTATATCATCATCTGAGCACAATCGCATATCATTAATTTCATGATCTAAAATTATTTCAGACGGTGACAAGCCCTTATCTGATGTAATTGGCTCTGTAACCAGTTTAGGCTTCCTCCAACTGTTAATTTAAACTGCGTGACTTTTTATCTGCTGTAATTGATTGATGCGCCAAATTTTGCTGAAAATTTTGTCCTTTAACATTTAAAGTAAACAACAGAATATCGTTGGTAACCACCCATTTGTTATGGAACGCTGGACGCATGACAAGTTGTCCGAAAAAGTCACGCGATTTCCATGCCTCGTCGCCTGTACGATCCATGCAACGGCCGGTTAATGTGAAGATGCGAAAGCGATTGTGATATGTGAGTATTGAGCGTTTGACTTTCAGCATCGTAGAGTGCCAAGAGCGCAGCCTTTATTAGAGCCAGCAATTCAGGTGTAAAATGCGATCTTTTCGGTGCATTATACATATATTTTGGGAGCATTGAGTTCTTAAGATGAATTGCTTAAATTGCTGTTCGAGTCCAGAACTGTACATATGCAAAAAATCAATAGTCTAGTTTTCTAAATAAAACCTATAAGTGTCATATAATGTAGATTTTTATACTTTGATACCGAAGGTATACTGGTCTGTGCCCGCGTCAGACAAAGTCTAAAAATGGGAGTGTTAGGTGAGATGTTAACATGTGAACTGATTTTTAATCGGAAAACATGCGGTTCCAATTCCAACTCCGCAATTACACCTTAGCTCTTAATAAAAAATAAATTTGCGAGGCCAAACCTTACAGGAAAGTGCAAAACATAATAGATTAATCTAATCTAAAACCATAATCCAGAGGCAAGAGAACTATTACATTGTTAAAGTCAAAGAAAGGGGCAATATCACATTTTCCCAATGTACATTAATTTGACAGTTGAGAATGGATGAATATAATGTAATGTAATGAATCAAAAACAGTTATACACAGTTATGTTTACCCCAGATAGAGGAAAATGTTATTAATAGTGATCTCAACAAGCTTTTCATACTATGATATAGGGTTATATTTGCAGCCCCTTAAAAAAACAAGCGAATCGTTTTTGAGAGCAAAGAAGAAAAATACTAAAAATAGTTTCACAGCCCAACAAACCCATATTCTAAACAATTTATATCCAACAAGAAATCCTATTATTTTTAGCAGACATTTCTTAGAGACCTTGGTTATGCAAGTTACTTCTTAAGAGATTATACTACATAAAAAAAACACTTCAAACATGCGAGGAAACATTCAAACATTTATTTTTACCAATGTTTCCAAGAGCACTGCTACTATTTTCAGTATATATGCACGTTTTGTGCGATTTTGTGATTACTACAATAACATTAGCCAAATATAGCAATAGCAACAATTGGCATACACAAGGTGGTAATCGGATTGGTCTGCCTACACGCATCGCAAGAGTATATAAATATTAAAGTCATTGCCGTCGGTTTAACCCGCTACAATGCGGTTTTTAAGGCTTCAAGTGCGCAACACTGTTTGTACTAAGATAAATGCACTGTATTTGTGTGTTGGTATGTCCCATGGTTTGCCATACATAAGTATGTGCATGTGTTGAATTGAATGATGCATTTACGTACCTTGTTCATTTGTGGGTTGCTGCAATTGCGACTGCTCTTGATTATTTGTTTTCCACTGCTGAAGTATGTTCGATATGTCATCGTTCGTTTTGTCTGCGAGAAAACTATAGTTTTCAAGGAAACAGATGGCGTTAGTATTTTTAGCATAAAAAACAACCGCAAAGGCAAACGCAAACGTGAACGTCACTTACATATATGAATCATCCTTTAATGCTTCGTCAATGTCCAGTATATCCATCTCCTGTTGCGGTGACAGTTTCAAATTTACGCTATTCTTTAGGCACAGGAAACAAATAATAAATAAATAAAACATTCACTCTCGCATATATTGGTCGGCTATATGCTCATAGACAAATTATCTTTTTTTCAATTGTGGTACGGCTGCACAACCACTCAAGCGAAAAACGCAAAGAGGCTTTGTTTACTTTTTGAAATTCTCGTACTCAACTATTCTTGTTATAATATTAAAGCAATTTCTTTACAAATACTTACAATTACTCAGTTTTTATAAATAAATAGACGGCCGCTCCGAGCAATAGGGCTGGCGAACAATCGATTACACTATCGACATTATTGATCGTTTTTCGCCAACATCGATGAATTTTAACATCAATAATGTGACCAATACCAAAATAATACCAAAACTATCATATCAAAAAGCACCAGCAGAAAAAATTTATTTATTTTTGCAAACCAAAATTGCTACAGCGTAGGACGTTGTCATATCTGGGCAAAATTACAAAATTCCAAAAAATATATGTACACTAAGGATATTTATAACCTTTCCGTTTTTGAAAAAAAAAAACGATACTTGTGCACAAGGGCTATTGCAACCGCGTTAGAGAAATTGTTCAGAAAAGCTGGTGATCTAATTGCTAATCGATGATGATGCTGTAAAGTTAATGTTTATCGAGTTTGCATGCAAAATATTGTAATAGGCAGTCATGCTCGTCTGTCCTCCTTTATGTCTGAATGATCGACTTTCAATTTCAGTATATAAGTTTGCGTGTATCATACGCAGATCAAGTTGATTGTATCTTATCAATAATTGGCGTTTCTCGAATTTCGATATATGCATTTTACAATATCGTTAGAAAAAAGATTTACATGATAACCCAATGTTAAATTAACATACTCTAAACTTGATTCCTTCATTTGCATTCTTCAAATATATTTTTGAAGAAATTGAATAGTTGAAGTATGATCCCAAAATTGGTCCATACACTACTATGCAAAAGCGTATATTTTTTATTATTATTTGCAAATAGATTTTAATAAATACAAAGAGAAAGAGGGTCACAACTAACTTCGTTGTCGTTAACGTGTATGCTGCAAATGTTAAAAATTCAGGCAATAACATCTGAATTTTGAAGCTTCAATCCTTTGACCCCGTTTCTACTAGATTTAAGGTACAAATTCTTTAGTTTTTCGTGCAATTGTGTCTAGTTTCTATATACTATAATGGTTTAACATATCACGGTTTCGATCATGCACAATAATGAATATGTGTCTTTAGGAAGCTTTCAAATAGATTTTTTTGAAAAAAGATAAGGTCTGCTCAAGTTTACAATTTGCTGACTTATTGCATCTTGCAAGCTTCAAGCAAAGCTTAACAATTAATTACAAATAAGCTTAATTAGCATTTAAGCTTTCAATAAATGCAGCTTGACAGGTTTATGATACTTTTATTTTTTTATTCTCAGAAAATTTTGCGCATGGAAATATTGTGTTGCAGTTCTATTAGAATAGCTTCGTCATGGACTGGCAAATTTTGCTATGCTTTTTTTCTGTTTGGCTTTTATTCAAATGCCAAAAAAGTGTGGCATATGAAATACCTAGCGTGGATATAAATATGTTAAACGATCGCGGATTTAGGGTTTCAATACCTGGTAAGTAACTGTGGCCGGTTGCAAGGTCAGCATTGTAATTAAACCAATTATAGATGAAATGGGCATGCATCGTGTCTTCTACATGCTGCAAGTGAATGACAAATGTTCGGCTCTTATGGACTACATAACACAAGCAACAAATGGCTCCTGGAGTAGCACACAACAATTCAGATTGTACAATAATGATAAGCTTCATATCGCAATGTTGGTGCAGTATAACGATATTATCTATGAGAAGAGCGAGACACGCGTGATACTGAACAGTCGCCTGCTGACCACTCAACACAGCTTATCCCACAACATCAACTATCCCAGCAACCAAGAAGAGTGCCAGGTTCATCTAACGTCAAAAACGCCAGTAGAAACTTGCAAGCCAGCTCGCAGCATAGTGAGCAACAACCAAGGTACATGCCAAGGTGAACTGCTCTTCGAGGACAATTTTAGTGAGGCGCAACTTAATCGTAGTGTTTGGACGTATGACATACGTCAGCGCATGTATCAAGAAGAAGAGGAACTTGTGGCCTTTGACGACTCACCACGGAACTCATACGTGAAGGAGGGGAACCTACACATTGTTCCAACAGTGGCAAGCGAGGTAAATCAGGGTATCTATCAACTGGGCGATAGCTGTACGGCTGTGGAAAGTCCGGATCTCGAGTGCAAAATTGATCGAAGAAGCTTCCATAAGATTAATCCGCCGGTATATTCGGCTCAGCTGCATACCCGTGAGTCCTTTAGTTTCAAATATGGAAAAATTGTGGTTCGTGCTAAACTGCCAAAAGGCGATTGGCTATTTCCATGTAAGTTGTTTTCATGTTTTGTTCTGCTTCTATATTTTGGTCTCACTACAAGCAACATTTTCACAGATGTGATGCTTCAGCCAGCTTCAACGCATGTGGAAACGCATTATGCCAATCAGCTTCGTAAGTACAGTAGCACATTTTGAAACGTTGAAGATTAATTATTAATTAATTTTTAAATTTAATTATTAATTTTAATAAAACAACAAGAAAGCACAGTTACCTTTAGTACGCCAAATATTACATACCCTTGTAGACCCAACATTTAACTACATCTAACTTACCTTTGGACCCATTGTTCCTATGGCAACTATAATTTAGTACTGTGGTCCGATGATAACGATTTTTTTTGCCAAATATGACTAACTTAATTACAAGTATATTTTGTAAGTTTGATCAGTATGCTATGGTAGAAAATAATCATTTTAATATTCCTAAGATAGCTGTAAAATAAGGAGGAGAGACCCGGTCGGCTGAGTGAGTTCTGCGCGTATATGTGAATATGTCGACTAGGCTAGCGATGCTAACAATATACATATGTATAAACTTTATGTGGTCGAAGCCGTCTCCTATATTGCTGTCGGCAGCATCTGCTTTGGCTTAAGAATCTGATATATATATTTACATTTATATGCTGCCTGTGTACCATGCGTACTTTAAAGTATATAAATTGTATTTATGAATAACACAATTTATTTTTCTATGATTAATTTAATTTCACTTAATAAATTAAAGGCATCGCGTTTGCTCGTGGCAACTCTCACTTGCGCAGCACACAGAAGGACGACATATCGGGTAGTCGCTTATATGGCGGCATGGTCGTTTGGGATCAAGGACGCCCTCTGCAATTTTTAAAGGATCGACTAAACACAAATCATTATGGTAATGACTTTCATAATTACACAATGATCTGGCAACGGGATAAGTTAATTCTCACGGTGGACGAAGAGATTTACGGAGAGCTCTACGATGGCTTGCCCTTTTTCAATGAAAAATGTTTCATCATTTTTGGCGTTACAGTGGGCGGTTTTCTCAACTTTGATGATGACATTATACCTAATGATGTAAAACCATATAAGAATCGTGAGCCGCGCGCCGCTCTCTCATTTTGGAATGATCGTGATACATGGGCTCCCACTTGGGAAAATAGCAGCGCGATGATTATAGATTATGTTCGAGTGTATGCTGAGTAGTATCGATATATAAATGTGAATAGTTATAGAACTTATATGATTTATATGATGTGTATGTTGGTTTTTTTTCAGGAAATGAAATTTATGTTATTAAATATATTTTGGATATTAAATATAAATTCGTGTTTTATTTTCTCTATCAGCAATAGCTTTGAAATACCTCATAAAAATTAAATAATTATATATAGAACAAAGCTGTACTATGAAAACAACGAAATTGAGTAAAATTCATTACCGTCAATCTCTATTCAACTGTCAATAATTAAGTAAATAATAATTATATTTAACCTTTTCGATAATTAATTTGTCGTATCCAGGCAGCCGTACATTTTATTTATAAGAACCTTTGGCATTCTTATAAAAACAAGTAAAAAAAAACTGTAGTAAAGTACTCTTGCTCAAAGTGCTCGTGCAAACCGAATTAATGAATCTGTGCATATGCATGCCATTTTGAGTTGAATTTGCAAGTTGACCGGCCGATATCCTATTGATAACAGAGGAGCGCTCGCCCAAATTCGAAATTTAAAAAACGATCTTTTGCGATTAACCAGAATCACGCATCATGCCTTTTACATAGGTAATATGTATGATTCTATGTAAGTTATCGATACATTTTAACCAAGTGCAGAGTTGCCAATTATAGATTACAAAAATCGGACAGATTGATTAGAATAAAATACCAAAGCATGCCACATTTGGCTCTTATCAGAACTTTTATTCCTTGGTTTTACAAACGAAATATATTGCAATTTCCTGAGCGATATTTTTTTTCGATCTGAAAACAGTGTCACAAGACTTTTGCAATATTGGCAGCATGCCTTACTGTGATCGCTGCTATCCTGACCTGAGAAATCTGTCTAGTTTATCCAAGGTTCACGAAAGTTTTGCTTGTACAATTCTCTTGTCATGTTTTAATATACATTGAGGATTACAACAAAGTAACATTTACTTATATTTGCTCCTTTTGACAATAACACAACCGATAGTTGAAACCGATTTACACCGATCATTTCAGAATTTGCGTATTGCTTATACATCAAATTTTTTTTATTAAAAGAACAAAAATATATGGACTTGTTGAAAAAATGCTTGGCTTCCATACAGGAATCAGATTTGTCCGCTAAAGGGCCAACCCGGCTACAATTGCCTGCTGTCTCTGGAATCTAATCTGATCGAGGCGCCTGTACAGAGAGAGCGATAGACTGGCCACACATGCATGTTACATAAATAATCTCAACTCAAAATATGTACTTTGTATAAAAATAAGCCGAAACCGGTTTGAGAGGTCCAGACTCAGTCAGTAAATTGGAGTCGGACAAAATGTCTGTAGATGGTAGATTGCAGAGAGAGAAGCTGCTGTTGAGACTGCTACTTTGTATGTGGATTGTTAAAATACGATGCTACAAGGTGCCTGCCGCCCTAGTGGAGCCTTTGGAAAACGGTTTTCGTGTTTTCATACCAGGTAAGCAGTTAACTTAAAGAATGCATCAACCAGTTTTACTTGCCGAATTTCATTTCAAGACGAACCTGGCGTCAAAAGAGTCGACTTTAATGTGAACCGCAATCGCAATTTCACAAACTTTGAGGAGGGCGAGTTCAAAGCTCAGGTGCGTCAGCCGCAGAATGGACGCTGGCAACATGATTTTGTTAGAGTACCTTTGAGAGCACATGATACGGTCTACATTTGGACAAATGTACAGCATGGCAATGCAATATATCGCGATCAGGCTGTGCCACAGCAGGTTTGTCAATTGTTTGACGATAATTTGCCAGCTAACTGCACTAAGCAGAGCACTGATCAAACTTTAAGAACAACTACACCCAGAAGCAACATAGTATATGTCACGTCGCCGGCTTTACTTTGCGTTGAGGAAAGCGAAACTGTGGTGTCACCACCACCAACCAATCCGATTTGCAAGGGCACATTGATATTTGAAGAGGAATTCGATTCTCTCAATGAAAGTCTTTGGCAACACGAAATTCGGGCTCCACTTGACAATGCAGACGCTGAGTTTGTGCTGTACGATGGCAAGGCACGCATTCGAAGTGGTCAACTAATCATCGAGCCAAAGCTGTGGTCTAGCTATCGACCAGACTTGCACATAACAAATGCTCATCTGGATTTATCTGACCGATGCACTGGGACTCACAATAGGCAAAAGGAGTGTGTGCTGCACACAAGTGGGCCTCTTATAATGCCACCGGTGGTGGTGCCACGCTTGAGCACTAAGGAATCTTTTGGCTTTAAATTTGGACGTGTGGAGATACGCGCTAAGCTTCCAAAAGGCGATTGGCTGGTACCACTGTTGCTGCTGGAGCCGCTCATGGAGTCGTATGGCCAAACTGGCTATGAATCTGGTGCGCCCACATTATTTAACTTGTATTTAGAGTATTGATAACATTTTATAGGTCAGTTGCGCGTTGCCATGGCCCGTGGTAATGAGCAACTACGTCTGCCCCATGGCAAACTCATCGATGGTCGGACTATATATGCTGGTGCCGTGCTGTCCACTGAGGCGTCTCAGCGTGAAGACTTCTTGGTCCAACAGCGGCGGAGCATTCATTTTGGCGATGACTTCCACGTGTACGGCCTAATATGGAGCAGCCAAAGTTTGCGGTTTTCAATTGATGGTCAAGATTATGGCGAACTGTTAAGGGGCTTCGCGGAATCAGAATATGCCAGCTGGCGTCGAGGTGGACCGATGGCGCCCTTTGATCGCATGGTAAAAGCACGTTAGCTTCCATACTCTTTTAACACATCTTCCATTTTAAACTGACTCTAACACTCTGTTTCCATTACAAATACGTCCATTTCTCCTTGAGGTCGCTGTTGCAGGCAATAAGAGCTTAAAACTATGTGCACTTTTTACACACACGTCAAAGAAGGCAACTTCCTTGCCAATTGCTAATGAAACAAAGCCAGCTTGGAATTACTTTCGACAATCAGATATTTATAAAAATGGGTAACAATGGGTAAAATGGTTTTGTGCAAATGAAAGTAACAGGCAGAAGGAGGGATCTCCGACCCCGTAAAGTATATATATTCTTGATCAGGAACTGCCGAGTCGATATAGCCATATCCGTCTGTCTGTGTGAACACGCGGATCTCATAGATTACAAGAGTTACAGATCAAATTTAGCATATAGGTTCTCGTATATCCGGCGCAGATCGTTTGCTTTATTTTATCGATAATTATCTCCGTTCATCGAATATCGATACATTTTAATTTCCGATAGCAATAAATGCTACAATCTTAAAGGAAAAATGTTCTTATTAATACACAATATGCACATGCATCTTATTGATCAACTGCCTTAATTTGATCAAGATCGGATTAGGAACACCCAAGTTATAGTCGAAAAAATATTCTCATATTGAGAAAGAGATGGCAAGATAATCGAAGCGACTGTCAATATGTTATTGTATGTACTCTGCAGAGACCCGTTACCTACAATTGCGTGTATATATGTGTATAGTTGAATAAAAATATGCGCTGGCTTAGTTTTTTTTACTCTGCAGTCCCAGTGTCTGCCATAAGTAAAGAGTGCATTTGAAAACCTTCTCACATATCTCTTCTGCGCTTATTACTCCGCCCCTAATAATCGATAATAGCTATTGTTTTTTATATAAGGTCACAACATTTTGAATCTTCTTTTAAAGGTCGGTGAAAAATAAATGTTCACGATACAAAAATATATCCCAGTCAATTTAAAAGTTAGTCACCAACTATGAAATTTATATTAAGAGTAACACCCTAAAAAAATGCCCATACCTTTCCCAATTACAGAGATTGAGTTACACTCTGATTTACACTGATAATTCATAATTGCAAACTATTATTTTTAAAATTTTTGCCAGTCCAGCATCTTCAATAATGAATTACTGCCAGTTCCATTCCATTCTGTCCCATTTTTTCATTTTTGCTGCACCATTTTGCTGTGATGTATAAGGCGCTGTGAAGTGTGACTAAATACATGCTTGCGCTAACCTTTGTTTAAACTAATTCCATATATTCATCGCACCAATTGGATCAAAAAAATTATCCAACATTACATATTTCAGTTTTACATCACACTGGGCCTTTCAGTTGGCGGCTTTGGGGATTTTGTTGATGAGTTACGCACTGCTAACTTTGGGAAGCCATGGATCAATAAACACCCACAGGCCAAGCTTAAATTTTGGCAGAACGAGGATCAATGGCTACCTACTTGGAAGGAGCCAAAGTTGATTGTTGATTATGTTCGTGTTTATGCAGTTTAGATATTAATGGCATAAAGATTTAAGTAACTCTGTATATTAAAAATAGAAGAAATGCTGACCTTTGTGTACTTTTCTGATAACCACTTGCATATAATGCAAATTTATATGAAATGTTTGCTATTCATATTTTCTTACTTTATTATACTAGGTGCTTATGACATTGAAAAAATTAATAAAGCCGTTAACTGAGAAGGAGATGCAGTGGTATGGTAAGAATATAGTTATATTAAAAAAACAATCGGTCTGCCAATAAATAAAGTACTTTAATTTAAATTATACATTAGCAGATGATCTTTATTTTCCACAGAAAATAAGCAATGAATGCTCTTCAGAACGGTCAACAAAAACGGCACATTTCTATATAAGATGAATAACCAAACAAAGATTCAAATCAACGACAATGGTCAAGGAATAACGAAAACTTATGAATTTAAAATTTATGAGCATGGAAAAGTCGTCAGAAATAAAAAAAAATAAAAACCAGAGTGAGATTGCTTGCAATCTGAAACTGAGCAGAATAACAAGTATCCTGCTTGTAGCGGAACTTTTATTTTTGAGGAAAATTTCGACACACAGCGCGTACCCATTTGGATTTATGAACTATGCTCTCTTGTTTTAGCAGCAGAAACAGAACAAGAATTCGTTACCTACGTGAACACAAATATTATTTTGAAAGACCTTTTGTATATAATTACAACCAGGGTACACGGTAGCAAATCATTTGAGCAAAGGGGCTGTATAAGCAAAAAAAAAACCGGGTTTCATCGCGTAAACGTATGTGGACCTATAAGTATCATGAGTGGGCGTTTTCCACATGTATAAAACTTTTTAATTGAAATATGGCTGAATGGAAATACTTGCCCATTGGCGATTGACTTGTCCCATTTGCGTGTTGCTGTAAAGTTTAATCTAGTAATAAAATTTGTTTTTTAAATTACTACTCCAGATCTAAAAATGCTTACGAGCATACACATCCTTATTCACATGGGAATTATGTTTGAATTGTGTTCCATGCCTGGTCTACTTATTATATATACTTCTTGTTTTGTGTCGTATCGGCTAAAAAGTCATTTTGCCGAGACGTAACTCACAATTGAATCGAAATGCTGTTATTATTACGCGGCTTGCTATCCATATTAACATTTTAAGTTTGCAGAACTAATAAATTTGACGAGATGTAATACTTCACATATATATACTATAATATGTACTTTATGTATTATGGAAATGTATTGCAATATATCATTGAACATAATTTATATCTTCTTGGTAGTGCTTCATTACGTGCTTCATTCAGTGTCTGACTGTAGGCTGCGTTCTGAACTTCGCAGATGATTACTTATTGCCTGCGACGCGGATATATAGTTATGGCGATGTACAGGCTGAAATCAAATTTGTTGAATCAATGCGATTCTCGTCCTGGGTACAACCAAGCCTGATGATTGACCATGTGAAATTTTACACTATTCATGCAAATGAAGAATAAATTCATTTATGTACGTGCATAAACGTGTATATTAAGGATAAGTGACAGCATACTAAAAAGTTTTCCCATTATTCTTCTTTGATCCATTATTACGTGAGCTCTGTGTAGATTTTTTTTTTCGCTTATCAGAAGACCAATCCACGTCGTCTTCGTCGTCAGTACCACCAGTATTACCTGACTGCAAATAAGTTGATGTTGAGCTTGAGCTGGCACTAGAGCCTTCCTTGGTTGCCAATCGTCGACTAGCTATGCGAGATGAGATGCGGCCCATGCCCATGCACTTCTCCAAGTGTGGTGCAAATCTGGCTGCAGCCACTAATCTTTCACAATTTGGGCAAGTGCAGTCCATCTGCTTTTTGGCGGTCGATATACCAAAAATGTCCAAATTCGGTATCTCACACATGTGAAATGCAGACTCTCGATTCTCCTCGCCGACTCCATCAAGCGCTGCCAGATTGCCGGTCTTACGTAAATGATGTGTTTCTATAAAAATGCCCGCCACAACATCATCTAGAAGTGCCTGATACAAATAGTTGGAAGCCTCGTCCAATTCTTTTGGTTCCTTGATTAGTTCTCGGAAATTGATTGCAATGGTGGAGGCTGCTGAATGATTTGAAGCCGCTGTGAGCGTTTGAGATGTCGCACTTAGTGGATTCAACTGATTTGTATTTGAATTGGCCATGTTTCGTTTAACATATACTTTATAAATTCTTATTTTTTTATTTTTGCAAAATCTGCAGGCGGTTGATGCTCACTATCGATGTAAAACCATCGATAGAGAACTACAACAAGAGATATCGATAGATTTTACGTTTTCGTTCCCTAAGAAGTCATCGATGTTTCTACATTGATAGTGAGCATCAACCGTCTGTATATTTTGCAAAAATAAATATAACAAAAATTAATAAACTATATGTTAAACGAAACATGGCCAATTCGAATACAAATCAGTTGAATCCATTGAGTGCGACAGCATCTCAACCTCTCACAACGGCCTCAAATCATTCAGCAGCCTCCACCATTGCAATCAATTTCCGTGAACTAATCAAGGAACCAAAAGAATTGGACGAGGCTTCCAACTATTTGTATCAGGCACTACTAGATGATGCTGTGGCCGGTATTTTTATTGAAACACATCATTTACGTAAGACCGGCAATCTGGCAGCGCTTGATGGAGTCGGCGAGGAGAATCGAGGGTCTGCGTTTCACATGTGTGATATGCCGAATTTGGACATTTTTGGCACATCGACCGCCAAAAAGCAGATGGACTGCACTTGCCCAAATTGTGAAAGATTAGTGGCTGCAGCCAGATTTGCACCACACTTGGAGAAGTGCATGGGCATGGGCCGCATCTCATCTCGCATCGCTAGTCGACGATTGGCAACCAAGGAAGGCTCTAGTGCCAGCTCAAGCTCAACATCAACTTATTTGCAGTCAGGTAATACTGGTGGTACTGACGACGAAGACGACGTGGATTGGTCTTCTGATAAGCGAAAAAAAAAATCTACACAGAGCTCACGTAATAATGGATCAAAGAAGAATAATGGGAAAACTTTTTAGTATGCTGTCAGTTATCCTTAATATACACGTTTATGCACGTACATAAATGAATTTATTCTTCATTTGCATGAATAGTGTAAAATTTCACATGGTTAATCATCAGGCTTGGTTGTACCCAGGATGAGAATCGGATTGATTCAACAAATTTGTTTTCAGCCTGTACATCGCCATAACTATGTTTCCTCGTCGCAGGCAATAAGTAATCATCTGCGAAGTTCAGAACGCCGCCTGCAGTCAGATTCAACACAATGAAGAATTACAAGGAGGATATAAATGATATTCTGAATAAAAAAATAAAAACAAGTGAATGTCTTAAAATGCGATTAAGTATTATTTATTTCAACCGAGAATGGCCCAATGATCCCACGCCCTTTCCACAACTCGTCCGGCTGTAGCAATTTTTCATTATTCCCTGCACACAGTTGCCAAAATATCTAGAATACCATACAAAACAGTGCAGACAATGAAAAATAATGCCTAAAACATCTAATTCCTTCTGTAAAATGTATTTTTCAATACACTTTTTGCAACAAAAAATTATCAATTAATAGCTGCAACTGATACTGATGTTGATGTTGCCCATGCGAAAAACATTTCACATCTTTGAAAAATTCCCATTCGTTCCGTAAGATGTTCTGTGTGGGTAGCCTATTAGTATTGCATAGAGAAGTAAAATGGACTTATAATTGTATTTTCTTTGCTTAGTGCTGGAACGCAATTAAATTTTTTTGTCATGCTCATATAATTTTTTCTGCCATAAAAGAAAGAATCTGGTAATTTTGTAGGCATTCTGCTTTTGCCGTACATGCAGAGTGCCTTATTGGTATCGATGACAATATCGGAAAATGTATGTATTTTCATATATAATTGGATAACTGAAACAAAAATCGACAGATCTGTCCGATAAATGGTCAAAACGGGAATACTGTATATTATTACCTGAATTAGTTCTTTAGAAAAGGCCATGTTTACCACCATCGATATTTTTTGGAAATGACATCGATGTTTTTTTTTAGGAAATTCAGAGCATCGACTTATCGATGTTAGATCGGTGCTGCATACGAACATAAATGGAATGACGCTTAACAAAAAAAAAGAAATTTACAAATTGCTCGTGGAGAAAATATACAACAGATGCCAGCAAATACAATCGGAAAATGAGCGCAGCGTTATGAGGTGAGTAATGAACCCACAATTTGCTTCAGCGCTGAAAGGTAAGACCATTAATTGCAGAGTAAATTGCATAAAGAAGATACTAAACCGACGCACATATGATGTGGAGCTGTTAAAGAAACGGCTTGACAAGCATGGTGACAATTGGCGCTCGGTACCAATGGTGACGGCTCAAGCAAGGGGTAAGCCCGAACAGAAACGTCGTGGACCGAAACCTAAGAACATATCGAATGTAACAGACTTATCAGCTGAAATAGAACATAAGACATTCCGCAAGTCCAGGAAAGAGCGTGTGAAAAAACAACAGCAAACAGAGCTCGGCGCAACTACTTCGACACCTCAATAATCATTTAACTTTAAAAAATTGATTGATAATCGATGGCCCGTTTGATTCTTGGAAATAAAAAAATTTGCAAAATGGGTAGTTTTATACATATATATTTTATTAAACTCTTACGGAAATATTAAACAGCATCAAGAGGATTTTTTAAAAATTTTATTCGGCCTGTCGCAGACGGGCCAGGCGTTGTGTCAGCTCATCCTGCTCCTGCGACACTTGAGTGGAGGCACCAATGGTAGCTGATTGCACGCCGCTGGGCAGTTCCATATTAAGTTCGAGGCCAGCCTCGTCAGCAACCTGTTGCAAGAGGTTATCCACATCTCCTTGGGGCACAGATGTGGTCACCGTGTCAGACATTGTACCCTCCATCACTGAGCTTTGTACATCCAAATCTTCGAACTGCGATTCGAATTTCTCCATCAACGATGAGATTTTTTCCAGATTCATACCTTTCATGGCAGCATCCATGGCCTTAACCACACCGGCCATTGAGCCAGTGACTTTACGTGTTGTTAATGCCGATTGTACCCGACTAGCGACTGCATCCACGCGTGCACTCATACGCAGATAATTAACGGCCTGATTCTTTTGCCTGATGGCATTCTCAGCGTGTATGCGAGCCACATCCATGTTACCCTTTTGTATGGCCTTCTTGGCTTTGACCTTCTCTTGTTTTTCTTCCTTTTCACATTTCTTGGAATTGCGCTCCAGCTCTTTTACGGCAAACTTTAAATTAAAAAGGTGCTCTATGGAGGATTGTGGGTGTGTTATTCTAATTGAGTGGATTGAGAAATGGCGTCATAGTTTTTACTTACTTTCCATTGAAGACGTGGACATGTCGTTACCCAGTTTGAAGCTTGTATTTTTAATGTTAAACAATATTTGGTAGTCCTCTCGGCATACACTTGATCGCTTCTTTTTATTTTAATAATTTTTTTCACCTTGTATGAATCACTTTTGTGTATTTTTTTAAACAGCTGTTCTCAGTGAGAACATGTACATATATATCGACTCGATAATTATGATGCTTTTTTGTTACAAATCCCACATTCGGAATCGATATGCGATCGTTATCGTATCAAAAATTTAATATGAAGAAATATTAGTTGTGACAAAAGTGTCAAATAACTACAGATCGTTGCGAGAAGAGTAAGCAATTAAAAATATGCATTTAACAATTCCAGATTATCGATATCAATTATTATCGTATTTGCAATTTATTAATTTGTCCCCAAAGCAGTATTTTCACGTTAAGGTAAAAGGAACCAGATCATGGGCTTTTTGATAATCAGTGCAACTTGTTGATGCAGGAATGATTCTGAAATTTCGCCGTACCAAAACCTTACAAACTATCATAAAAAAATTATTGCTGATGTTGCTCCTCAGTATGAATCCAGCGTAAAGATGCGTCTTAAGTAAAAACTAGTGTTCTGGATATCTCCTAGTCACGCGAGGTTATATGCCAAGGCCTTATTTGTTTTCATGTTTAATGCTTTGGAATAATTGAATGTTATTTAAAGTCGGCAATTTCTCACGACGAAAAATACTGAGATATATAGGTAGGTTAGGTAGGTATTTTAACCATCATTTACATATACCCTAAAGGAAAGTATTTACACTTATACAAACCAATTTATATTTGAAAATAAGCAATTACAGTTGAATTAAGAATATTTAATTTTTGTCGAAGCAATAAAATGTTGCCTTCCGTAAAGATTTGCAGCTGTTGCAAGGTCTGGCAGGTAGGTTGAAAAATATAGACCTGAACAGGTACTACTTGGTCGGGCGTAGTTTTGCATTACATTTCTATACAATCTCAATATCACATCGTCATGTCAGTCATTATTTCATTTTCAGAATGTCAAGTCGCAACCATTCGCGCTTCATATTTGAGACGATGGAAAATATACGGATATTTCGCCACCAGCGTTTCGGAGTAGAATGCCATACCTGTCTCAGTCGCGTACGGTCAGACGAGCCGTATAGCCACCATTGGCTGAATAACAAAGCTGATCAGCACATTAAATTAGGACTGGCAGAGAAGCTACTGCTCAAACGCATCGAACGGGAGCACATTGAAACCTTTTTCCTGTGCGATGAGAGTGCAGTGGGGCGCACTAATGAATTTTTGCTGGAAGCAGGTATGGAGGCCGTACCACAGCTACTGCGCTTTCTTAGCTACGAGGCCACTCGGCTGGAGATAACCATTGGGTTCTATGTAGAAGCGACCAAGCACCTTATGTACTACGAGAGCATACCTGTTGTAATAAACCATTATTTGGATATAAAAGATACGGTGGACATGGTGTTTTCACTATTACTTGAGAAGATAAGCAACTATGTGCTCATGAAGCAACGAGTTCCACTGGAGGCATGCACCATTAAGCGCGTAAAGCTCATTGTAAAGCGACAATGGAACGGGAAACTCGAGCTTCCATTGCAATACCGAATAAAAAACGATAAAAGTTGTCTAAACGCCAACAATGCGTCACCTGTGGACCTGGCGGTGCTCACCGACAGCTACATGAGCAATGGACTCTTCACCAACTCATTGATAGTGAATTTATACTGCTTGCGAGTGTGCGCAAGCACAAAGGAGCTATATGCGGTTCCATACATGCTCAGAAGCGAGGATGTGGCAAACACACCAACATTTCTTATACTATCAGATGTAGAAGGTGAATTTCGCGGCATGCATGAAATACGAAATGTGCACCGGTTTCTGAGAGCAGATTCACAGGATCATTTATTTGAGTGCCGAAAATGCAAGACGCATTTTGCTGATCGTTTACAGTATACATTGCACAAGCAAATTAATTGCGGGAGTGGCTTTATGGTCTGTCACATTGATCGGGACTCAACGGAGTTTTATGAAAATTGTTTGTTGTTACCCAGACAGTTCTTCAAATACGCATGGTTTGGTATAGGGAATCAATAAAACGAATTTGTTATATTATTTTTGTCATTGTTTATTTATTATTTTATTATTTGAATGGTTTTAAAATTTATTTAAAATATTGAAACATTTAATTGCAATATATAAACTAATGCAAATGGCGCAATTATATCGGTAATTTCGATATTTATACGAAAAAACTCAATTCGGTGACTTACGAAATTATGTTCCAACTTTACAAATACACAATTGTTGACAAAAAAAATAATAAAAAAATTTAATTTTAGCTTTGAGGAGGAATTGGATGTAGTGGCGTGCTTATGCTCATCAATGGTTTGCAAACTCTGATTGTCGATTTAAGCAGGACGATAGTAGTCGAAAGCAATGAAGGCGAGATAATCAAAGAGGAGAGAGTCAGCAATATATGCAGAATAACTGTGCAGCTGGTTAATGTGTAAACAGAGCAGCGGAAAATAAATTACAATTAACCAAAGACATGGTTCAAATTCAAATAAGTTATAATTATAAAATTTAAAAAATGGTTTGATGATTGGTTTTCAATTTGGACATATCTACCAGTGTTTTTGGCATTATCTTACTCAGCAAATACGGCCTTGATGGAAAACTTCTTGGCCAGACGAAATAGGGTTTTGTTGTTTTCGACATGTTTTTCGTGGCCATACAATGCAGTTTCTTGCTGCATTTTTAAATACTGTTTATCTAAAATTAAATAAATACTTAAATATAATTAAATTAAAAACATTATTTTCTGGTGAATTGTGATTTGAATATTTCGCCCTGAGGCTGTTTATATTTTCGAGGTGAATGTCAAATATTATCAGTGGTGGACCGAAAATATCGAGAAAATACTGATTGGAACTATATGAATTAGGAACATTCAAGAATCCAGAATTAAGGTGAATGGCAGATGTAAGTTCACAGATGTCGGCGTTATAGGAGAATAATAAAGTGATTTAAAAAAAAAGTCGTCCCAATTTTAAAATGAATCCATTGGATAAAATACACGCATTAGATGAAATCGAGAAAGACATTATACTATGCATGCAAAGTGCTGGTAAGTTGCAGTCAAATGTGCATTTATACGAAAATCTAATTTGGTTACCACAAAATAGGGCAAGCGCTGCAAGAGCTCGGCAAAGAAAAGTCGTCACAAAAGAGTGCCGAGACGCAGTCACAACAATTTTTAAAAAGCCTATCTAGTGTCGAGTCGAAACTATCTGAACAAATCAACTACCTCACACAAGTATCTACCGGGCAGCCGCACGAGGGTTCCGGCTACGCATCCGCCAAAGTCTTGCAAATGGCCTGGCATCGCATACAACACGCCCGCTCCCGGGTACGAGAACTGGAAGAGACGAAGGCCAAACACTCACATGCCGCCAGACAACAACAAAAGCGGCAGCAAGAACATGCTGCCGCACAGCAACAACAGCAGGCCGCCGCTGCAGCCGCGGCCCAGCAACAACAGCAACATGCTTCTGGTGGCGGCGGTGCCGGCTCAGGAGCTGCTGATGGCGGTACAGCGGGTATCAGCAATAGCGCTGGCGGTGCAGCTAGCGTAGATGCTGGTGGTGGAATGCCAACAAATTAATTCAAAACAATTTCAATAAAATTTATTTTTATTTTTTGTATCTACATTACACGTTTGGTTAGTTGCTCACATCTTTGCTAATTTTAATGGCTTCAGTTGTGAGAGAAATTGAGCTTTTGCAAATATCAAAGAAGTTTTGCTCGCACACGTATCGCACGCACTGCAAGAGGACATTCCGTTCGTGACGTATATCGGACGCCAGCAGTTTGGACAACATAGTATTTTGCTTGCTCGTCTCACGCGCACGCTTATAATTTAGGCCATAATAGGGTTTCTGGCGCCCAGAACTACGCCTAGTAGTTGGTCCTGAGCTCCGTTCAATTTTATCAATTGGCGATGATTTTTTTTCCGATGCGCTGGGAACTGGAAATGATTCAACTTTTCTTTCAATGGGTAATTCTTCAGGTCCTTCATCTGATGAGTTGGACACATTCTTTGAGTCTGTATCTATCAATGTCTTGGCAGAACATTCTTGCGTCAATGTCTTGGCAGAACATTCTTGCGTCAATGTCTTGACAGAACATTCTTGCGTCAATGTCTTGGCAGAACATTCTTGCTTAAGCACAGGCGAAATTGTTATGATTTGTCGTTGTTCTTTCGTTGTGCCTAAACTAATGCTTGAATTTACTACAGTTATAGGCGAATCAACTACTACAGTATTATTCGTGTCTACCGGTTCATTATCATCGTCACTGTCCGATCCGTACATGCCCAACATGTTGCTCAATGCATTTTGATTGGATTTGACTTTTGCCTCAACATGCTTGTAGTCTGTCATTCGACTGGTGCCGCGAAAAATGCGCACTAATGTTGATTTAAGATCGGCATCCTCTTGTAGCGACGTTTCTCTTTTGTACGGCTCCGCGGTTCGTACCTTTTGATGTTCTATTTGCCCAACTGGTATTTTTACAGGACGCTTTTGTCTTTTAGTTTGCCTTGTGCGCTCTTTTGTACATGCTTGTGGATTGCTGCGTAGTCGGTCGCCCGTCTTAGCAAAACGCAGTTTTGAAGATTCCAAGCGTTCACCTCGTTTCAAGCGCTGCTCCTTTGCGAGTTTGGCTTTTTCAACATTGGTCGCTGTTGGAAATCTGCAACGCCATAAATAGTATTTAATAGTAGTAGTTTAGAATTAATCTAAATCTCAATAATTACCGATTGCATCGTTCTGCACGCCAAGCAGAAATGTCCTCAGAAGTCCACACTTTCCTTACAGTTTTGTACAAGCCCGTTATGTGATTCGCCTCAATATGTCGTTCCATGACACTGGCCAATGCGACAAAACTACAATCCTCAGCGGGACAGGACTCATGCTGTTCCAAATGTCGCCTCATGTCATGGGCTGTGGCCAACTCCATGCTACAGTTGGCACAATATTCGGGAGTCGGCGATGGTGTATATATTGGTGTAGGATCCTTGTTGGTATCCTGTGATCGAAGTTGAAGTAATGCATTGGTTTACTTAAATGTGAAATTTGTCATACTTGTTGATCACGTTCAATATATTTTGCGGGCACAGTGCTACCGCGTGGCCCATACATGGGTGGTGGCTGTTTGGTGCGTGGAAGCAGCGTCATACCACATGGAGTTAAGTAATGTAGGTTATTGCTTTCGGGTTGTTTCTTATTTTTATTGAAATTTGGCGAAGGCAGACGAAATTTGGGACCCATTTTGTCTTCAAGATTTACGGCATTGATGATTATTAGAATCGAAATATCGATGTTTTCGAGTACATACACTTCTTGACATATCGACTGTTTGTAACATTGATATTGCCATACTTTTTATAACATCGATAAGAAATTCGATAAGCCATCGCAAACGCACGATATAGAGCGAATTTCTACGAATGTTGCAAGTTCTGAATGTGTGCAGGCAAAAACTACGGATTCTGTACACGTTTCAGAATGTAAGAAATGTTGATGGTGGAATCAAATGTATTAAAATAAATATCTAGAGTTATCTGTTCGACATTTTGCCATAAGCGATTTGGCAAATTGATGTATTTAATTTTTAAAAAATACAAATTTGTTGTTGGTAACTATAACAAATATGTGTAGTATACAACATCACCTGTCTTATATGACTTAAAACATAATTTTTATGATATTTAAAATGACTAATTTTAAATTTGCTTTTACTGATTGCAGCAACTCTTTTTTGGGATTGTTTAGCTATTTTCGTCTATGAATTTCTGGTAACACTCGATCGACTGCACTGCAGTGTTACACAGTAAGCACGTATAGCAAAATAGAGAAGGGAGTGAAATTGTTAATGCATATTTGCATAGCACGCATTAGGTCTCACCGTTGTAGAAAAACAAGGCAAATACTCATATTATCAGCAATGCAAAGCGTGCTAAATACAGTAAAGGGCACAGCGCTAAATGTGGCAGAATACTTGACACCAATTCTAAAGGCAAGTACTAACCAATGTTTTGTTTTAATATTTGATTTACTTTTGTGCATACTCATTTGGTAAATACACAAAGTGTTATTTCAATTCAGTGAATTTTGACTTATTAATACATTTGGTGAGCTCTATTTTGGGCGCTGCCGCCTCAGCTGTATTCAACTGTCCATTATTGAGAAATTATTCTTCACATTATTATTAATTAGGAATCGAAATTTCGAGAAACTGGAGTTTTAACACCAGAGGAATTTGTGGCAGCCGGTGATCACTTGGTGCATCACTGTCCCACTTGGCAGTGGGCAGCGGGAGATGAGAGTAAAACAAAGCCATACTTGCCAAAAGGTTAATACAAATTATATGTCCAACAAACAGCGAATCAAAGCTAATTCTAATGTAGATAAACAATTTCTGATAACACGTAATGTGCCATGCTATCGACGCTGTAAACAAATGGAGTATGTGGGCGAGGAGACACTGGTAGAGGAGGAGTCCGGCGATGGTGGGTGGGTGGAGACACATCAATTAAACGATGACGGCACCAATCAAATCGATGACAAAATATGCGAATTAACTCTAGACGAGAGCAAGGTATAAAATAAAACAGCACTTACTAACTAAAATCAGAAAACTTATGGTTTTTATTTAGGACGAAATGCACACTCCAAATTCCGACAAGATGTTGCCTACAGCGGCAGCCAATGATGAGAATGATGACGATGAGGAGGCCATTGACATGGATGCATTTGAAGAAAGCGGCATGCTAGATCTTGTTGATCCCGCAGTCGCCACCACAACAAGAAAGCAAGAGGCCGAAACACGTCCTTGCAACACAACAGCATCAGTTGTTGCAAGCGAGACTGCTAGTAGCGGTGACTCCGTATTACGCACACGGACCTACGATCTGCACATCACGTACGATAAGTACTACCAAACGCCTCGGTTATGGGTGGTCGGCTACGATGAGCAGCGGAAACCACTTAATGTGGAGCAAATGTACGAGGATGTATCGCAGGATCATGCCAAAAAGACTGTTACCATGGAATCGCATCCCCATTTACCAGGTCCCAATATGGCATCGGTTCACCCCTGTCGCCATGCTGATATTATGAAAAAGATCATCCAAACTGTTGAGGAGGGCGGCGGCCAGCTCGGTGTACATTTATATTTGATCATATTTTTAAAATTTGTGCAAACAGTTATACCAACTATTGAATATGATTTTACGCAAAACTTCAACATGTCCTAGGAGCTTGGTTATAAGCTTGACGCAATGCAATAGCAATATAATAAAAAATATTACTCATAAAACCATAATCCACGGTGTAAGTTTTTCCACAGGCAAATAAAGTAATAGCATCCTATATCCTCGTATAATAAATTTGACAAAAGGACTGCAAATCATTGACAAGGTCACATTGAGTATCTACTGTTGACCAAGATGATAAGCTGAGTCGGACTATGACAAACGTAAATATTTTTGTCGCAATTATTGCTAAAGATTTGTATACAGATAAGTATATAACAGCGATTAGTTGTTCAATATTAAATAATACAATAGTCTTCGAGGATTCACTATTCTATATTCTCGAATGCTAAAAAGTTTTGTGCCCGTTGTTCTCTGTGTTTTAACTTCGATCGTTCACTATTTAAAAGTCGTTGAAAATTCGCAAGACAAAAGTCACAGGTTTCCGCCAAATTGGAAAGGTCCCGTAATCTGCGAAATCAGAAATATTTATGTTCCACATTTATCGGTAATCGAATGTATAACAAAACGAAATTGTAAGCAGCAGCATCTCTTCTTCTTTCTTTTCCCAGATGCAGCTAATTCGAATAGAATTAGGAATTATAATGTTGTCCTTAAGCGTGTAACGCTTTGAAAGAGACGCTACCGACCCCATAAGGTATATATAATGTTGGACAACATCACTAGTCCCACAGCTTTGAAGCTATCTTAATAAAACTTTAAACATAGTTGTGCTATAATCGATAATGTCGGCCACATCAGATCAGTATTTCATATAAACAGCAACAAAAAAAATAATAAGTTAATGTATGAAAACCCTCTCTAATTACTTTTAAACTGTATATTTCCCTTTTTGAAAATCCAAGGGATGAGCAAAAGTGTGATTTGCCTCTAATTAAATTTGACCTTTTGTTTGAAATGCTGCAAACAAATACAAAATTATGAATAATTTAAGATTTTGAGACTGATATTACCTGCTATATATATATATATATATATATAATATTCGGAATGCCAAAAAAGTTGTTTCTACAAAACTGAAATGATTTCTTCTTTTTTTATAATTACTTTTTATTATATTTTTCTTCTTTGTTGGTTGGTTGGTTGGTTGCTCGTTTCGAAACATCTCTGAGACGCTATTAATGTGTTAATGTAATAATAATAAACATAACAATTATGCATGTATTTTTGTGTAGCTATTGGTGTTTTTTTTTTTGTGTTTTTATTCCTCTGGTTGGTTGCTTCAACAATTTAAAAACTTAAATCGGCTGTGTGTTTTTCAATATGCATAAGCTTTTATCCAAATATAACTTCAATTTATATTTGTTATACTTTGTTTTACATTTTTTATTTGTTTTATTTATATATATATATATGTATGTATTATATATATATATAAATAAAACCAATAATTTATATGATATATTTATTTTATTATATTATGTTTTCTTAATAATTAAAATCACTTTTCATTTGCAATAACAGGTTCACATCGTAATCAATTTTACAATAAACATACTTAACGTCATTGCCTATATAATAAGACCCATTACACATTTTTACTTCATGCAGAACCGCACAGTATGTCCCATACATATATATATATACATATATATGTATACATATATACATCATTACCACTTACGTTAAACGTATTACATATGTACATATACATAAATATGCATAACGCTCAAACCTTATCCTAATCCAAACTTTGCTCATTTAATTTCACTTACTTTCGATTTTTAATATTTCCTTTTAGATATATTATACATTTTACAATACATACAGAACTAACATATACATATACATGAATACCTGGGGAGGAACCTACAAGGATTGTTTTTCTTTCGGTATTTGTTTGACTCGCTTCGTATGCCCACAATTCTTGCGTCTAACAATAATATTCAAAACATGCATAAATGTAGCTTATTTATTATATGTTAAAATTATTTCTTTTTTTTTTAACAGTTTTTACATGCTGCCTTTAATTTTTTAATTTTACTGCACTTAATTTATGTATGTGGGTTTAATTTTATAAGGTACATTTAGTTTAAGCGCAATGCCAAGAAAACTGAGGCCTCCGTAAAAAAAATTAAGTTCCCAAAAACAAAAAAACAAGTTAAAATAAATTTTTGAAAACGTTAGTTAGAATAATATTCGATCCATATAGTTTAACTTGATTTTTGTAATTAACTTGTTTGCTCTTTCTTGCCACTATCCCCTATATCTCTAGCTGAACGTACTGAAAAGAATTTCGATTCTTATTATTAGCCATTTATTGGTTTTGGAGTTTTAATATCGTTTCAGAAAGAGCAACAATAGTTTTGACATTAAGTGTGTGACCAATCGAAGGAGATATAGACGAACTTAAATAATTTTAAAGAATGTTGCTACTAATGTTGTTGGTTGGAAAAAATATTTGTTAAGCTACTTTGCATTTGGCATAATTTGTTTTTTTTAACATGTAATTACTTTAAAGATTGAATAACGGTTTCATATATATATATGTTCAAGGATGTTCAAGCGCTTGGACTCTGTTTTTTAACATGCATCAGAAATAAAATACAATATGTTATGGGTTTACGGTTAGTTTCTTCATTTTGTTTTTTTTTTTTTAGAAATAAGCAGCTTTACACGTTAAACATTAAAACAATAAAATTAAAAACATTCAAACATTGTAATATACCTATGCTATAATTATTTATAATATCTCATTGTTTTTTAAAGAGAGTTTCTTGCTCTGGTTTTCGATTTTGTTGTTGTTGTTGTTGTGGTTGTTTTTGTTTTTGTTTTTGTTTTCCTTTGATGAAGGTAGTTGTTTGCATTGTTTTTTAAACATTAGACTTAAAGACAAAAAATGTACAATAATTCATTTAAATATACGTGTATCTGTAGTTATACTTTAATGAACACCTAAAACGTTTTTTGTTTATCATATTCTTTGCTTTAGTTTTTTAGTTTCTTTTTTTTCTTTTTAGAGTAGACGCAAATACTATGTAAGACAATTGGCGCGAATAATAGCAGGCAACATGTAACAAAAGTTGTTTTTTTCATCGGTAAGAGATATTTTAACATATCTTACATGCATATAAAGGAAGAGGAGGAAGGGGAGGAGGGTAGGGGGCAATGTTAAAATTACTCAAATGTTCTTTACATATTATTTATATATACAAATATATATATATATACGCATATATATATCTTTAATTAATTCAATTTGTTATGCTCTTTTTTATGCTCTAAAGAAAGGTAGTTTTGCGTAATTTAGTTTTGTTTTGCTTTGTTTTTGAACTGATTTATCAGAGGACACGGCAAAAGATGTAAAACAACTTAAATTAGGACAAATTAATTATTTAAACATACAAATAAAGCTAGGCATAAACATAATAATAATAATAAACATTGAATCAACAAATGTGTGTATGTGGTAGTTGGTTGTTGGTGGTAGTGATGATCTTTCTTCTTCTTCTTCCTTATACATACAAATATTCATATTCTCCATCATATATGCATAATTCATGTTCTCCTCCCCCGCATGGCAAATAAGACTTTCTTCATTCTTTTGTTTATTATTTGTTTCGATTGTTTGCCGTTTGCCGTTTGCTGGTTGCCGTTTTTTATTCTTTTGTATTTTCCTGGAATTGCTTAAGCTTGCTCTGCCTGCTTACACTTTCCGCTTGGCATGCAGCATCTCCATGAGCAGCGTCTGTGTGGGTGCACTGCCAGCACAATGCTTTGAGTAGAGATGCTCCTCGCCTCGTGCGGCCATTGCGTGTATTTCCGGAAGGATGTTAAGTAGCCTCCTGAATTTGTCCTGCAAAATAGAAATGTAAATTTAGCTTTACATGACCATTGGGCAAAGGTAGTCCGAGTTAACCCGGAGCCAAACAACAGAAAAGTTGATAAATGTCCTTAAAGGACATGTTCTTATTCAAGTTGCGTAAAATGTATGTAACAGAAAAACAGTAGAAAAATCTGCAATCTTAAAGTGTAAATCCTTAAATCGATCAGACTAAAGACTAAAATAATACAAATTAAATTTAATGCCACAAGCAAGTATAGCGTTCAAAATTCTAAATTCGATTTACATCTATATTTAATCAGAAAATACTGTAAACTTGTGCAGGAAGATAAGTTCAGTTGTGCGGAGCATTATCGATTATGCATGCACGAAGGTAAAAGTTAATCTACTAGGAGCGTAAATAATCAAATATCTCAGATCTCAGATAAAGGTCACGTAAGGTAAAGAAGAGTAGCGTATGAACAGAATCTTTCGATATTGGTTGTTTTAATATTGATCAGACCATAAAAAGGGGGCAGTATTCAAGAATAGAACTGAGAACGGGGGAAACAAAATTGAAAAGGGTCATTAATTTTGTTGCACCCACACTTAATGAGGCTGAGTAGTACACCCTTTCATTTTTTAATAATTTATATTTATTTTAATTTATTTATGGCAAGAATAGACAATAAACTTTAGACAGAATTAAGATGCAACTGATCTGCAAAGCAAGAAAGCTGCATATAGTTGAGATCATCCGATTGATGAGTATCATAAATCGGTGCATGATTCACAGAACATCATCTGTGCATATAACACAATAGCTAACGAGAATAATTTTCGAGGTAGTTGACCACAAACAGCGATCCTCTTAAATAAGAGGATATCCATAACATGAACAAGGTAAGGAATCAATCTAAAAAGCTTTAAATAATTATCTGCAACGAGTTAAATTATTCTCACAGCATCGTGAGTTAGAATAGAAAAGATTAAGTAGTATATAGATGGATTTAGTCGCAGAGATCGGCATGGTCGAGCAAGTCGGACCTGGCTTTAACGAATCAGCGTAGAATAACGCTATATTTATATGTATTTCACATAAAGTATTCTTGCGTCTTCTTCCTAAAGACTCCGATCTGCAGGGTATAAAATCTTGGGCATGCCGTGCTTTCTTGATTAAACTTCAACTACATAATTGCTGAGATTTTGTGTTCATAATTCGACGAATTCGACGAATTCGAATTCACTCACATTAACTGAGGGATAACAGGTCAGTGTGTAATCCAGTAGCGCGGCCTGAACATTCTCATGTCCCTCCAAGACGGTCTTCTTGTTAACAATGCCTCGCACATCTGAAATAAGAAGCAATTTTATGACAAATGTTAGGCGGTAGTCTGTCGTACTAGATACTCGCCTGGATTTAGCAGTATTAGGAATTTCATGCAAACATAGTCTCCCATATCGAACTTCAGTTCCTGCAGCTTATTCTGCAGCTCGTTGAAATAGTCACCCAGCTGTGGCACACCCAGCAGACCAAGACTCATCAAATTGAAGACCTGACCGTTATTCAGCTGAGTCTCATCGGGCAGACCGTTGTGAATGCGATGATGCAAATGATCCAGCACGAGCATATCGGACCAAGAATGCTGAAGCAGCTTCATCTGATCGTCAACCTGCAACAAATAGTAGTTGGGATAATCGATTAGTCGCAATTATTCAGCGAATCCAAGTGAGATTGAAATTGTTAAATAAATGTATTTTATTAAATACATAATTTAGGCTACTTATTATATATATTTTGGGATATTTAAAGTGCTGCAGCGAGCGTTTATTATATTATTATTTATTATACGCAAAACTTCGACTTATTATTATAAATTTGGTGCCTCTCAAATGCGGATCGGGATATCGATAATATATCGATTGTTTCTAATGGATTTATATATTTTACATATTTACAGACTAATGTAGATTCTAACCAGAGTAAGGAGATCACTATATACGTCTATGCATATTGTGACCGAATCACAATAAAATTTACTTGTCATTAAGATGGAAATTCAATAAATCCATTTCCTATACATATTTTTTTGTTGATTTCAGCACGCGTTGGGTTTTTCTCTGTCTGCGCTGTATTTCAAGTCGTTCTTTCTCTTTACTTATGTGTGTGAGAGCGGCGTTGCTGAGTTGCGTCACTGACGAACAACATCGACGGCGACGTCGACGTCGCGTCGCAGTCGTTGTCATCGCTGCTTGGTCTGGGTCTGACTGGTTCAGCTTTGGTTGCTAAGTAGGTCAGACGCCAAATGAAATCGAAATTCAATGCAGATTTAAGTACCCGTCATCGCAGTCGCAGTCACATTCGCGGCCGCAGCGCAGCTGCTGCTCTGTTGCTGTGTGCGCCGCTGTTGGTTTACGTTTTACATAACTTGCTGCAGACTTGGCCCCTAGCTTAAAAACTGGTTGTGGTCGCTTGTGACTGGCGATTGCCCGGTTTGTGGTTGTTAATAGATATATGTATGTATGTGTATGTGTGTGTTGTACTTGTATTCATTTATTTATGTGTGCATGTATGATTTATATTTGGCATACCTTTAAATCCTTAAAGAAGACGGTGTTTCTTGCCCAATCCACTTGTGAGAATAGATTCTGATCAAGCACTTTACACATTAACTCAAAGAGATCCACTTCAACTTGATTGTACGTCTGCTTCTGCAGTAGCGCAAAAAGTTGCGTTTGCCATTCCCGATCATCGATCGATTGCACAAATTCGCGTATCATTGGTGAGACCCTAAATAAAATAATACAAATAAAAAAAGTACAATTTTAGTATCAAAAAAATCCATCCAGGAGCTCTTGTAACTGCTCCAACTGCTCACCTGAGTGGCTCAATAAGCGCGTCGGCTGTGCTCGATGGATGTGTACCGGAATCGAAGCTTGAAGTGGTAAACAGATAAATATAATGGTAAATGCGTCTAAATTTGTTTTAAGGCAGTTTTCAGTTTACTTTTGGAGAATCAACTTTTGGCCAATAATCATGAATTCATTTTAGAGCCACTTGCGAAATTTTGATCTTCAGTCTATTCTCAAATCAACAATTTTGTTGCACTTGCAAAAACAAAAAATAAAACTGGACTTTTCCGATTGTTATATATATATATATATATATATATACACATGACTTCTACATGTATATAATAATTGGTTATTAATCTGAATAATTATTAGATGTAAATACCACAATTTCGCTTCGGCTGAGTTCTGTAGAGATCCAGTGCCGATTTCGTGGCAACTGCTGTTGCTGTTGCTATTGCTGCTGTTTCCATTGCGTTGCAGGCCATCGGTGATGTTGTTGTTGCCACCAGTATTGTTGCCACCTCCACCAGCCCCTCCTCCTCCTCCACCGCTTCCGCTGCCTGTGCCGTTGTTGTTGGTGTTGTTGTTGCCATTGCCGCCATTGCCAAGTGAGGAGCCACCGTTGCCATTGCCGGCATTGATCGGCGTGGCTATCACACCGCCCCCGCTCGCATTCACCTGACCCAAGGCAATAGCAATGGGGCTGGGTGATGAGTCTGGCGATTGTGTGAGTGAGGATACCTATATAAAAAAAAGAAGAAAAAAAGTATAAGATTCAATGTTCAATCAATACACCCTCCCCCCTCTCCGCTTACCTGAGGTATTTGAATTTCTTGCTTAATATTCATATTTGGATATGCTTGCTGATAGCCCGGCGAGAGAGGCGTCGGCTTTATGTCCGTGCCCATCGAACTGCGCAACGCCTGCAGCGCCAATTGCCGCTGACGCATCACTTGCAGTTTTCGCGCCCGATCCCGTTTGTACATGGGTCCAAATTTATTGCGACCGCCACGCATCCGGTCCGCTCGAACCGCTTTAATATCAAGAATGGGCATATCAATGGATTCATTAAATAGTCACAGATTAGATATATATCAATGTATTTAAGATTAATAATTAAATAACTAAATAAAATGACTTGCACAATAATATTGTAATAATATATTTAATATATATAATAATAATAATAATAATAATATATATAATATAAGAATATCGAACAATTTTCAGCTGTAGCCTTAGGAGTCATATATATGTTGATTTTCAAAATAATGTATATTCATCGATATAGACTACTACTGCCGAAAGGATATGGATGTGCTGCTGTTATCGTTGTTCCCTTATTATTATGATTGGGGAACCAGCACTGCGACCTATAACGTCTATTGTGCCCCTAGTTGTACAACATTTCCACTTTTCCATACTTTTCTACCCCAAACCAATTCCACATGGGAAGAAAACAATTAAGTTGTGCAAAAGTATGTAGCAGGTGGAAGAAGCATATCCGAGTATATAAGATAATAATAATAATAATGTATATATATATATAATATGTGAACAAGCCGATCTCAAAGTTTATATGAGCCAGAGTATTCAACTTTGGAATGTAAGTTTAAGTTTTAAGTTTATTTCGATTAATGACTCACTTTCCCCGTTTTGCGAATATCTTTTCAAAATTGAATCAAAATCAAAAAAAGCTACACAGAAAGTGAGCGCACATTATATCTATAACTAAGAACAATACCTAATAAGGACTTTGGATTAGAGTATATCTTAGACAAGCTCTCTGGACTATTAGGCATACCTCTAAGTCCTCAAAGAAATCCTTTAAATTAAAATGATGGAGGGTTATTGGACAACCTCAATACTTGGCAGAGTTTGATTTAACATTTCGAAAGAAACATAGCTATTTATCGATTTGCCCGATATCCAGCAAAGACTTATGCATGTATATATATATATATATATATATATATACATATACCACTGGAGCACACAACCAATTCCATTTAGTGGTCATTATTCAGGGACTTATTGGAGATATGTTCCTCTTTTTTTTAACCAAGGACAAGCTAACGAAACTCAGAAGGGGTAAAAGGTTGGTAAAAAATACTAACACAAAAGTGAGAGTTTTCATACTTAGATTTATCTTTTCCAAAATCCTATCTAAATCCTAATCTACATTTTTCCAGCATTTTTAAAATCAATTATGCACAAATGAAAATGCATCTATAACTTTAAAATTTAAAATAAATTATATATATAATAAATAAATATAAATTATATATTTATATATATTCACCTATAACACCGAACAAAATCACTCCAAAAAAAACATACAAATACAAATAAATCAGTTTTGTAAAATTAATTTTTAACTTGTAGCGCCTAAGATCTAGATGAGGAAGTCTAATGTAGGGGTTTCTAAAAATCGATGCTTGATTTAAGTTTCAAATTTACATCATTATAAATTGAACACTTCACATTCGAGTCTTCAGAAGAGAAGTAGAAATATCATTCTTGTTTATCTACTCCTTGAAACACAAAGTTTTTTAATGCAGACGAACATAAAACACAATTTTGAAAGGCATCTTGAGAAAGAAAATAAATTGCCATTTTTTTTGGAGTACGTTTTGAAATACTCTTTTCTTTGTACAATAACAATATCTTTGTTTTTGGTTACGTGTTTTCATCTTATAGGAAAGCTATATTTTATAGAAAAAAAATGGAACTCTGAGCTTATTCCTAGAAATATTGTCTGTTCTTTATATGGCTCTTTGGCTTTTAGATTTCTTTTTCATTTTCGACCACACTATACTTAAGAAGTCCGGATATTCCCAGCTGTATTCCCAACAATCTGATACAATTTTAGAGCCACAGGAAATTCCAATTAAAGGACAAAATTTGGAGAATAGCTCAATGAGATAAAACTCAAATCAACGAGGAAATTATTTGATAAGTTTTTTACTTAATCTGTAAGAATAATAATTATAAAAACGTTTTGTTATTGTAAGGGCTCCATATATATATATATATTGTCTTAGCCAGATATCATCCTGTAATCATACATTTTTGGATATGAATCAGCGACATAACCAAGTATACAATTTCGAGATGGTAAGTCCTGAGCTTGACTTTCGACATTTTCTGTATTTACTAAAAAAAACAACGTTTGCAAATTCTTAAACTGATTTTGAATGAAAAACTAACAAGTTGCTTATAACAATTCCAGCACTATTTTCGATCTTAGAAAGGATTTCAAAAATTTAAAAATCACGTCTTTAATACATCTTTTGAACATCATTATGAGTTTGGAGCTAAGAAGTGTTAGGTTAGGCTATAATTTGACCAGGAGGTCGATTTTATACAGATGTCAGTTGAGCCTTAATGGTGCCTCGTGTTAGACGAAGAAATATTTGGTTCAGGTTCCAAGCTTCTTTAAGACAAATATTTCTCAAGCATAACGTGTCGCTTGTTCAGGAAGTGTTAACTGCTTTTTGTCGTCTCTTCATTTGCAAAGCTTTTACAGAAGTCATGGCAGAAATATTGCATCCCTTTAGCTCAGAGACGACCCTTTTCAATGCTAGAGATTGTATCTTGGGCGAGGAACCTTTCTGGCTATGCGATTTTTTGGATGTTGCTTTTGGGGATACGCGACGAGAGGCATAATAATTGCCTGGCAATCGATTTATCGATTATTATGATCCGCGAGCATTTCCACCAGAAAAGCACTCCCATATGTCAATCTGGTAGAAGAAAGAAACATTCTTATACGTGGAGATAAAGATAAAAAGCTTGTTCCTTCTTTCAGCAGCAACATTTGTTCACTCTCCAGAATTCAATAACTTTAAATTCACTGTAAACAAGTATGTCCTCCGCGAAGCATGCAGTTGATTCACCTAAAACACTGATAAAAAATGTTTTTTTTTGTTTTTTCCACGAAATATATATTTTAAATATATAGAAATATAATAAAACGTTCACAAGAGCTCATCTAACTCCAAAGGCACCCTCATATCCAATGTGGTAACCCATTTTAAGACAAAAATGTTTGTACCCAGTATGGATTTATTTAAAAAGCAGATATAACAATGGGGGCGGGAGTGGGGTAAAGCTGAAAAAATGATGGAGAAGGTTTCTAGTAATTTTCCTTCCAAGTTCGGCAAGCTTTATCGTATAACTCTAACTTTGGTAACTGTAGCTTTTAAAATGCGGAAGATATAGACATGGGCGCAGGTGTGGGCGTGGCTGTACAAATTTGTCATCGGATCTTAAAGGGGGTCATTTAAAATTTTAAAGTGAGGGTGTCTGTGGTAGCGGAGGTGAGCGTGGCATACGCCGATTCTTAAAGAACACCGCCAACAACGCACCAAACTAATTTGATGACTGTAGCCTTTAAATTGTGGGATATAAGTGGCTCTATCGATTTGCGAATATCGATTTCCTAGTAAACGTAGCACTCAAATTTTTATACTTTGACGCTGGCACAGACCAGTATATGACCCAAGATTCAAGTCTTTATTATCTCTATGATACCTTCGGTATCAAAGGATGAAAACGAAATTAATGAAAGACGTTGAAAGACATTGCGGAGGGGGTGGGTTTGACGGCAGGTGGCGTAGTTTCTAACATACTAACGCTGTCTCACTCACACAACACACAAATGCTTATGTATGTACGAACGAGACCATTAAATATGCATTTCAGTGCAGCAAAACAAAATTGCAGTCGTTTTTGTTTCTCCTAGAAACAAGTAACTGTAATTTAGGTCAAGCGTATTGTTTACAAATAATCACGCGCGTGTGTGAGTTTGTGAAACAAATACATACAAACATAAACACACACACATACAGCAAACAAATGCATAGAAAATTGGCGCTTGCTGCTCTTAAGCGTCAGCGTCAACGTCGCTGCCATCATCAGCGTCAGCGTTACAGCGCACAGCGTCACATGTCCAAACGCACGAGAGCGCAAGAGAGCTCTCTCTCTCTTGTGTTGCGTTCGCGCGCTCATTATGCGGCTTGCGTGTTGCGGCTGGCATGGCATGGCATGGCATGGCATGTTATGGTATGCCATGGCATGGCAACTCAAAAAGCTTTCTATTACGACATTTGCTCGCCAACTCTTTTACAAACACACACACATACATAAACACTCTGCCGCATTAGACAATTTTGTTGAATGGAGTAGGTCAAGGACAGTTTTGTGAAAACTGGGACAACATGCGCATTGTTGTTGCCGTCGTCGATTGAAACTCTTGCTCTCTCACTCTCACTCTCTTCCTCTTTTTCGGTGTAAAACTCTCACTCTCTTCTTGTTGCTTGTTGGACGAAAGTGAGCTTGTGTTTTTTTTGTTTGTGGGCACGCTTGCAAAGCAAAGAAAAGCGAGACAACTTGGGGCAAGCCAATTTATATTGAGCCTATGCGGTTCGTAACGGTTTTCTTCTCTCTACGTGTGCTTTAATATTCGTTTTTTAGTGGGTTGCGTTGACTTTTCTGAAATGCTAGCTAAAACAACATTTTATTTGTGATGTAGGCGGCAAGCAAAGCTGTTCTTCTCTGCTTTGATAAATTTACCTAAGTTTCACGTAAATTTATGCAGCTTTAGTAAATGTATTAAAAGCCATATTGCTAAGCTCCTAATAAAGGGAATTTCCTATAACCTATTATCATATGATAAGCAGTGACTTCATCCTCTAGAGAGATTCGCGAGTCCAGCGATTGTCCAGCTGATTTCCGCTCTGACATTTATTTACACTTTCTTTTTTTAGCAATCGAATTTTTTGATATGTTATATGGGAAAATTGTAAAACTATCGGTGGTCTAAGTGGCACTTTTGCTTGTTTATTTCTTTTTGTTTTATATCCTGAGACCAGGAAAAATCAATAAATGAATGGCCTGATAGTTCTTAGTCGTTTAGTGCTTGTGCACCCACACTCCGTCAAAACCAAAAGTATAAATAAATGTAGGTCAATGGTGCGTATGAGTAACAATTGTTGTACTTCTTAGTGTCATCATCAGATAGTTCCTTATGCTTATGATTGCATATATGTAAATTAAAGAGGACAGCAAAAAATATAGGAAATATAGGAAAGATATGTATGCAAAAGGAATTTGAAATCTTTAAGTGAATGGAGAATGAATACTGTTTCAAAAACACAAATCTATGGAAGTAATTTGACATTTGTTCAAATCGTATTGGAAATCGTATTGCCAATGGCTAAGAATCGGACAGTTCAAGTGGCAAATTCAGACAGACAGACAGAAAAATAGGCAATAATAACAATAACAACCAGAGCAGTGCACAGTAACAACATGTGGCTATGTGAGTCATACGTCGTCGATTTCGGCACCGAATTTCCATTGCTTGAAGTTGACAAAAGGCAGAGGGGCACAGACACTTAGCCAATTCCGTGCCGTCGTCTAAGTTTAAATCAAAGCTGCCACAACACAGCACCAAAAACTGCCGTAAATATAAAATCGTTGCGCTTGGCGAAGAGCGAAATGACGACGCTCAATGTTCAACGCTCAACGCTACTGCTATTGCTATTGCTGCTGCTGCTGCTGACGAAAGCGTCAAGAGATTACGACAGAGTGTCAGCTTCAGCTTCAGCAGCAACTACAAGTAAAACGGAAGGACGGAACGAACGAACAACGACCACTATGGCAAAGCGCTTGAAATAATTCAGTGAGTATTAAAACAAAAAAATAAAAAAAAACGTGCACAGCGACAACGCCAAGTACAAAGCAAAGCGAAAAGCAAAGAAACACAGCGCTCTCTACATGTTGCATTGATTGCACTCATACAGTCACAAGATTATATTTATATATCACGTGCACGCACACACACAGACGCTGCGGAATCTAGGTCATGAGCGCAAGAGATGGCACTATGTCCCAAGTGCGCCAAAGTGCAAAGGAGATGGCAATACGACTAAATACATACATATGCATGTTACAAATAAACTTATGTGAAGCTTTTATTCACGTCTGTATGTGTGAGAATAAATGCGAGAGCGAACGCGATTCTCTTTGTGTGTGTGCTGTTTGTTTGTTTGTGTGAGTGTTTGTGGGTTGTGTGGTTTTGCGTTTTGTGGGCAGCGGCAAAGTCTAAGCCAAACTAAAAACAAAACCAATTTTTGTTTTTCTTTTTAGAGAAGGAGGAGAAGGAGGACGGGAATTGTTGGTGTACAATGGTAACAAAATAAACGAGAGGGAAAAGTTATTTTCAGTATGCTGAAATTTATATTCCAATCCATTCAGAACATTTAATCTGAAAAAAAAACTTTTTACCGAAGCAAGACTTAGTGACAATAGCCCGTTCCGACTACCTCAATGCAACATTAACGTCCTTCTGACAATATTCACTAAAGTCTTACATATTTACAAAATTGTGTGTAATGCAAGGACTGAAAGTATTGATTATGGAATGTACTTTTAGTTCGGAAAAATCATCAAAGCAATATTCGTTGGGATTACGGGTTAAATGAACACTCTTTTTCTTGTCGCCTATGATCATGTCTACTCTTGTTTACTGGAATAGAGTATAATATATAAGATCATTAAAAGAAGCAACGCATATTATTTAACATGCGATTGTTATCTCTAATGACTCAGATATCTCCACTTTATTTAGTATAGATATATATTTATTTATATAAACACTTTTCACACTCTTCTACACTCGATATTAAGAGCACTTTGCATAATAATTAACGGCTGTTGGTTATCAATTGCTAAACCCCTCCCCCTTCCACACTTGGCTCACTCTGTGGCCTATTTGCAAAGGCCTCACACTTTGAGAAAATGATCGTACAAATGATAAAGTACAAAAATTGCGCAAAGCATATGAACAAAACTCAACAAAAAATTATTACAAAATTCAAACAATGTTAAAAGAGCACGTACACACACACACACACTCACACATCGAACAAGAGAGAGAGAGAGAGAAAACGCTCTCTCACTCACACTCTCGCAAAAGCTTGAGCAAAGTGAACACACTCAAAGTGAGACGAAGCGAAGCTTACAATAGCAGCTCAGCTCAGTTCATTTCAGCTCAGCTCAGCTCGCATGACTCAACTCAACAAACGGCCCTTTTGTATATTCTCTTACACTAAAAAATGTTGATTTTACTTCAATCCCTTGTGATATTTATTTATCAGTCATTAAATAAAATTATTATATTTATTATTATTTTCATAAATATATTTTATGTTGAGAAACTTGTTGACAATCATCATTTACATGCTTAAAAGTTTGTGCTATTGGAAAATTGGATCTCCGAATTTGAAAAATGATTTGTTTTGGAAAGTTCTCAAGGGAACAAAATTACATTGACGAAACTTTAGTTTTTATAGTATTTGAGGCCTATGCTAAGTCGGAAAATATTTTCCATACCATATCGTATATCATATCAGCGTCCCACAACACTTCAACTCAGTCCACAGGTCTACAGTTCAAAAATATGAAGCTATTATATTCACAGAGATCGGTGTGTTCACGCAGACGGATAAGCAGACACATGGACAGAGCAGATCTAGGACGACTCGGCTTTTGATGCTGATCAAGACTATATATGTATTTTATGGCGTCGGATATGCTTCCTTCTGCCTATTAACGAATTTAATATTTTCAATGTGTTCAGAGTATACAAAAAATAAAATTAACTCCAATCTCTGCTTAAAATTGAATATATACAACACATCAGAGCTGAGAGAGCGAGGCGCACTCTGCTAAAGATTATATTTTATATTTACATATATTTTATATTAATCAAGCTATATTTCGAAATAAAAATTAAAACTATAAATAACAAAGATAAGACTAACAATTTCAATTTGATTTTCTATTTTTTGTTCCGTACGTTTATAAATAATAAGGAATATCGATTTAATTTCATTGGTCGCGTTTTGTTCGTCGCTGTTATATTGTCTATACACATACATATACATTTACACGTGCATATACACATCCATGTGAACATGTGTAAGTGTAACATGCATATACACATACATATACACATGCACATACACATACGTATACACATACACATACACATACACATACATATAAATTTTGAGGGAATTCATTAATCCTACGCTGTAACCAGTTGAGCATTATAAGCTTGAAGTAATTGTTACAATATCCTTGCGCACTTATCATGTAAATATTGGTAGCTAGAAAAAAAGTGTTGCCAACTTACCCTCTAGTTTCATGCCCACCTCTAGGCACTTCTGGAATCGACAATATGGACAACGTTTGCGCTGCGTCTTGTCGATGTGGCAGGAGCGCTCCGCCACGCAAGTGTAGACTTTTTTGTTTTGAACGGTGCGCTTGAAGAAGCCCTTGCAGGACTCGCAGGTGAGCAGGCCGTAGTGATAGCCGCTCACCTTGTCTCCGCAGACGGGGCACAGCTCCTCGAACAGATGCTTAAAATCGATGGCTTCGCCGCCGCCAGAACTGGCGCTGGTGCCGCCATGATGGCCACCGCCGGCAGCGGTTCCACTTACGCCCGCGGCCGGATTGCCGCCCACATTGCCGGACATATGGGCAGCGGCAGCAGCAGAGGTGCCACCAGCGCCCGGTGGCAACAGCATGTAACTATTACCTGTCGAGCTGCTGCTGCCACCGTTCAGGAGCTGGCCAGAGTTGCCAGCTGCTGCGGCATTGCCGGCCCCATTTGCACTTTGCTGCGAATGCGATGAGTTCGTTTCCTGATAGCCTGTCGGGAATATGTACTGTGAATCGAAATTGTATATATACGAATAGGAGGAAGCATTGAATTGATTCGCCGCTGCATTCGCATTGTTGTTGGCAATATTCTGTTGTTGTTGTTGTTGTTGGTAATGCTGCTGTTGTTGTTGCTGCTGCTGCTGCTGGTGATGTGTGTGATGTGAGTGTTGCTGCTGCTGCTGCTGGTGACTGCCCAGTTGCAGAGTGTATGCACTGTAATCGTTATCGGAATTGCTCAATGCATTTGTATCGTTATCGTTGTTATTGTTGTTGTTGTTGTTGCTGTTACTGCTGCTGTTGTTGTTGTTGTTGCTGTTGGTACTGTTGTTGTTGTTGTTGTTAGCGTTGTTAGTGTTGCTGTGCGCCGGACTCGCGGGCTGCTGTTGTTCGAGTTGCATGCTAAACGGCGACAGATTCAGCGACGATATAAACTGTACAGTCGCCTGTTGTTGATCCATTTCTAATAACATTTCATGAATTTTTATTTTTGTTTTTAATTTGTATATTGTTAATTGTTAATTGGTGTTGCGTAACTGCTATTTACGATTTGGACGGTTTTAGCAAAGTCAATTGCCTTTTACTTTTACTTTTATTTGAATTTTTTTTTGGGGGGGTTTTTTTATTAAGCGATATTTAGTATTTTCTTCGCTTAACTTTATTTACAATATATGATTGAAATTCTTAATATTTTCATTTATTTATTTATATCTTTGCACATTATTATTGTGGTTGCTGTTAACATACGGTGGATTTAACTGTCGAATTATTTTTATAAACAACATTATAGTTGCAATAATCGAAGATTTAAACAATTTTACACTATTACAACATTCGGTTTTACCGATATATTTTAATATTTAGCTATATATTCAATAATTTCATTTATTTATTAACAACTGCTTGCGATGATCTTTTAAAACATTTTCTTGTTGAATGTTTCATGCCTATTTCAAAACTTAGTCCATTTTTGTTGAAATATATTTATCTTGATTCAGTTTGTGCAATTTGGTTTCAATGGTTTCTAATGTGTGAAATTGAATACTTTGTTTTGTATTTTTAATTTTTTAAATTGTATAATTTTTGGATATTTATTGTTGAGAAATCCAAGTGGAAATGTGTTTAGATTATATTTTGTGGTTTTTGCAGGTACTTTTTCGAGGTGAGTGAGAAGTATTTGCTTGCATACATAGAAAGATTTGAATAGATGCGTTTGTTTTTTTTTTAAACTTATTTTTACACTCTGTAAAACTTTATATTTGTTGTTTGTGTGCAGGGATTTCAACACAAACACCCTTGAGTTGCCACTTTTGTTGTAGTATTGTAGTCACTCATTGGTCACTTATTATTTACATTTATTTCTCATTATTATTGCACCTTTGGGCAGGCAACAAAAATTTTGCATTGTTCTTTTACTCTCTTAGCGGGTAGACAAAACACACCAGAGCAGAGAGAACATAATCCTTGGGCTGTTCCTGCTGTGGGTGCAAATTGCCATTGAGAGAAGTAAAAGTAGCAAATGCAATTTTTTTTTGTGTTTGTTATTGTTTTGCTGTTAAGTTATATTGATGAATTGCGGCATTCAAAGTTTATCATTTGGCCAAGACAAAAGCGTACGCATTATTTTTTTTTGTTATTTCGACACATAGACAGACGCGCACTCACACACACATTTGTTGTTGGTAAGCACATTTGATTTTGCTGTTTGGCATATGTAATATATACTATATGTATATATATATGAATTATAATATTTTTGTATGTAGGTTAATTGCTATGCGAAAAACACGACCAACATCAACCACGTATCTCGATTGACTAAACCCAAGCAAATGGCGAGGATACCCGCCATACACTAAAGCGTCGCTGTCGCTGCTGCTGCTACTGATACGTCAGCGTAGGCAGCGACAGCGCAGTTGGCGCAGGCAGCGTTTTACTCTCGCTCTCAGCAGCAACATTGCAATATTACGTATGCGACACTTGTGTATGTTTACATGTGTGCTTGTGTGTGAGTGGGAGCAAGTTTCACTTTCAATGCGCGCGCTCGCCGTCTCTTTTTTGTTTAAGCTTTTTTGCTTTGCTCGGCTTGACTTAATGCCCTGCTTTTCTGCTTCTTATTGTTGCTGTTAATACTACTGCATTAAAATTACAACTGCGCTGAAAGCGAAAGTGAAACTTTTTGGCATAGCTTTTGGACCACTGTACAGTCCATGACAGCGACTCATTCTTTCGGAAGTAGCACCGTTAAAGCTTCCAATGTTTTGAAAGCGCTAAGCTTTGCTTAATGTGCCTGCTATTTTGTAATTTGTACTCACTTTTTACTTCATTTATCAAAGTTGGAATTTTTGTTCGAGTTTGTATTGAGTTGAGTTAGTATCTCAATGCTTTTCCCTCATATTGCTAGTTGGCGCTTTTGGTTTTCGTTTTCTTGATCATTGTTTGCTGTGCTTTCGCATCTTCTCTTTGGACTCAATTATTTGTGGGTCTCTGTTGTTGCATTTGTTCATGACACTGTTTCTTTATGGCGTCTTTTAGTTTCCTCAATTCGTTGATTTTTTTTATTTATATAAATACATATAGTTATTTTTTGTTGTCTTTTATTTATTTAAATTAATGTTTTGAATGAATGAGCTCTTTATTAATGTTTATTATCTATTTTAATTAAATACCCCGACTGTAAACGCCTTTATTTGATTCAATTCAATTTACTTACATATATATATATATATATATATATATATATATTTACCTACGGTCTGGTCTGCTGTTCCCCTTTTTAAACACATTTTAACAATAAACTCCAAAGAAGGATGCAACATGTAAGACATACAAAAAAAAAACCATTTTAAATTACATAAGTTAACTTCGCCGCTGAAAGGAGCGTAAAACCCAAACTTTCACTCAGCTTTGCATTGGCCATCGTAAAATTTGGTTCCTTAAATAACCGAACGGAACTAAAGCATGGCGAACAAACTGCGACAAGGCGCATGCAGACAGACAAATATACATATATATAATATATACATTAGCCGACAATAAGATGCATCAAAATGGAAAAAATAAATTTCATCTCGCCGTGATCTTTAAATGAACTGCCGTAGTATCACTTTCTCACTTTATGGCGGGGGGATTACAAATTAGAGAATGCCCCAATTTCAGTGACTTGCGAAACTGCAATGCCCTGGAGATCCGATTCCCAAGCTAAAAACCAATAACATTTCAGACCCAAAGGTGATTTTAATTTTCTGCCACACATTTGATTGTAGCCGTTACACACAAACTAAAAATTCAGACTTTTCCATATGGCCAAGGCAAAGGCAAAGGTAATATGGCCAGTTAGTACCAAACCACAATGCGTTTTGTGAGTATGGCAATCATCCAGCAGACACATATATATTTTTATATATATATATATATACATATACATTTACAAATTTCACTCTCGTGTTCCGATGTTAAGTTTTTAAAACCTGCTAAAACAGGTTTCACAGTTTCGGCAGCGAAATATACGAGGTACTCAAGCAGCTAGATATATGAGCCATACTGCGGCAACTCCGGTTTCAACTCCACTTCTTCTCCATTTAAATGGAGGATATGTAAGTGTGCCTGTGCCAATTTTGTCTTCTTAGCGCCCAAAACAAAACGACTGAACTTCCATTCACCGATATAGAATCGATCTTTTAGCTTTGGACTTCATTTATGTCCTGTACCCTGTAACAATTTCAGATTAACTTTTTATCCCCAAATTATACAATAAAGATACTTAGTTCAGCATTCGGGAATAAAGAAAACAGTACTTGAATCAAGTATGTTCAACTTTGGAACAAACATTCAAATGACAGTCGAAAAACTCGAATATATTCCAAGTTTAATTAAGATGAGTTTAAAATTGAGAAACAAGTTATGGGAACGAAATCGTCTGCTTAAATGCGTTACTTATCTCACTAATTTAGTATTGATGGAGCCAATTTTTGACTCAAAATATATTTATTTACACTAGTCTACCAAGATTTATTTATTTTTTTTTAATTATCCCAGAAACATTTACAGATACGTACGTATGTAAATATGTAACAATATTATTTTTGTAAGTTGAAATTTTTAAGATTTCGATGAAATTAAAAAATTCATATTGCACTTTAGTCGTTGTTAATTAAGTTAGGGTAAATCGGCAGCGATTACACGATTTTCAAAAATGATCCTGTTTTCCATCATTTGTGAACATATAATCCATCGATGCAACAGTATTCTTTCTTTCTTTTTTGCTTAGTGCATCATCTCGGTTACAGTCCCAAACAAATTTCAAATGAGGCAGGTCACTTATTTGACAATGGGCGCACGCCGACATCGTCAACATGAGCAAGTAGCGCTCGCTGAGAAGAAAACAAACAACAAACAACAAAAAAGCACAAATACTCGCAAAACAACGACAACACACACACACACCAGCAATAAATACATACAAGCGGCGGCTAAATTTAGAAAACACAAAATGTTTTTATGCTCGCATACGTGTACACACACACACAAGCATGTATTCACTCTAACATATACATGTGAATGTAAATGAATACATGCATGCATACATACATACACACATACATTATGTGTTTAAAACTCAAACCACGAAAATAATAACAACCAACCAGCAGCAGCAACAAATGGCAAGAGACCCAAAAAAAAATATATAAAAAAACCAAAAAAAAACTCGTCTTAACCTGAAACGAAACCTTGTAACATTTTTCCCTAGCTTGGCGACGCCGCTGCTGCGCTGCTTCTCAAGCTTAATTGACGTGCCGGTTTACACACGCTGGTAGGCAAGAAGGAGGGGGCGCTTCAAGTATGTACAGACGCGAAACTGCAACGAATGCAAACGGCAGCAACACAACACAAACACACAAATACAGCGGCAGCAGAGACCGCCAAATTGCTTGCTGGTTTGTTAGCTCTCTCAACAACGTTGATCACTTTTGCTTTCAATATGAAATAATCGACAGCGCCGACGTCGGCGTCGACAGCGGCAGCAGCAGCAGCAGCAGCGGCAACAGCAGTCAAAGCAGCTGAGCGGCGAAGCAAATGAGAGCGCACGAACAAGTTTTCGCCCACAAGCTTCGTCGTCGCCCTATTGTCGGAAATGGAGCGCGGCGAGAGGCAAAAAAACCAGCACGCCGAGTACGCTCGCTCAGCTCACGCTGCTGCCGCGCAGTTACTTGTCGGCTGCCGAAATTTTGTCGCCTGGGTGCGCTTTTTGGGGCCCGGCGCTTGCTTGGCATCATTGAATAATGTAATAAGTGAAAGTGTAGCGAGCGCTGTTTGTGTTGTGTTGTGTATGACATCGTCGCTCGCAGTCGCTGCTGCTGCTCGCGCTGCTTCAGCTGACCTACATTTTTGTTGTATATATTCAGGTCTATGTTAGAGAGATAAATTTCGATTTCGTTTCATTACGTTTTACGTTTTTATGCTTAGGCCTACATACACACACACACATGCATACACACATATGTATGAAACACACTCAGCGCATGTGGTAACAACAGTGTGGGGCGCAATGAGAAAGGAATGATGATAATGGGTTATGCCGCGTAGGGTAACGCAAAACTATTGCCATGCCAGTTTAAGCTGCTTGACGGCGACGGCGATGACGATGAACTCCATCATCCATCCAGCAATGCATGAGCAGCATTGTGAAGCACTCAACTAAAAAACCTTAGGATAGGCCCGCTATTTGTTTTAATGGTCTGCAAGCGTTGCTGCTGCTGCTGCCGATCTTGGTTTCCCTATGACTTTGCTTTTAAAGTGACGTGTCAAATGTTTTCGTTTAGGTGTGTTCCACATTATTTAACATTTATCTGTCTTTGCACAACACATACACGCCTATTTGAGTAAGTGATGTTCATATACATATAATCATGACAAAGAAAACTTCTGGTATAGTTTTGCTTTATGCCTATGAATGCTAAGCGAATGCTAGCAGAGCAGGCAGTAGTTCTTGATTAAATTCGAATTAACTGTTAATGATCGTAACAAAACATATGTCTGTTTGTAAGACTGCAATTAGCATTCGATAAATTTATTCGATAAATCGAGTTTGCATTAGTTTGTATTAGGCTTATATTTATACCCTGAACAGAGTGAACAATATGAATGTGGTCGGGAATTTCAAATGGTTTGAAGCCACTATGGATAAATACAATTACCTTCAGATTCGATGGATGTTATCATAAGGCAAAGATTTCGATCTTATCAGCACAACAATGAGAATCATTTGTTGGTTTTAGCCCAAATTGGGCCCACTTGTAATTTTCCTCATGTAATGAAACCGCCGGCACTGTTACCTGATATCAACGTTGGAGAGAATATATGAACAATATTGGACACAAATAGCAGGAACCGTAAACTCAAGGAATACGAGAAAATTACTCCCAAAAAAAAAGAAAAACTTAAATCGGTGTTAGGCGAGATATTGGAAAATATCTAAACCTAGAACATTGGCGTAGCCATGATCCAAATTAGGGTGTAGTAGTTCATTCAAAAAATATATTTGATATATAATTTTGGGTTTTGAATATTGGGGAAAAAAATGTAGAGCAATTTTGAATGACTTATCGAATTAAAGCAATTTTCAAAATTTCTTACATTTATTTATTTAAAAATGCTTTTATTAAGTTTCATTCTATTGACAATTTGACTAAAGATCACCTCATTTTTGATGCGAACTAGTGTTAAGCTTTAGTATACCCAATATTAAGCAATTTTACTGTTAAAGGGTACACCCCATATACCAAAATGAATAAAAAGATGAGAAGACACAAAATGAGTAGCGGCCGCCGCACACATACACTGAATGCATTCACAGCAGCTTCGGACAGAAGAGAGAGCGCACTGAGCAGCGCGGACTATGATTACAACAGCAACAAATCAAAAGCTTAAGGAGAGCCGCTGCTGCTGTGCTGTCGACGCTGTCGTGTCGCTTCTGTTCGTAAACGTTAACGCTGCACAAAATATTTTTCAAAAAACCTTGACACACTTTTGTGCGCGCTTCGCTCACACACACATATACACATATACTTATACTCATACATGCATGCATACATATGTACATACAAACATGCTCACACAGAGATACTCGCCCAGGGACGGTTTCGACCGCAATTCGCCGACGTCGTCGTTGCCTCAGTGAGGAGGTCAGTTCAACGAATGTACGTTGTTCGTTTGTTTGTGTAAGTGTGTGTGTGTGTGTAGAAATATATACAAATGTATGTACGAACATACACATATGCATATACACAACATACATACATAGTGCAATTCTGAGCGATGCGCAATAAATTGCATTTTGACTCACAGCAACAACAATCCCCAACCCCAACCCCAAACCCTTGTTGTCTCACTCGAATTTGTTTTGTTGCAGCTAATTAAATGAATTAACGCATATAAATTATACAATATCTATATTTGCTATACATATATATATATATATATATATATAATTTTAATTTTTGCTTATTAGCACTCATTGCAATTCAGGTCAGCGGCAACAAGAGGCCTGTAAATGGGCACAGACCTCAACAAAATCACTCGGTTCGCATTTGTATGTTTGTACATACACTTTATTATATGTGTATTTATGTAAATATTTGTAAACACATACACATACACAAATACACATTTCTCTTGTAGATCGAGCGACGGGTCGACGTTTTCAATATATATTGTTGTCCGTCTTTCCGTCAATATCGAAAGCGTAACAGGTGCGGCGGCCTCCGATTTGAGCAACGCTTGCAGTTTTGATTGTTGCTTTTGTTGTTCTTATTTTACTTGGTTTTATTTTGCTTTTGATTTATTTTCTATGTATAAATATAAGAATGTGAATAAAACAGTTTTGGGTTTTGGAAAAACGCGTTACCTATGTGGATGAAAACTGTAGAAGCATCTGTTATATGCAACATTTTATCTATCTATTTGAGCAACAATCGGAGAAGTGACTACTTTTTACGGCCAATCCACGTACCCCTAATTGCAAATTTTTTATCTAAGCCACATTTTATATATTGTAAACAAATAATTGAATTCTGCAGCTCTAACTAATTCATTATAGAAAAGAACAATCTTACTTTACATAAGTAATTGAACCATTGAATATCTTTATTACGTCACATCATATTTGTAAGATATCTTCAATTAAAATTTAAGACATTTAAAAATAAAACTGATAAATATTGAAATTACAAATATTCTCTGATTAGTAAAATGGATTTCTGCCGTAGTTCGATATTTTGACTAATTCTAATATATTTCTCTCTATGTCTTTCTCTCTCACTTTTCCTCTTATCTCTGTATCTGTCTATCTATCGTTCGTTTATCTATATCATCATTTTCCTCAGGGTTACTTTTTTTTGATTATTATTACATGTCTTTATTTTTGCTTTTCGCTATTTTTTTGCAAGAAAAAATATGCACAAAAAGCATACGACTGAAGCAGCAGTTCTCTGAAACAACTCCCGACGCGCGCGTCAGCACAGACAGAGGCAGAGACAACGCTGCGTCGCGACGCAAGCTTGCTATTGACGTCGTCGTTGCAGTTGACGGAGCTCAAAACTAGGTCACGAGGCCACAAAAACAATTGCAGCGCAGCAGCAGCGGCGTTGGCGGTATGGCTGTGTGCCGGAGGGTGGGCGGCAAGCTAGGAGGGGTCGCGGAGGGGTAGCTGATACGGTAAGACCCAACGACGCTAACTGTTAAAAATGCAATGCGCGTTTCTGTTGCTCAAGCGGGCGAACAATCGGGTGGGCTGATGACAGTTGCAGGCCAGCTGGGTGGGCAGTGGACGATTAATTGAGTCGTCCAGTTTGTCCGTTCGCATATGGACAAATGAGTTGCAATCAGACAGCCGTGCTGAGAGGCGTAATGCATAATAGGTTAACACCCAGCAAACACATATTTGGTTGAATCTTTATTTTAAGCAAAACAAAAAAAACCCTTTAAAATATGTTTTTTTTTAGATTACTTCTTGGGAACATTTTTTTTGAGTGTAGGGATAGGGTAATCGGCAGCATGATAAACAGTAGTATATTCGTGGGGGAACGAATGGAGATTAGTGATTTGTGTATTTCTTACTGGCCACAATGTGGGTCGTTACTGCAACTCCGTGATTCATTAAAAATGCGTGCGACACAGCTGCGAAAACTGGTGAATACTCTAAATTATTAATGTAAAAATTCGAATATGATTTACTTGCGACTTTATACTATTTTTAAAAATAAAATAATAATGTGTATATCTATGCAACGTCCAATAGTTAAGCCTCAATCTATAAAAATATATATATTAAAATGTTATTTACTGAAAATGATCTGTGCATGATATGCGTGATATCATATGTAACGAATTTGCTCGTTTTATAGCTTAAAATCTGTGAGAATTGGCGTTTAGTATATCTACGATCGGTGAAAATTATATTTATAAATGTTCTTAATAAAGTGTTAAAGAAAAAACTGTGTTCAAGAAACTACGTTACAGATTTTTTGCGGTTGACGCGTCGGATGTGTCTCCTTAATCAGAGTACACTCCTTAACCTTTTTAATCGGTATAGGGTATATAAAAAGAAAACAAATAAATACAAATGTGCTTCGTCTGTCTACTGACAAAGCTGAGACGCTGACGTCGCTGTCGACGCTGCTGCTGCCAGTTGTTGTTGCTGCCCCGTTGTTAGATATGGTGACCCACTAACCTACTTTTTTCAAAACGCTGAAGCTTTTTACGTACACACACTCACATATACTTATGTACATATACACATGTTTATATGTATAAATATATTGCTCACTGCTTCTTTATTTTTTCTTTTTTTTTTTGATTAAAATTATATAAACAAAGTGGAAATATTCAACAACGCAATCGACACAGAAACGAAAACAAAACCAACACGAAATAATGAAAATGAAAACGAATAAGCTAAAATGCCTCTCTATCTTTTTTACTCTCTCACTTTGCGTATGCATTCATACATACTCATACATATACATAACGTGTCTGTGTTTATTTGTTACGTAGCGCACTGCGTAGAGCGGGCGGAGGAGTGTCGTACATGCTCATAAAGCTTTTAATACCCTATATGCAATAAAATTCCAAAAGTACATTATAGCCAAAAGCAAGCAAAAGGAATTATCTTTGACCCCATAATTTTCATATATTATTGATCAGGACGAGAGAAGTCGAGTCTACCTACCTAAAAAATATAAATAAAACAAGTTAATTTGATGTTCTGCATTTCTTTCTTTTCCCTCCTACATACATACATGTGCATAGGTAAATGCGAAATACCGAATGCAAGTTACGGTACTTACAGGGTATCTTCTAACCCGACCCTTTCGGCGAATGCAAACTTGCTTATTTGTTGTCTTTGCCTTGGGCAACGTACAAATCGCACCGAAAGATTCACACACGGCGACGCTTCAGTGGACACACGCACATCACATACATATACATACACGTATTGTATATCTATATATAGGTATGTGTACACAAAACGCAAGCAATAGTCGAAAAAAAAAACAAACTGTTAACACAGCTATACAGTAACAATTCACGCCTCGCACGCACAAAATTATACACACAGCCACTACTGTTTAATATTGAACCTAACCCAACAAAACACACACATAGACACATACATACATATGTATATGAGTAGATGGGGTAGAAGCTATCGCACATTATTACGCTCTTTGTTTTGTGCGTGATATTTTTTGAAGCTTTTTATAAAAAACCAAAACCAACAACAACACACAATGTATTCTCATATTCACGATCTTTTGCTCAATTTTCAATTTCAATACAGTTACACATTAAACAAAATGCCTCGGGCGTAGCCGACTGCAAAATACTTTGATACCATATGTGCCGGCCAATAACATCGTTTTTATTGTTCTTGGGGGCGGGGTGGGCGTGGTCCACCATTTTTTTTTGGATTTTGTTTTTCTAGCAATATACCCTTAAACTTTGGTAACTCTAGCTTCCATATTGATTGAGATATATGGCTTAGGATTAGGGAGTCAGAGTAGGCGTGGCCGTCCCATTTTTTATCGATCTCTTAGGGGAGTTGCCAGTAACAAAATTCAAAATTTGGTGACTAGCTTACAAATTGGGTGGTCTAAAAATGTGTATGCCGATCCTTGAAGAAGGTTACTACCGTTATCGCTCCTTAAATCCACCATATCCACCAAATTTGAAGGATCTAACTCAAAAACTGCGGAAGATACAGCCATTTAGAATTTCATCCCGATCTTCGACAACAAGCTAACAACCAAATTTGGGGACTGTAGCCAAAAAATTGTAGAGGATATGTGGCTTTATCGATTTGCGAATATCGATTTCCTAGACACCTAGTGGACGTAGCACTCCAATTATGATGACTTCGGTGTCAAAGTATAAAGTGAGTAACAACAAGTACAAACTTTGCAGTCGGATTCTCCCTATTGCATAATACTCTGTAACAGCAGCAGAAAAGGATTGGTCTTCAACATGTAGAATTGAAACTATGGAAAATCTGAAACACGATGGAATTGATATCAATTTTTGTGTCAAGCCATAAAATTTTAAGGGCAAAAAATTAAAAAAAAAACCAAATTAATCAATCAGTAAAAGTTAAAAAACGTTGTTTATAAGCTTATTAAGCTCTTACCGATATTTACTACTTATTGTAAAGGTACTTTAGGTACAATCCCCATACCATGCAAGTTTTTTGTTTCTCATCCGATGCGATCATCTTTTCAAAGATCTATTAAAACAATCCATTGAAGCACTAATCTTACTAAACATTGGGAGTCAATTTTAATATTACGTCTTATTGGCTTTACACTTAATTATAAAAGCTAAATAAAAAGAGTATACGTTTTTTGAATTTTGCAAATTCTAGCCCAAAATCACTTTTAAAAATCTACTTACATATATACAAATTTTAAAGTGTTTGAGTTCGGTTCACCGCATGGGGTTTGTAGGGTCTTCCTTAAAATGTTGCGTACATAAGGTCAAATCGAAAAATAGAGTTTTCTGTTTGCTTAGTTGTTGGCAGTGTGTGTGATTGCAATTGCTATTACTGTGTGTTTTAATTGCTGCCATGATCTAAATTTCCCAACTAAAAACATATTGTGCAAATTATAAGTTTCATAGTAGTATCAGAGCCAACCACCAAGCACAGCAGAGCGGAGTGCTGCGTATGAGTAATTAAGTATTTAGCATGGAGGCTTATCTACAAGCAAAAACAAAATAAAACGTCTTAAGAAATATATACCATTTATTATTTGCGTTTTCATTATTTTCGACCGGCTCTCGCTCAATCGTCACTTTGGCAGGTGAGCGAGCGAGACAAAAACTTGGCCAAGTGCAGTAGGCCATGCAAATGGCAAAGTAGGTCAGCTATCAACAACGCACGCGTATTTTAATACTTTACGACAACGACAACAACTACGACAACGACAACAACTACGACAACGACAACAACGACGACAACGACGACAACGACGACGACGACAACGACGACAACGACGACGACTATGACTATCAGTAAGAGTGGCCCACACAAACACGAACATCAGTTCGGTAATAGACGACGCGGCACAACACAATACAAACAACGCCAAATACACAAAAAAAAAACAGCAAAAGCAACAAGTCAGGTTGCTCTACACGGGAGTGGTCGACTTATAGACCACCTGCACACAACACTAAAATATATACATATGTAGAAACTAGATTATTATCTCGTGTCGAACACATTAATAATTCTTAACAGAAGGTTATAATGCAGATGTAAGTAACAGAAACTGTAACAGAGACAGTAACAGTAACAGTATTATATGAACATTCCGATCTCACAGACTTCAAATATGCAGTATATGTACTCGTACAACATACGCAGTTAAACTCTATTTTACTTGCTGCGTTTAGCTGATAATACAATACAGTTATTGTCTGCTTAGTGCTAATATCTATACAATTCGATAACCGATAGCAATAAAAGCTTAAATTTTAAAAAGACCTACTGATCACCGCTGAAGATTTCATTAACACGGAAAAAAATAAATAAACATATGTCGGCTTGAACATCTAAGATTTATGGTAAAGATTTGGATTCAGAGTATCTCCTAGCGAGCTTTCTTGACTAGCGCTTGCGTAATTGCCCATATTGTTGAAGCAAACTTAGATGTTGCTCAATTAAACTCCTGATCAGATTCACACAGACTTCTACAAGTCATCTGCCTTATTTCATGTATCATAATGAGCACATAAAAGTGTGTTCCTTTCCTATTTAGTAATACTGCATACTTATTAAATATTTGTCTAGATATTTTAATAAACCATGAAATTGCCCGTATTTTACCTGATAGTCGCTATGGCAGCATATAAATATATAGAGCTATATATATATATATATATTAATAAATAATAGGTTCAACAATAATATTTAAGCATTTGGAAATGTATTTTTTTTTGCCTGTATGAGAATATTTTTGACATAAGTGCGACGCATCATTCATTCAGTAGCATTATAGGCAAACTGCGTTGAGCTTTCTATGGCAAAAGCTCAGTTATGCGTGTGCACTTGAATGCATGCATACGCGATACATATATACACACATGAACATGAATGTGTGTGTATAATAAATGTTTACATAGATATAAATATAAATGTGTGTGTACAATTGTAAATAGTACGCTTAAGCGGCTCGTATCTGCTATCTCTGTTGATTTCGTTCTGCGCTCTGAACTGACTGAAGATCGCTACTGTGTTTATATTGTTTTTTAGCGACGTCCGACTATTGCGCACAGACTCAAAACCCGAACTCAACGCTCAAAAATACAAACACAAAGCACGCGCACTCATTCTGAACTAACGCTCGCACATGCAGGTATAAAAGCTTCCCGAAAGCTCTTTTGGTGTGTAACTATTGCGTGAGCTGACTTATGTTATTATACCCTTGCAGAGGGTGGTATTATTATTCAGTTGTTAGCTTATGTCGAAATTTATTCCTCTTTTTTTCCTACAGGTACAGATTGAATATGAATTAAATATGAGGCTTCAATAGTTGAGATGGAGTTTGATCTAATGGTAAACCGAGATCACATCCAGTTTCCATCTGTTTCTTTGCAGCTTTGGAACTACATTAAGATATCGAATTAATAACTAAATAGCAGGTTGGTTGATAGGTATTTTTTTATCAGTGCCTCCTAAGTATTTATAGTTATCACCACAACGTAATAATAAGACACATATAGTATATACATGCAAACATTACATGATATATACGCAGCAAAAACCCCAGACAAGGAGAAGCTAACATATAGCGACATTTTGTGGCTCACAAATATACCGTAGGATCTACGAAACTGAAATCAGCTCCCATTATGATGATGTGAAAAGGTTTCAAATACTATATGGATCACATTTGTCAATACTTTGTACAACCAAATAAACAACGTCTATTCCCATTAAGTTCCGACCCTATCAACTTCGACGCAAAAAAGTATATTATTAAAGTTTGTTTAAAAGTTTTGTATATGTCGAACTCCTTAAAAATGGGTAATTTGTAAATAATCGTGTAAGTCAGTAAAGTAAATCACAGAAACACATTTATCGATGCCGGCCCGATCGAATCTCTATATAATATGATCCTGCTTAGGAACAATGAAAACCTGTTTGTTATAACAACATATCTGGTTCAAGCTCATGTAAGTTTAATTATGATCATAAAATTCCAGAAAACTGTCCTCATTTTATTAATATTATGAAAAATCTCAATATGCTGCGCCTATTGATATTAATGAATCAGGTCTAATGAATATATGGATTTCTGTACGAATTAGTAATTGTTTCTTAAACCCATTTAAAATGGGTGAAAAGGGTTATCCAGAAGGTGTGAAAAAGTATGTAACAGGCAGAACGAATGAACTTCAACACGCCAAATTATATAAATATGTTTATTCTTTACCAGTATCAATAACGGAGTGGGTTTAGCCATTTCAGAGACTATAAGATCTAACAGTTGGAGTAAGGATATACCTTAGATGAGCTCCCTCGACAATAGCAATTTGACTTTGATCGTGTTTGATCAGCTATTTTTTTACAGGATGGTTACCTTATAACGGAAACGGAAAACATTTTCGATTTAGCGAATGATGTTTCAGCAACAATAGTATCGTTTTTAAGAACCAGTATTGAAAAACTGTCAATGGTTGAAACAATCACCGTCGATGAAGCTATCGAGTGGGCGCACTATCAATGTTTTTCCGCTTATACAACAGAATAAAAACATAATGCATGAAAGTGTAACTGGGTCAGGGTGCAAACCGTCACATCCACACACACACACACAATATAAAAAAAACCACGGTGGTAGGAAAATCAATGCAGTGCAAGCTTTTCTATGTCTCTCTCTCGTTCGTTTCTTTCACCCCCACAACACTCCAGAGCGCCAACCCCGTTGTTCTCGCATGTCTTCGCCGCCCTCAATGGGGAATCGAAATCGCAATCGCAATGCAAAAAGCTTGTGCATGTGGCGCCCCGTTGACGTCGCCGCCGTCGTCGCCCCCATCATCACCTTCGTCGATTGAAATGTGGCACAGGGTCAACTGGCGACCTATTAGCACACTTTTCCACACTGACCAAATCGCAACACCCCCCTTATGCCGCTGATGCCTCTTATACTATCCAAATTGCAATGAGCACATCGAAACTGCAACTACTCAGCCAAACTCTCAATGGAAGTTTTTATCTCCGAGCTAAGGTCAACAACAAAATGGCTAATGCAATGCAATCTTTAGCAAAAATAACGAATAAAAAATAAAAAAAAACAATCGATAGAAAAAGTTAGTTAAAAAACTGAATTCAATTCAAAGTTCAACTAATTAGCAGGCATATCTATAAATGGACTATTTTTCCTTGATATTATTATCTTCTATCCTTAGTTCTGGGGTGATAACCTTGGCCTATTCAGTTTTATTTGATAGCTCAGTTAAGCCTTTATTATAATTTTATTTATTTATTTATATATACAAAGTAAAAAGTTAAATTAAATTAAATTGAAAATAATATTCAAAATTATACATTTAAAATGAAGAAATATTTATACAATTTCTGGGGGTATTTAAAATGTCAAATGGTTCAATGTTTGTTGCATGAATTGGGGAAAACCCAGAAAAAAACTCAAACAGACCAAAAAAAAAAAATTAAGTCGAAAAGGTTAATTACGAGATGGGACGTTTAAAATTGAGTTATTAACTACAGAAATAGAGGACTCTGATTTGATTAAATGATATAGTCTGTTGTAATCATTACAAAGTACTCCAAAATCGGTTCATGCAAGGAATAATTGGTAGTACAACGATTAAGAAAAAGAAATTCTTGTTAATTTTATGTCGTTTTTACGTTCTGTCCGTCACATTAATCTGGACAACTTTCACTTTCCTCTGTCTAGCCGACCTGGTAAACGATACTAATTAAGTTCGAAAGGGTGATAGATTACCATATTTTTAATTGAATTCACCATGCTTTCCATGAAAATAGGCAATTTTCCTGAAAGATGGCAATTTGCAAGCAAGCCAAATGCTGCTTCAGAAAATCTTTAATTATGGTTCAATTTGCGTTTCTGTTCCGACCCAACAAGCTTGGAGGCGTTGCACCTTGAAACTTTATCTAAACATTGAATAATAAATATTACATATTTATACAATATATATATACAAAGTTACTTTAACGTTTCAATGTTGCATCCTTGATAGCATTTACAAGATTTCTAAACGCTTCACTGACGCCAATCGTATTTCAATTACAATTTGCGGTCTACATTTGAGGTTGGAAATTTAATAATAGAAGCCTATGACGCTATCAACGTGAATGACCACTCTGGAGGATATTACTAAGCTGGCAAGCAGTAGCTTCTTAATTGTTTGAATGTGAACAAAACTCATATAAGTAATTAACAATATGAACATTTTACAGCGTGAACATCCTTCGAGCGTTTTTATTGTTATAAATAACATTGAAAATGTACAAATATTATATATACATTTGATTTATAGTTATTTAGTTCGATTATTAAACTGTTAAAAGACCTAAAAGAATTAGTGATGCCTCAAATGGGAAATTTAAAGATGCAGCCATGAAAGAAACTTAAAGCTGGCAAATGGCAACATGGCAGACAAAATTTTCAAGGTTCGACCTTGCTACAAAAAAAAGCAAGGAACACCAACAAATAAGGCAGTGGCAAGGACATGTGGCCGCCTCTATCGCCCCATTGCAGATGGCAACCTTGCACAACCTTCGGCATAGAGCCTTGTAATCAATTTACAATACTTTGGAGAGCAACAACAGCAACAACTATGCATTACACCCTACAATGTCATGCCCCAATTTACGTAGCCGGTGACCTCGTTAGCTATTTCCAAAGTGCAGCAGAGCCAGCAGCAACAAGCGGCTGACTTTGACCCATTTAAATCCTTTGAGGTAAGCAATAGTCACAAAGCGGTATGCGAACGCGACGACGCGTCGCAAACATTGCAATAATCTATGTCAATGTCAGCCGGCGTTGCAGTGGGCGGCGACGCGGCGTTAAATTAACTGAGGCAGAACATAAAGCTCGAGAGCAATAAGCATAGACAGACCGACAGAGTGACAGAGATAGAGGACGACAGAGACAGAGAAAAGAAAGAGATAGATAGATCAAAACAGACAGAGGGAGAGGGAGGGAGAGAGAAAGACAGAGATAGAGAGAGAGAGTGCAAACTGCACACACGCGACAGACGTTTGATTCGACTGACGGGTTTCGCTCGCCGCAGCTGATGCCCACAAACAGACAGACAGACACACACTCACACACACATACACAAATGTGACCGTCAATTTATATGCAATTTCGCTGTCCGTGTGTATGTGTGCGCGTATGTGTGTATGCGCTTGCATCCTTGTGCCCAATCTCTAATACATATTACAAAACAACGCAACAAAATACAACTCAGAATGCAATCGGCCATAGTTCTCGACTTATATATACCCTGTACCAGACTTTATTTATCAACCCCCATAATAACAGCATATCCAAATGTGTATGCGTAGGTCAAGAGCAACGAGAACAAAACTGAACAATATGCTGTCTGTATTGAGTATGACTAAGTCAGAGCCTAATGCCACTTCTTGGTCCCACCATGAAACGATTACAGGGTATGAAAAAGCCAGTTATGCCTTTGACCTAAATTTTAATGCACAATAACCTTACTCCATTTTAAGCACGAAACTAAGGATTGCACTTGTGGGTATTCCAATACACATGCATACATACATACATAGAAATGCACACACGTGTTTTTTCATACATACATGTTTTGAAGCACTGAAGGTCGCCAAAGTGGGCGACTAGACGCCTGACATTGATAAATGTCAGCTACAACAAGCCGCAGCAGCAACAACAACACAAATGGTGGCAAGTGCGTGCGTTTGCTGACGCAGCAGCATCATCAGCAATACACCAAGTGAATACTTTGACGAGTTTCTGTCCATCGACCACGTTTCGAGCCCGATATTAATTCTTAATTTACTAATGTAAATGACATATCTATCTACAAATATATTAATATATATGCGTCTAACTAATTCCGAAGCTAGCTGGAGTTATATAGAAAACTTTCGGTATATAAACGCGACACGCAGCAGTTCAGTTGGTTTTGATTGACAAAAGGGAGGCGCATGTTTTGATATATCTATATATAATATCTCTATATACAGTGACTCGAAGCTTATTCTGATCAGCGGCAGAGAAAAAAAGGAATTGCCTGCCACAAACGAACCATTCATTATTTTTCAGAAATTCCAAAGACCGATGGTAGGTACATATATTAACCACCAAAATTAATATATGACCCCAATACGGTGGGGTTTCCCCACC